>CM077669.1:273123154-273705654 GCA_039707655.1 Elymus sibiricus
GAGTGGGGGGAGAGCCAGCCCCCGCGCCCTCCCCTATAAATTGGGGGTCGCGAGGGGCGATGCTCATCCATCCTTTCTTTCTCCTGGAGTCCGAATCCACAAAGCTTGCCCTTTGGCTTCCTTGTCTTGGGCTGCATTCGCCGCTAACATGCCCAGGGGACGAGGGCGCCCACCGGCCTCCGCCTCAACGGCGAGGGGTTCCCGTCGGGATCATGCCACCGCTTTAGCCGCGGAGGTGGAGGGTGGCTCGAGTGCGCGTGGTGGAGGAGCTGGAAGATGCCAAAGTCGACGTGCACTAGTAGAAAACAGGCCTTCCGTTTCAACCTTTAGTCCCGGTTTGGCTTTGGACCGGGACTAATGTGTCCATTAGTCCCGGTTCCAATGGCTAGGAGCGGTCGGAGTGTACGGGCCCCATTAGTCCCAGTTCATTCGAGACCTATAGTCCCGGTTTGTATCACAAACCGGGACTAAAGGGGTGGTGGCAGGTTGGTGTTAGCCTGGGGCCCCCACGAGCCCTTTTAGTCCCGGTTTGTGATACAAACCGGGACTATATGTGGACCTTTAGTCCCGGTTTGTATAACCAATCAGGGCTAAAGCTTTCCCTATATAAACCCTTCGTCCAGCCCGACTCCATTTCTCTGTTTTCTCCATTCGAACTCGCCTCTCTGTTTCTTCCCCTAGCTCGAGCTCATCCCTCCATTTTTGCCAAGATTTGTCAAGATTTGAGGCACCCCAATCCATCCAAGTTTTCACAAAGGTTAGCAACTTTGTCCTTTCATCTCTTGTTGCTAGATCAGCTCGTGCAATGCTTTATAAGTATAGTGATTTGTGGGTTTTAGTTTGGATGTAGTTATCTGATAGCTTTTTTGATTTATATGCAATTTGAGCTCAAATTAACTCCTTAGTTTGCATATGTGTAGGTGTGGTTTACTAAGTGTGCCTTCCCGTCCCCGTCCTAACCACCGTCGATCGACCGCACCGTCCCATCACCGGCACCACCTTGGTGAACCTCTTCTTGTGTTCTTATCATTTTTATAAATAAAATCGTATTTGTATGATTTAGATAGTTACTTGCATAGTTTTCTTATTTGTATGATTGTTGTTATATATAGTGCCATGGTTATGATATCTGTGCCCGTCGGCCCTCGTCCGGTTTACGATTCAGATGTGGTATATTCTCTTTTATAACTATTTGTTGCATTTCGTGTTAATGACAATTATGCCCATCAAGTTGACATAGATATTTTTATCTAGGAGGTAGTTGAACCGGAAATGCCAACCGACCCTATTGTCGTGAAGTTAAATTTAGTTGAAAAAGGAAACGAGGATTTGAAAGAAAAATTGAAAAGAGTTGAAGAAGAGAAGATGAAATTGGAGTTGTACGTTGCCAATGTCGTCGATGATCACAAGATCAAGATGGATGCAATGCACTTGAAGATTAGAAAGATTAGAAAATATGCCATTAATAAAGAGGCTTGGTATCATTATGTTGTTGGATCAATTTTTACCTTAGTTACGATTTTGATCGCATTTGTTGTTGCACTTAAAATATTTTAGCTAGATACTTTTATGTTGTTTTATGAGAATAAGTGTGTATGAACTTTATGTATGAACTTGTATTAATTTGGTCTTCTCGGTGTTGTGTAATGAAGATGAACCGGCAATGGATGTACGTTGACCGACGCTCTCCCCAGTTCATTAATGGCGTGCAGAGTTTTTTGCGTGCGGCTGAGGCAAACAAGCGGGATGGTTTTATGTGTTGTCCATGTGGTGTGTGTAAGAATGATAAGACTTACTCTAGCTCAAAACAGATTCATGTCCACCTGTTTACGTCCGGTTTCATGTCCGGCTATAATTGTTGGACCAAGCATGGAGAAAGAGGGGTTCTAATGGAAGAGAATTAAGAAGAAGAGGATGACGACAACTATCCTGGGTGTCCTGAATATGATGGTACTACAATGGGGGAAGAGAATGAAGAAGAAGAAGCTGAGGCATCAGATGAGCCCGCTGATGATCTTGGTCGGGCCATTGCTGATGCAAAGAGAAACTGGAAAAATGAAAAGGAGAAGTAGAAGTTGCAGCGCATGTTAGAGGATCACAAAAAAGGGTTGTACCCAAATTGCGAAGATGACAACACAAAGCTCGGTACCACACTCGAATTGCTGCAATGGAAGGCAGAGAATGGTGTAGCTGACAAGGCATTTGAAAAGTTGCTGAAAATAATGAAGAATAAGCTTCCAAAGGACAACGAATTGCCCGAGAGTACATACGAAGCAAAGAAGGTTGTCTGCCCTCTAGGATTGGAGGTGCAGAAGATACATGCATGCCCTAATGACTGCATCCTCTACCGCGGTGAGTACGAGAATTTGAATGCATGCCCGGTATGCAATGCATTGCGATATAAGATCGGTCGCGATGACCCTGTTGATGATGTTCAGGGTGAGCGCCCCGGGAAGAGGATTCCTGCCAATGTGATGTGGTATGCTCCTATAATACCACGGTTGAAACGTTTGTTCCAAAACAAAGAGCATGCCAAGTCGTTGCGATGGCACAAAGAAGACCGTAAGAAAGACGGGAAGTTGAGAGTACCCGCTGATGGGTCGCAGTGGAGAAAAATCGAGAGAGAGTGGCCGGACTTTGCAGATGACCCAAGGAAATTATGGTTTGGTTTAAGTGCAGATGGCATTAATCCATTCGGGGAGCAGAGAAGCAAGCATGGCACATGGCCTGTGACTCTATGTATCTATAACCTTCCTCCTTGGTTGTGCATGAAGCGGAAGTTCATTATGATGCCAGTGCTCATCCAAGGCCCTAAGCAACCCGGCAACGACATTGATGTGTACCTAAGGCCATTAGTTGATGAACTTTTACAGCCGTGGAATAAAAAAGGTGTACGTGTGTGGGATGAGCACAAATAGCAGGAATTTGACCTGCGAGCGTTGCTCTTTGTAACCATCAATGATTGGCCTGCTCTTAGTAACCTTTCAGGACAGACAAACAAGGGATACCATGCATGCACGCACTGTTTAGATGATAACCAAAGTATATATTTGGACAAATGCAAGAAGAATGTGTACCTGGGACATCGTCGATTTCTTCCGGCCAAGCATGCCTTAAGAAAGAAAGACAAGCATTTCAAAGGTGAGGCAGATCACCGGAAGAAGCCCGTCCTCCGTACTGGTGATGACATACTTGATATGGTCAAGGATTTACAAGTAATATTTGGAAAGGGTCCTGGCGGACAATCTGTTCCGACTGATGCTGAGGGACGCGCACCCATGTGGAAGAAGAAATCTATATTTTGGGAGCTAGAATATTGGAAAGTCCTAGAGGTCCCCTCTGCAATCGATGTGATGCACGTGACGAAGAATCTTTGCATGAACCTGCTAGGATTCCTGGGGTGTGTATGGGAAGACAAAAGATACACTGGAGGCACGGGAGGATCAGCAACGTGTGCACGAAAACGACGGCATGCATGCAAAGCAGTATGAAGGTCCTGCCAGCTACGCTCTTACCAAAGCAGAGAAGGAAATCTTCTTTGAATGCCTGCTCAGTATGAAGGTCCCATCTGGCTTCTCGTCGAATATAAAGGGAATAATAAATATGGCAGAGAAAAAATTCCAGAACCTAAAGTCTCATGACTGCCATGTGATCATGACGCAATTGCTTCCGGTTGCATTGAGGGGGCTTCTACCAGAAAATGTTCGATTAGCCATTGTGAAGCTATGTTCATTCCTCAATGCAATTTCTCAGAAGGTAATCGATCCGGAAATCCTACCAAGCTTACAGAATGATTTGGTCCAATGTCTTGTCAGTTTCGAGCTGGTGTTCGCACCATCCTTCTTTAATATTATGACGCACGTCCTAGTTCACCTAGTCGAAGAGATTGCCATTCTGGGTCCTGTATTTCTACACAATATGTTCCCCTTTGAGAGGTTCATGGGAGTCTTAAAGAAATATGTTTGTAACCGTGCTAGGCCAGAAGGAAGCATCTCCAAGGGCCATGAAACAGAGGAGGTTATTGAGTTTTGTGTTGACTTTATTCCTGACATTAGGCCGATTGGTGTTGCTCAATCGCGGCATGAGGGAAGACTGCGTGGAAAAGGCACGCTTGGACTAAAATCAATAATATGTACGGACGGGCATTCTTGGGCGCAAGCACACTACACAGTTCTACAGAATTCTACCTTGGTCACCCCATATATCGAGGAACACATGGATATTATACGCTCGAAGAACCCGGAGAAGTCTGACCCCTGGATTCCACATACACACATTGAGGCTTTCGGCGGTTGGTTGTGAACACATCTCATGAATGACGACAATGTTGAAGATGATTTGTACTTGTTGGCCAAGAGACCATCTTCGACTATATTGACTTTCCAAGGGTACGAGATAAATGGGAATACATTTTACACGATCGCCAAAGATAAAAAGAGCACCAACCAAAACAGTGGTGTTCGCTTTGACGATGCGGCAAACACCAAGGAAAAGGACAAATATTATGGTTACATAGAGGAGATATGGGAACTTGACTATGGAGGTGATTTGAAGGTCCCTTTGTTCCGATGCAAATGGGCCAATCTGACTGGAGGAGGAGTAATGGTAGACCCGCAGTACGGAATGACAACAGTGGATCTCAACAATCTTGGGCACACAGACGAACCATTCATTCTAGCCAATGATGTGGCGCAAGTTTTCTATGTGAAGGACATGTCTATCAAACCGAGAAAAAGAAAGATAAGAAAGTGGATACATCATACGATGAGCCAAAGCGCCACATAGTTCTTTCTGGGAAAAGAAACATCGTGGGAGTGGAGGACAAGACAGACATGTCAAAAGATTATGAAAAGTTTGATGAAATTCCTCCCTTCGCAGTGAAGACTGACCCAAGCATCCTGTTAAATGATGAATATTGTCCATGGTAACGGCGCAATAATCAAGGGACACACGCGAAGAAAAAGTTTAATACCCCAAGATCCCACTCTGGGATGTGATTGGCTGCACCGTCGTCACTTTTCTTCTCTAGTGATAGTAGCCGGGATGGTTCAGTTTGTACACGAAGTGCATCCAGTTTTTGTTGTAACCCTCTCAACCTTTTAGCACATGCTATGTGGGTGAAATGATGATACCATGCCAAGTTTCAACCTTTTCAGAGTTCATTTCTGGTGCTTTTTAATTTCAGGGTCATTTAGCTCAAAACAATTCATTAAATGGATGAAAAATAGCAAATGAAGTTAGAAAGGGTTGAAATTTGAGGATGTGGCTTCCAATGGTTCATATTGAATGCACAAAAAGTCTGGAGTTGAAATGAGTTAAAAAAAATGAAATGCCGTTCTAACATATGAGTTTTCGTCTGAAACCCTAATACTTCGAAGGAGATGGTTCAGTTTGCACACGAAGTGCATCCAGTTTTTGTTGTAACCCTCTCAACTTTTTAGCACATGCTATGTGGGTGAAATGATGATACCATGCCAAGTTTCAACCTTTTCAGAGTTCATTTGTGGTGCTTTTTAATTTCAGGGTCATTTAGCTCAAAACAATTCATTAAATGGATGAAAAATAGCAAATGAAGTTAGAAAGGGTTGAAATTTGGGGATGTGGCTTCCAATGGTTCATATTGAATGCACAAAAAGTCTGGAGTTGAAATAAGTTAAAAAAATGAAATGCCTTTGTAACATATGAGTTTTCGTCCGTAACCCTCATACTTCGAAGGAGATGGTCCAGTTTGTACACGAAGTGCATCCAGTTTTTGCCGTAACCCTCTCAACTTTTTACCACATGCTATGTGGGTGAAATGATGATACCATGCCAAGTTTCAACCTTTTCAGATTTCATTAATAGTGATTTTGATTAAAACAAATGAAGGTATAAAACTAAAAAGAGTTAAACAGAATCTGGTTTTGATTAAAACACCTATTTAAAATATCCTAAAAATTCCAAAATTTAACATAATAATAAACATACTAATATTAAACAACAGAAAAAACAATCACTCAAAAATCTATTTTTAAACTAAAGTTATTCACAAACTAGTGATTCACAAAAATTTCAAAAGAATTCAAATTTAAACTATTTAAATTTGAAAACTACTGCCACTAACAGAAAGTTTGTAATTGTTTTGACCTAAAGCAAAAAGATTCATTAAAAAACTATAAATATTCTAACAGTTATTGCAAACATAAAAACAGTTATTCCAAATATAAAAACAGGAAAACAAAAAAAGAAAAAATAGACCTTTAGTCCCGGTTGGATCCACCAACAGGGAGTAAAGGTCCCTTCCCGCGCGAATTTGGGCCGCCGAAAAGGCCTCTTTAGGCCCGGTTGGTATCACCAACCGGGACTAAAGGTATCACCAACCGGGACTAAAGGTCCTCCCTTTAGTCCCGGTTGGTGATACCAACCGGGACTAAAGGGTCTTTAGGCCCGGTTGGAGATACTAACCGGGACTAAAGGTCCTCCCTATATAGCAGCGCCTCCTTCCTCCCCCAAATTCACTCCGTCTTCACACGCGACGCCGCCAGGCTGCCCCGCCCGCGCCCTCGATCGACGGCGCCGTCCGTCCACGCGCCGCCGCCGCTCTCTTCCTCCACGCCGTCGCCCTCAGCTCCGCCGGCGCCGCTCCTCCCAGCCGCCGGCCGTCGCCCTCAGCTCCGCCGATCCTCCCTCTGCTCCGCCGACTCTCCGCCGCCGCTCTCCTCCTCCACGCCGTCGCCCTCAGCTCCGCCGGCGCCGCTCCTCCACGCCATCACCATCAGCTCCACCGGCGCCGCTCCTCCTCCTCCACGCCGTAAGCCCGATCCGTCCTCTGCCCTCCAAATTGATGTGTATGTGTATGTGTATGTGTATGTTAGATGTATATGTGTATTTGTATGTGTATATATGTGTATGTTAGATAAAATCAGGAGTCCTAGGAGTTTATAGTATTTGTATGTTAGATATATTGATGTGTATATGTGTATGTTAGAAAAAATTGATAATACTCGAATAATATGTCAATTTGACGCAATTAAAATAAATGATACATTTTATTAGTTTAAATTAGCCCCTAGGAGTTTATAGCATTGTACGTATGATCATAGGTACTAAAGAATTTACCGATCGTTGGGGGAGTTTATACATTTTATTAGTTTAAATGTATGTATGTTGAAATGTATGTTTTAAATGTTTAGATATTGCTGATTTGCTAATTGACATATTGCATATAAAGCATCTTTCCTAACTGTCGAATCGATTGCATAGCGTACCGTCGAGTCGACGGTGCCCATCCCGCATCCTCATCGTCGACTTGGCGACAACCACCTGCTTGAGAGGCGCCATGTTCGGGACTGGGCTCCGCCGGGCTGGCACTGGGAGGTGCTGCCTTCCGGGGCGCAGATCTTGGTGAGGAATGAGGGTCCCGTCGTCGACCCGGAGGTTATTTGGTGGCGGTCGCGTGGACCACTGTCGGTGCAGAGGGAGCCGGCCCCCACGGAGGTGATACGTCGCCGTGTTAGGGAGGGGGACGAGCACGTCCGACGCTACATGGCTGCGTTGGACGCCAGGTTCTCCAATACCTGGCAGGTTCTTCAGGGATCTCATCCGAGCTATGATCCTGTCATGGTTCCTTCTCTTTGGGTGTCCACCGCCTGCGCCGTGAGATGCCAACTATATCTGTATTAGTGGATACTATTCGATGATGTATTAGTGGATACTATTCGATGATGTATTAGTGATTTTATTCGATGATGTATTAGTGATACTATTCGATGATGTATTAGTGGTACTATTATTCGATGATGTATTAGTGATATTATATGATCATATTGTTGCATTGCCTTGTATTGATTTGCATATCTCCGGGTCTGCTTATTGAATGCATTCTAATTGTTTTATATTTGACAGACCAAAAGTAATAATAAATTTTTTAATCATGAACAAAGGAAATGTCGTCGTCTGATGACGACGATAGGATCAAAGCGTGTGAACTCTGCGGCGAAGATAAGGGTCTTTGCGACCAGCCTGGGCTACGAGACGGCAGGTTCTTCACCATGAAGCTTTACGAGGACTTCGATATTTCTACGGTACGCAACGATGACAACTGTTTTTTCGTAATTAAGCATGACTTTTGTTTCTTTCCTTCAACGCGTAATTTCTGTTTTATACAATTCGACTAGTTCATCCCCTATCATGCAAGACGGTATTTCTTGGAGAGGCTCGGTTTCGAAGAGCACGAGAGTTTCGAGACGAGGACAGCCAACCTGAGGACTAAACATGGTCACACATTTCTGGTGAAAGTAATGAATGCACTTAACAACACAGAATTAGGGTGCTCAAATTGGGAAGCTCTTTGCAAGGCATATGGATTTCAGGAGGATATGGAAATAACCTTCGATCTTCGTCCTGAAGATCATATTGAAGGTAACATCGACATTTGGGTGGATGTCGATATGCTTCCTGTTTTACCTCCATGTGAGTTTGTCAACCATGCATATTTGTCAAGTAATTTGCATTCTATATTTAAATATAGTTGGTGTTCATCCATAATAAATTTGTTAATTTATAATTTACAGCTTATTTCGTTTCTTTACAGCTTAAATATAGTTGGTGTTCATCCATACAGAACATAATCGACACGACACACTACACTTATGGATCACATCTAACTTGGGAGGAGAAGGATGATCTTATCAACTTTGTTATTGGTGTCCTAGTTGGTAGGGAGATCTTCCCGTATAATTTGGGAACTAGGCCAAATTATACATTGTACAGGACACTAGTGCATAGGTTGAGGGCGGATGACATTCGCCGAAATATCTTGGTAAGAGTTGCTAATTAAGTACACTATTGTTGCGTAAATGGTATTGATTACATTGCTAACTAGGCTACTATTATGTTCTTCAACAGAAACTGCCAAATGAAGTTGTGCCTCCATTGATGCATGGCGAAGGTAATATGACAATTAAAAGCCCCTTCCAGCCCGAGTTCTCATTTGCATACACGACTGAGCGCAAACCACCAAGACGGCTCCAAATTGAAGCATGGGGACAAATAAAGAAGGATCGCAAGCCACAAGTTGGAGACCGTTGGATTTCGTTGCTTCATCATGGAGACATAGGTGTTATTATGTTTTATGTCATTTTACCAAGGAGGGAGGAGTAGGTCCTATGAGAGAGAAGTGTTTCTGGTTTATATTAACTTGCATGATCGATTAGGATGATTAGTATTATGATGTTTTTGTGTTTTATGAGATTTTAACTTGGTATGATTAAGATGATGATGAGTTGTTAGATGAGTAAGATGATGATGAGTTATATGACATATATTTGATTAAAGTGGATGGATGCAAGTGATCATGTTGAATTAGAGGAAAAAATTAAATGGAAAACACAAAATGAAAAGGAAAAATAAACAATGAAGCCTGAACCGCTAAACCTTTACTCCCGGTTGGTGTTACCAACCGGGACCAAAGGACCCCATGCCCTGGCGCACGGTGCCGGCCACGTGGCCAGGGTTTAGTCCCGGTTCGTAGCCAACCGGGACTAAAGGCTTAGACCCTTTAGTCTCTATACTTTAGTCCCGGTTGGGGAACCGGGACTAAAGGCCCTTCCCAACCGGGACTAATGTCATGTTTTCTACTAGTGGTGGGGCCCGCGGCCGGGGAAGACGGAGTGCTGCTTCTCTTCCTCCTCCGCCATCGGACCCTCCCCTTGAGGAGGCCCATGCCGAGGGAACGGCGCTGGAGTTCGTCATCAAGCTGTGTGGTCCTCCCCAAAGCCGGCTGCGCCTTCCCCACCCTTTCGCCAGGGTGATGGAGGTCGATAAGCCGCATGTCCTGTGGCTGCGGGCGCATGGTTGCTGCAATGGCGCTGTGCGGGTGGATGTCGAGTACCCAGAGCGTCGCATCATGCTTCTCAGGCGCGGGTCGAAATCCTTCGCACGTGCCCACAACCTCATGGGTGGGCACATACTCCGCTTCAAGCTGATGGAGGCCGACCTGCTGTCCGTCAAGATTTATGGGCGTTCAGGCGCCTGTCTTGGCTGTTGCGAGGAGAGCTCGAGCGATGTAGAAAGTTCCTCCTCGAGCGATGGCGACGAGGAGGTCAGTGTCACTGAAGACGACGACGACGAGTCATAGGCTGTCAAGTCGGAGTACGACGACCTGGGCTCCAACTGATCGTCGGCCGCACCATCACCGTCATCGTGCTCCTCCTCCTCCTCCTGGCAAAGCAATTTGCCGGGGGTTCTCGACTCGGGTGCCGCCTCTTCTTCTCAGCTGGACCCCGGCAGGCTCGTGGACTTCGGCTTCGTACTTCTTGCCGGTGGTTTTGCCGAGCCGTCCCCGGACGGTCTTGACGGGGTCAGGCTAGGCTTCTGCTTGGGTCCTCCCTCTGCTCTTTTCTTTTTGTAATCTGCCCCTAGGGGAGAAAGCCAAATAAATAGTTATTAAAAAGAGGCGCCCTCTTATGTAATCTTTGTCCCATTTGTATCGGAAATGAATGAGAAAAAGTGCTGTCTTTCTTTCGCAAGTACTATCCCTTTCCTTTCCTTATTTATACTGCATCAGTATGTTTTGTCTTTGTTGCACAGAGCTACTTGTCGGGTTATCATTCAAACCACAAGTGCCAAAGAGGGGGAACGAGCCCCCGATAATAGGTTGGCTTTGTTCCCCGACAGACCTCCTTGTCGGTATCGGCACTGCCACCCCTGTAAACAAAGACAGGGGGACGGCTCGTCCCGACAAGGGTTTTCACCACGTGGATGACTCCACAACCCGCAGTAAGGAAGATACTAAGGGTTTCCTTGAGAAATCGAGAAGTACTGAACTGGAGATATGCGATATACTTATCTTTCCCAAGCAGTATCTTCTCTGCGAGTGTGATAGGCTGCCATCCTTGTTTCTTTGCTCCCCTTCCCTGTTTTCTTGATGGTAAAACATGTAGGGTGAAAACAGTAACGAAGATTACGGTTTCATCAAGTATTCTAGCAAATCTTTATAACTTAAAAGCGATAACATTGCAATCATAAAAAATGCGTAACGAGCATGTAAGGATGATGATATGATGCAATGCCTAGCATTATTATTGTTGCACAGGGTCTGTGCCTGGCTTTGTACAAAGGATTACATGCAACATCGGCAAGGCTTGTACAAAAGGTGGCTGCCGGGGACTGAGCCCAGCAGCCGCGCCTTACGGGTAGAACTTACGAAGATGCTGAATGTTCCATGAGTTCTGCACTTTGGTGCCATCTTCGGTCTCCAGACGGACTGCGCCAGGTCTGGTGACTCGTACTACCCGATAAGGGCCTTCCCACTTTGGCGTCAACTTGTTTGCACCCTTGGCGGACTGAACATGCCTAAGGATAAGGTCGCCTTCTTCAAGGCTCCGGGCATGGACCCTGCGGCTATGGTAGCAGCGCAGGGCTTGCTGGTAGCGTGCAGCAAGCACCATAGCCCGGAGACGGTCTTCCTCGAGGAGCATGGCATCGTCATGCTGTAGCTGCTGTTGCTCTACTTCATCGTAGGCAAGCACTCGAGGTGACCCGTATATGAGTTTTGTGGGGAGTACTGCTTCCGCCCTGTACACCAGGGAGAAGGGCGTCTGGCCGGTAGCTTGATTTGGTGTCGTCCTGAGGGACCAAAGAATCACCGGCAGGTCATCAATCCAGCGCCTGCCGCTCTTCCGCAGCTTATCGAAAGTTCTTGTCTTGAGCCCTCGCAGCACTTCAGCATTCATCCTCTCGACTTGCCCGTTGCTTCTCGGGTGAGCAACAGAGGCGAAGGAGACCTTGCTTCCAAGGCTTTGGATATATTGCATGAAGGCGCGGATCGTGAACTGGGTGCCATTGTCAGTGATTACTCTATTAGGCACTCCAAAGCGGCACACCAGTCCTTTCATGAACTTGATAGCTGACTACGCGGTCACCTTTCTCACTGGTTCCACCTCAGGCCACTTTGTGAACTTGTCGGTTGCCACGAACAAGAATTCAAAGCCCCCGATAGCGTGAGGGAAGGGACCCTGGATATCGAGCCCCCAGACCGAGAATGGCCAGGATAGAGGGATTGTTTGCAGGGCTTGTGCTAGTTGATGGATGTTCTTGGAATGGAACTGGTAGGCTTCACACTTGGTGACCAGTTCAGTGGCGTCCTGGAGAGCAGTGGGCCAGTAGAAACCCTGTCGGAAAGTTTCCCGGTAAGGGCCCTTGGTCCAATGTGGGAACCACATACTCCTCCATGAATCTCTACCAACAGCTTCAGTCCATCCTCCCGGTAGATACACCTTAATTTTACACCGTTCGGTCATCTTCTGTATAGGGTGTCATCGACAAACTGGTACATACTTGACCGACGGGCTACTCTTTTGGCTTCCTCTTGCTCTTTGGGGAGTTCTCCTGTTTGAAGCAAATAGACTATGTCCTGTGCCCAGGTTGGAGCCTGCGGCTCGACAACAAGGACTAAAGGCATCTCCTTGTCTCCGGGAGCGCTTGCCTCAACCGCGAGAACCTAGGGTCCTGCGGGAGGGAGCTGCTCGTCAACCGGAACGGAGCTTTCCCCAGCAGCTTCTCTACCAGCAGCTTCGGGAAGCTCTTTCGGGGAATGCTTGCCGGAGTTCAGCTTCCTTCTCTTCTTGGACATCGCTGATGGGGATCTGATGGTTGAGTGAGGCGGAGCACAAAAGTCCCTGGCTACATAGGAAGCTTCTGCGCAGCGCACTTTTATAGATGGTCAGCAATGCAGTTTTCTGCTCGTGGCATGTGCTTTGTTTGCAGTCCATCAAAATGCTCCTCCAATTTTCTCACTTCTTCCACGTATGCTTCCATCAGCGGGCTCTGGTAATCCTTGTTGACTTGCTTCACCACAAGCTGAGAATCTCCTCAGAGGACCAGCCTTTTTATTCCCAAATCTACTGTGATTCTGAGTCCGGCAAGGAGCCCCTCGTACTCAGCAGTATTGTTGGTGGCTTCCTCCCGAGGAAAGTAAATTTAGACGACGTACTTGAGGTGCTCTCCGGTGCGGGCGATGACGAGCACGCCTGCTCCAGCGCTCTGAAGTAAGAAAGCACCGTCAAAGTACATGATCCAATCCTTGGGTGCCTCCTTGCCGGGGAGGATTGTCTCCGGAGCTTCATCATCTGGCGTGGGTGTCCACTCCGCAATAAACTCCGCCAACGCCCTCCTCTGAATGGTGGAAGTGCTCTCATACTTCAATCTGAAACTTGACAATTCTAATGCCCACTCAACTATCCTGCCAGTGGCTTCGGGGTTCCTCAATATGCGTTGCAACGGTAAATGGGTGATAACCGTTATCTCATGGGCTTGGAAGTAGTGGCACAGCTTCCTCGAGGCCATGATGAGGCCGAAGATCAGCTTTTGTACCCCACAGTACCATGACCTAGCCCCCTGCAGCAGGGAACTGACAAAGTACATGGGCCGCAGCACCATTTTCTTCTTTGCCACCTCCTTGGATCCGCTGTCGACCATTTGCTGAGGTCTCCCTTGCTCTGCATCGAGTCTTGCCGCGGATGTTTCTTTCGAATTCCCGGTAGCATCAGCAGCAGCTGCTGAATCTCCATCGACTTCCCACTGCGCCACCAATGCTGCACTAACCACTTGATTCGTCGTTGCCAAATACAGCAGCAACGGCTCTTGCGGGTTAGGAGCGACCAAGGTGGGAGCAGAGGATAGGTAATTGTTCAGGTCTTTTTTTGAAGGAAAACTGTAAGGGAAGCCCCCCATAGCGAGTTTTTTTTAAAATAATAAGAACCCAAATTCACGTCCGTCAGGACTTGAACCTGGGTGGCTGGGTTGTACATCCACTCCACTAGCCAAGTGAGCTAGGCTCACTTCTTAATTCTTCATGTCTTGCAGCACTGCATCTGCTTCCGGGGTCCACTTCATCGGGCCGGCCTTCTTCAAGATCTTGAAGAACGGCAAGGCGCGCTCATCAGACTTGGAGATGAACCTACTTAACGCGGCAATACATCCGGTCAAGCGTCTGATATCCTTGATAGTCTTGGGTGCGTGTATCTATTCAATCGCCTTGATCTTGTCGGGATTGGCTTCTATTCCTCGCTGAGATACAAAGAACCCAAGAAGCTTGCCGGATGGGACACCGAACACGCACTTTTCAGGGTTGAGCTTCAGGTTGATCTTGCGCAAGTTCGCAAAAGTCTCTTCCAGATATTGTATGAGAGTGGCTTCATCCTTGGTCTTGACCATGATGTCATCCATGTAGGCTTCCACATTTCTGTGCAGCTGAGGTCCAAAACCAATCTGAACTGCTCTGGCGAAGGTTGAACCAGCACTCTTTAACCCGAAGGGCATACGCACGAAACAATACGTGCCACAGGGAGTTATAAATGCGGTCTTCTCCTCATCTTCTTTAGTCATAAATATCTGGTGGTATTCGGAGTAGGCATCCAAAAATGAGAGCAAGTCACATTCGGAGGTGGAATCAACAATCTGATCTATGCACGGCAAGGGGAAAGGGTCCTTTGGGCAAGCTTTGTTCAAGTCAGTGAAGTCTACGCAAAGCCTCCATTTTCCATTTGCCTTACGTACCACCACCGGGTTTGCCAGCCAAGTTGGATGCAATACTCCTCTGACCAAACCAGCTGCTTCAAGTTTCTTGATTTCCTCGGCAATGAACTGTTGCCGCTCCAGGGCTTGCTTCCTAACCTTTTGCTTGACAGGCCGGGCATGAGGACAAACAGCAAGGTGGTGCTCAATTACCTCCCTGGGAACACCGGGGATGTCAGATGGTTGCCACCCAAACACATTGATATTCTCCCACAGGAAGGTAATGAGCGCACTTTCCTATTTGTCAGTAAGGGTAGCACTGTTGGTGAACGTACCACCAGTGCCGTCCAGCCTTGCCAGGATTTTCTTCGTCTCAGGATAGGTGACCCTGGTCCTCTTGCTAGTGGAACTTCCCGGCAGGTCATCGTCGGGTGCAGCACACTCCGAAGAGGCGCGCTTCCCGGAGTTATTGTCGGTGTTCCTGGTAGCTTTCTTCAAATTTTTTGTGTTCTTCGTGGGAGCTGGGATTTCTACGTCTTTAGCTGCTACCGCATCATGATACATCTGGTCCACGCAAATAACTGCGTTCTTCTTGTCGGATGGGATGGAAATGACTCCGATGGGCCCTGACATCTTCAAGGTATTGTAGGCATAGTGGGATGCCGCCATGAACTTTGCCAGAGCTGGGCGACCGAGGATTCCGTTGTAGGGGAGCGGGATCTCGGTGGCGTCAAACACTATCCTCTCTGTCCGAAAGTTCAGTTCTTCGCCAAACGTCACAGGTAGAGTGATCTTTCCCTTGGGTCGGCTCCTGCCGGGGTTGATTCCTTGGAATGTACCCGTGGCTTCGAGCTCTTCATCAAGGATCTGCAGTTTCTAAGCCACTTTAGGGGAGATTAAGTTTAATCCCGCCCCGCCGTCAACTAACATCTTGGACACCTTCAGGTTGCAAATTGTTGGAGAAACCAACAATGGCAAACATCCGACCGTAGTGGTACGTTCCGGATGGTCCTCTTCATCGAAGATGATAGGCGTGCGGGACCATTTGAGTGGCTTCCTAGATTCTGCAGTTGGTTCCACAGCATTGACCTCATGTGCCCATTGCTTGAGCTGGAAATGAGAGGAATGCAAGGATGCACCCCCGTCAACGCACATGTCTTCGGTTGCTTTCTAAAACTCCCTATCCCTGGAATCCTCATCATCATCCTCATCCTCACTCATATTGTCTGTTTCCTTCTTCTCTCGGCCTCTGGCGGGTTTTTCCTTTTGCTGCGGGGTTTTGCCGTGGTGACCCCCTCTGCTGCCACGGCCTTTCCTGGCAGCACCGTCCTGGCCTTTTTCCTTGTCGTGCTTCTCGTACTCGGCCCTCTGCTTCTCAACAAGTTGCTCGACCACCCGGCATTCTTGGAGATCATGGCCCTTGGTGCGGTGAATTTTGCAGTATGGCCCATCAGACTTCCCGGTCTTCTCGGCAGCAGCAGCCTCCCGGCAATCAGCGCACGAGGCAGCTCCCTTGCCGGGGGTTTCGGCTTTCGCCTTTTTGCTTGCACCAAGGTCTCCGGACCTCTCGACAGCCAATACTGCCTTTCCCTTACGCTTCTTGTTGCGCTTGCTGCTTCTTCCCTTCGGGTCGGGGGCGTCGTCGTCATCATCGGAATCCACTTCGATGCCCGCCTCCTCCCTGGGAAGTCGCCTTCCTTCTTCAGCTCGAGCACATTTATCCGCCAAGGTGTAAAGCTCATTGACAATCTTGGGGATCTTGACATTCATCTTGGCTCGCATCCTCCAGTTGCGCATGTTCGAGTGGAACGCGGCAATCACAGCTGCGGGATGGATCTCTGGGATGTTGCGGTGCACTCGGCTGAATCTCTGGATTCACTTCTGATGACCCACAAGTATAGGGGATCTATCGTAGTCCTTTCGATAAGTAAGACTATCGAACCCAACGAGGAGCAGAAGGAAATGACAAGCGGTTTTCAGTAAGGTATTCTCTGCAAGCACTGAAATTATCGGTGACACATAGTTTTGGGATAAGGTAATTCGTAACGGATAGCAAGTAACAAATGTAACAAAGGTGCAGCAAGGTGGCCCAATCCTTTTTGTAGCAAAGGACAAGCCTGGACAAACTCTTATATAAAGAAAAGCGCTCCCGAGGACACATGGGAATCTGTCAAGCTAGTTTTCATCATGCTCATATGATTCGCATTCGTTACTTTGATAATTTGATATGTGGGTGGACCGGTGCTTGGGTGCTGCCCTTACTTGGACAAGCCTCCCACTTATGATTAACCTATCTCGCAAGCATCCGCAACTATGAAAGAAGAATTAAGATAAATCTAACCATAGCATGAAACATATGGATCCAAATCAGCCCCTTACGAAGCAACGCATAAACTAGGGTTTAAGCTTCTGTCACTCTAGCAACCCATCATCTACTTATTACTTCCCAATGCCTTCCTCTAGGCCCAAATAATGGTGAAGTGTTATGTAGTCGACGTTCACATAACACCACTAGAGGAGAGACAACATACATCTCATCAAAATATCAAACGAATACCAAATTCACATGATTACTTATAACAAGACTTATCCCATGTCCTCAGGAACAAACGTAACTACTCACAAAGCATATTCATGTTCATAATCAGAGGAGTATTAATTATCATTAAGGATCTGAACATATGATCTTCCACCAAGTAAACAAACTAGCATCAACTACAAGGAGTAATCAACACTACTAGCAACCCATAGGTACCAATCTGAGGTTTTGGGACAAAGATCGGATACAAGAGATGAACTAGGGTTTGGAGAGGAGATGGTGCTGGTGAAGATGTTGATGGAGATTGACCCCCTCTCTATGAGAGGATCGTTGGTGATGACGATGGCTTCGATTTCCCCCTCCGGGAGGGAAGTTTCCCCAGCAGAACAGCTCCGCCGGAGCCCTAGATTGGTTCTATCCAAGTTCCGCCTCGAGACGGCGGCGCTTCGTCCCAAAAGCTCCCTTATGATTTTTTCCAGATCAAAACCCTCCATATAGCAGAAGATGGGCACCGGAGGCCTGCCAGGGGGCCCACAAGCCACAGGGGCGCGCCCAGGGGGGTAGGGCACTCCCCCTGGCTTGTGACTCCCTGGTGGGTCCCCTCTGGTATTTCTTTCGCCCAATATTTTTTTTATTCCAAAATAATTCTCCGTAGATTTTCAGGACTTTTGGAGTTGTGCAGAATAGGTATCTCAGATTTGCTCCTTTTCCAGTCCAGAATTCCAGCTGCCGGCATTCTCCCTCTTCATGTAAACCTTGTAGATACCTTTCTCTATAATTACTTTCAATAAAGCGTTTTCTTGATCAAGTGTAACTTGGCTAAGAGAAACATCATTAGTGGAATCAATAGAACTACTAGAAGCAACATCATTAGATTTAGCATTTTTATTGTTGCTACTAGATGAAGAACCTTTCTTGCCTTTGTTACTAGTTTGTCTAGATTTAACTTGTGGCATGAATGTAGACAAGAGTAATCGTTTGGCTAGATAAGATGAAGTCTTCTTTCGGAGATCGTCATTGATAGCTTTAAGAAACTCATGCTCTTGCTCCAAGTTGAGCTTCTCGAAGCATAGCTTCTCATGAGTCCTTACAAGCTCTCTATGATCTTCGAGAGTAGATTCATGAGCTAACTTAAGAGTGTTTAATTCTCTAGTTAGTTGTTCTATTTTCATCTTATCATCATCAAGCAACTTATCTTGACTAGCATGAAAATTATCAAGTTCATTTTGACTAACATCACTACTTTCATCAAAGTGCAAGTCATCATCACAAAGTAAATCATCTTCATCACTATTGAAATCAAGATACTCGGGGTGTGATACCTTGGGGCCTTTAGCCATGAAGCAACTTCCACTCCCTTCATTTGGTGAATCAAAAAGATCATAGGAGTTGGTACTCACTAGTGCATGTCCGGCAACACCTTCATCTTGACTATAGTCAGAGTTAGAGTCATAGCTTCTCTCGGAGTTGTTGTCGGAGTCGGAGCCGGAAACCCATTCACCAACATGAGCTTGATGTCTTCTTCTTGTGTAGCTCTTGGTGTACTTGTCCTTCTTCTCCGAGTCCCTACTTCTCCTTGTGGGTCTTCATTCATAACGATCATCTATACTCCTTCTCTCTCTTTGAGGTGATTCATTCCTTGAGCTTCGTCTTCTAGGTGACTCTTCTCTTCGTTTGTAGGGAGCCGTGCACTCGTTGGAGTAGTGTCCGGGCTTCCCACAAGTGTAGCAGTTGCGGTCACGACATGACGAACGCTTCTCTTCATATCTTGAGTTGGAGCTTCGTTCTTTGCCTCTATTCTTGTAGAACTTGTTGAATTTCTTGACCATGAGGCTTATCTCTTCATTGGTGACAAGGTTGTCGCTTGAAGTTGCGGGAGCATCACTTGTGGCTTTGTAAGCGCCGCTAGACTTGTTGTGAAGCTCTTCTTTGTCTTTGAGTGTCATCTCATGAGCAACAATCCTTCTAATGACTTTCGTAGGCTTGAGATCTTTTTAGTTGGGCATCATTTGGATCAATGTGCATACGGTGTCGTATCTCTCATCCAAAGCTCGAAGTATCTTCTTGATGATGAATTTGTCGGTCATTTCTTCGCTTCCTAAGACGGCAATCTCATTGGTGATGAGAGCTAGCCTAGAGTACATCTCCGCGACTCCTTCACCATCCTTCATCTTGAACTTGTCAAGTTGACTTTGAAGAACGTCCAACTTGGATTCTCTCACGGACTCGGTACCTTCATGCATATCAACCAAAGTATCCCAAATCTCTTTTGCATTCTCAAGACGGCTGATTTTGTTGAATTCTTCGGGGCATAGGCAGTTGAAGAGAATGTCACATGCTTGAGCGTTGTATTGCAACATCTTCAATTCATCTGCGGTCGCTTCACGATCCGATTCCTTTCCATCACCAAAGAATTCACCTTGCAAGCCAACACGAACAACAGCCCATACGGCGGGGTTATGACCAAGAATATGCATTTTCATTTTTTGCTTCCAACTAGCAAAATTTGTGCCATCAAAGTACGAACCTCTACGGTGATAATTTCCCTCACTAGACACCATACTCTCCTAGGTTGTGAGACCAATGCTATGGTGACCAAAGCTCTAATACCACTTGTAGGACTGAAAGTATGTCTAGAGGGGGGTGATTAGACTACTTGACCAAATAAAATTTCTACCTTTTCCCAATTTTAAGTGTTGGCAGATTTTAGCAATGATAGCAAGTCAAGCACACCCTACACATGCATGTCTAAGAGTATAGCAGCGGAAAGTAACAACAAGCATGTATAGTAGAGGGTAGGAAGGAAGATAAAACACAATTTGTAGACACGAAGATTTTTCTTGTGGTTCCGATAGGTGGTGCTATCGTACATCCATGTTTATGGAGTCTTCAACCCACGGAGGGTAACGGTCGCGAGAGTCCACGGAGGGCTCCACCCATAAGGGTCCACGAAGTAGCAACCTTGACTATTTCATAACGGCTTCCGTCCACGAAGGACTAGCCTCACTATGGGTAGATCTTCACGAAGTAGGCGATCTCCTTGCTCGTACAAACTTCTTGGATCAACTCCACAACACGAAGTAGGAGGCTCCCAAGCGACACCTAGCCAATCTAGGAGGCACCACCCTCCAAAAGGTAATAGGCTCGGCAATGTCGATGAACTCCTTGCTCTTGTGCTTCAAGATGATAGACTCCTCAACACACAATCACTCTCTCACAGATTTGGCTATGGTGGAAGAGATTGATTTGGTGGAAAGCAACTTGGGGAGGCTAGAGATCAAGATTCATATGGATGGAGTGGAATAGCTTGATCTCAACACAAGGGTAGGTGGCTCTCTCTCAGAAAATATGATGGGGCAAGTATGGAATAGTTCTGAGTGCTTCTCTTTCGAGTGGGTGGTGATGAAGGGGTATATATAGGCATCCCCAAAAATCCAACCGTTACACCTAAAGTGACCAACTCGGTGACACCGATGTGTGAATCTTGGTGGTACCGAAGTGACCAAAAGGTGAAAACTTTTGAATCTCGGTGAGACCGATATATAACTCTTGGTGGTAGCGATCAGGTGACCAACGGTCAGATTGCGCAACTCGGTGACGCTGATTTTCACATTTCGGTAGTACCGATTCTTGACCATGGCTTACCAGAGAGTTGGTCCAGAAACTCGATGGCGCCGATTCACAATTCTCGGTGGTACTGATTCTTGTGAATGGCTATCCGGAGAGTTGGTCCAGAAACTCGGTGAGACCGACTGGCAAAACTCGGTGGTACCGAAGACTGAAAATAGCTAAACAGAAAGTTGGCAACTGAACTCGGTGGCACCGATGCAGAATCAGTTGCACCGACTGGCTAGGGTTTGGCATGGGTCATTCTGGGTTTGGGAATCGGTGGGACCAAGTGGAAATTGTTGGTTGCACCGATTTTGGATATTTGGCTTTAGACAGACTTTTGTGGAAGAGCTTGTGGGTGTTTTTGGTGACTATCTCTTGTGCACGTGGAGCATTTTATTCACCAACGGTACCTTACCCCCTTTTAATAGTATTGGCTTTCCTATGGACTCAAAGTGATTTCTCACAAAGTAAAATGTAGAGTCCTCTTGCTTGAAGCTTTGCCAATCCATTTCCTTGCATCTTGGGGTATCTCCACAATCCTTTTGCCATCCCTATCATTGAACTTTTCCTGAAATATACTTAGTGGAAACATTAGTTCAATGACATATATGTTGTTATTAATTACCAAAACCACCAAGGGAGCAAATGTGCTTTCAGTCTCCCCCTTTTTGGTAATTGATGACAACATATAGATCAAAGCTTCGACATATGATATAATCAATGAATATAATCGTCGCTTTGAGAAGTATGTGATAAGCAAGAGCTCCCCCTAAATTTGTGCATTATTTTGGATTTGCGTTTGAATGCAAATGCACAATCGATTAGGTACATGGGGCACTCTTTCATGTCACATACAACTTGGTGGTGTGCGTGAGTAATAAGAATGAACATCATAGCACAACACAAACAAGTAACAGTGAAGGACCATCTCATAAGCATAAAAAATGATAGGAAATAGTAGCAACACACAATCAAGTGTATGATCAAACACCACATAGTTCAACACAAACAAACCAAAGGATCAAATGTTTTTGAAAAAGCAATAAAAACCAACGCTCTCTCTCTCGAAGCCTAAAGATCTATATACAACTTCTCCCCCTTTGGCAACAAGTTACCAAAAAGTTCAAAGAGATATAGCTAATCGTTCTTCTGGGGCTGATCTCCTCCGGTAGTTGATGAAGGAGTTGAGAGAACTGCGTCGGCGAAGATGTCGGCAGATGTCATGGACGGAGTTGGTGTAGCAACGGGAGGTACTGGAGCTGATGGAGCTAAAGAGGCTGTAGCAGGTGCTGATGAAGAAGGCCTCAACTCTTGAGCTGGCACTGTGGCTGATCTGGCTTGAGTAGTGAAGTGAGTGCCTGGCCTGAGAGGAGAGTCATCCTCATCATCCGAAGTGTCGGGACTGGCCACGCTGTCAACTTCGTTCTTGAGCTCGTTCACGGTCTTGGTCAGCCCATCCACCTTGTCATTGAGAGTCTTGATCCTATTTTCCATGATCCTCACAAGACTATGTTGATTCTCCAATATGTCCTTGATGTCCTTCTGCATGCCCTAAATGGTGGTGATCAAGAGATTCATTTGCTCATTCTTGGATCTAGGGACTTGAGCACTAGTGGCTCTAGCTGCCTCTGCCTCTGACTGTGCTGCAACTGAGGTGGGATGATCTGGGTTCATCTCCACGACATTGTCCTCAAGATCTAGCTGTAGGGGCAAGTGTGGCCTGTCAAGAGCAAAAATGTGCTTCTCCATCTTGGAGTTGATGAGCATCTGAATGTAGGGTGCATAGCAGCAAGAGCGCTTCTGATCAGCAGCAACCCTCTTCACAGTCTCTACTATCAAGTCCATCACCCTTATCCTGGTGTGTCTATCAAGATGGATCAGCATGTTGATGGAGTAGCTTCTAATCATATTGTCATCTCCAGACTTAGGCATGAATGTGTGCCTCAAGATAGTGTTGATGGTGCGGAGGCCAGCCTGGAGGAAGTAGATGGATCCTAACTTGTGAGATTTCAAGTTGGCAGCAGGGATCACATTGTACATGTTCTTCATAGAATCATGGCTCTCCTTGGATTTAGAATAGACATCCAAGTCTCCATCTTCCACCTTTGGGACTCCTAAGATGGCAGCCCATTCCTCAACAGTAGATTCATACCTTGCTCCTTCAGTCATCCACACAATTCTACCATCTCCATAGAAGTCAGCAGTGGAGTAGAATTGCATGATCATCTCGTCGTTCCATGCAGTGAATTCTTTGCCAACAAATTCATCTAAGCCAATGCAATGAAAATTGTCTTGAACATTTGGGAAGTTATCTTCATTTGCCTTGATGTACTTCCAATCAACGTATCTCATGTCACTCATAGCTGGACTCTTATCAAGCAAGATAGTCTCATAGAAATCTTGTTGCTCCTAGGTATAAAACCTATAGTCCATAGCTGTTTTCCTCCTCTGAGCATATGGATCAATTGCTCTCCATTCCCTCAAACCAGAATCCTTCCTCTTCTTCATGTCTTCAGCAAGCAGGTGGCTGGTATTGTGCTCTGGAAGGTGTGGTCTTAGCTTCATCAAAGCAGAAATATCATCATCATCCTCAGCTTCCCTAAATGTGGAGGTCTTGTTCTTGCTGGAAGCTGGTATCTCTCTAGAGAGCCTCTTGGGCTTTTCAGCAGTAGCAGCCTTCTTGGGAGTAGACTTGGTGCTCTTGGAAGTGTTAGTTTTAGGCATAGCATCTGCCATAAGCTTCTTCTTCTTCTTGGGAGGGGCCTTTGCAGCTGGCTCTACCTCCTCCTCTTCTTCCTCATCTAGATACTCTGGAGTAGATGGAAGAACTTTAGCCTTGACAAACTTTATCCTCTCTCTCTTCTTCGTCTCCCCTGCCTTCTTAGGCATAGATTTCTTGGGAGGCTCAATAGTCATAGTTGCCCTGGAGCTCTTTGGTGCTCTGGCTGTCTCAGAGCTAGCATACTCCTTCCTGATAGCTTTCTTCTTCTTGGAAGAAGTGGCAGCATCATCTTCCTTAGGCAGCTCCTCAGGGATGAAGTACTCATCCTCCTCATCAGAATTGAGCTTCCTCCTTGTTCTAGTAGCAGCCTTGGGCAAATCAGGAGAGCTGGGAACATCATCATAGCTCCCATCGGGACTAGTGCCTGAGCTCATGTCCACACTCTGCTCTCTGAGATCATTCTGACTGTCTTCAGCTTCTGACATAACTGACCCTGTGAATAGAGTGTAGAAGAGTAGAAGGGGATGAGTCATCACAAAATGCAGACATTTTCAAAAGATTGAACTAAGATTTCTCAAATTTTGCATTCTGTCAAATGTATGTCGGTACAATCGAAGCAAAATTTTCGGACCCACCGAGACAGACAACCTGCTTTCCAGGAACTTGGCACCATTCTCGGTCACACCGAAAATTGGCACTCGGTTCCACCAAGGTGTTCTCAGTTTGCCAGAAAAAACGAATCGGTGCTACCGATTCTTTTGCGTCGGTTCTACCGAGATTCATGTGGCGGACGGCAAAACCTAAAAAATCGTTCGTTCTCTATTCTACTGGAGTTTCTCGTGGACGAATCAATCTCAAACTTTGGCTTATTGATGGAACAGCTCTAATGCACAAGAATCGGAGGATGGAGCGCAAGAGGGGGTGAAATCTTACGATAGCTTGGTGACGATTTCGCTACGACGACAACGGGGAGAGAATTCCGTCGACGACGAAGACTTCCAACGGCGGAGGCGCTCGGGAAGACGAAGGCGATGACCAGGGGCCTTGGTTCGGCAGCAAGGGTTTCGGAGGGGGCGACGGTTGAAGAATAGATTTCAAAAGTCAGGCCCGCCTCTATATAGACCCATGGCTGTTGGTGACACCGATTCTAACTTTTCGGTGTCACCGAGTTCCTCAACTGTCAGCTGACACAGAAACTCGGTGTAACCGAGAAGATGGAATCGGTGGTACCGAGATAGAAAACTAGATCAACCCTAGGCATTCGGTGAGACCAAGATTTTGGGTTGGTTCCACCGAGATGCACTTGGGAGGTTTTAATTGTCTGTCCTTTGTCGATATGGAACTCCGAGTGCTCCTCACACAGAGAGATCGAAAAGTCCTTGTTCAAATTTTGAGATGCAGCAAGAATAGAATATGAGGTAAGAAAGCATAGATAGCTAGAGAGTGGTCCTAGGCATTCTTGTCCATCCAATTGGCAAAAGAGAAATCAAAAACCAAATAGAAACAATTGGATGTCCTCGAATGGATAAATAAATGCAGACCAGCATGCTCACACAATAAGATGTCAAATGAAATCATGGCAAACAAGCACGAACATACTACCATCTATGAAGCATTTTGGCGATGACGGAGTCATCTATATATGAGTATATTCACTTAGGAGTCAAGTAAGAATACTTGATCATAGGTCATACTCATCGTTTAAGCACAAGTGGGGTTACCACTTTTACATAAAGCATTTAATGTTGTCACATACTAAGAGATGCTTTAACTCAAGTCTTAGAGTAAAGCTCCCCCTTGATGTGACATCCCCCCATAGGAGGGATAAACTAACCTTGGGTTTTGTCGATGAAGACTTCATGTTGGTGAGGTAGTGGTGGATGCTGAAGGTTGATGAAGATCACCAAGAGTTGGGAGCATCCTTGTTGTTTCCTTACTCTTCTCACCTACATGGGTTATTCCCAACACACAAGAGACAAATACAAGGATATCTATGGACATGGAGTGCAAAGCATGTGTGATGATGTCCATGGATTTGTTGATTACCTTGTCCCTTGCTTACCTTTGAGGGAATGTGTGACTCCTTGAACTATTGCATAGAGTTGATGTTGAATGCAAATAGCTCTTGCCAACTATGAACGTGAGTGAATTTCATTGGCGGAGTCACCCCTCAAGAACTCTCTAGTTCTTCTTCTTGGGGACCCACATCAACTTGATGGGGATACTTGGTGTTGAAGTAGCCCTTGTAGAAGTTGAGCTTGAAGTAGCCTTGGGAACCCACTCCACCAAAGCTTGGGATTCATCTTCATATGAGTCAATGTCCTCTTAAAGCTTGTTCTTGACCTTAAGCTTGTGGTCTTGTGGTTGAAGGTCATCTTTGTGCTTGTTCCCTTGGGAGGAGTATTTTCATACTTCTCCTTTTGAGGAACAAACTTGGGCTTGGGGTATTGACCTTCTTCCCATTCAACTCCATTAGCGTTGAAGTAGCCAATGCCATGGTTCTTCCAGTATCCTCCATGCTTGCGTACAATTTCCTCAAATTGCTTACACCCAGCAAGACTCTTGTAGATACCTTTCTCTATAATTACTTTCAATAAAGCGTTTTCTTGATCAAGTGTAACTTGGCTAAGAGAAACATCATTAGTGGAATCAATAGAACTACTAGAAGCAACATCATTAGATTTAGCATTTTTATTGTTGCTACTAGATGAAGAACCTTTCTTGCCTTTGTTACTAGTTTGTCTAGATTTAACTTGTGGCATGAATGTAGACAAGAGTAATCGTTTGGCTAGATAAGATGAAGTCTTCTTTCGGAGATCGTCATTGATAGCTTTAAGAAACTCATGCTCTTGCTCCAAGTTGAGCTTCTCGAAGCATAGCTTCTCATGAGTCCTTACAAGCTCTCTATGATCTTCGAGAGTAGATTCATGAGCTAACTTAAGAGTGTTTAATTCTCTAGTTAGTTGTTCTATTTTCATCTTATCATCATCAAGCGACTTATCTTGACTAGCATGAAAATTATCAAGTTCATTTTGACTAACATCACTACTTTCATCAAAGTGCAAGTCATCATCACAAAGTAAATCATCTTCATCACTATTGAAATCAAGATACTCGGGGTGTGATACCTTGGGGCCTTTAGCCATGAAGCAACTTCCACTCCCTTCATTTGGTGAATCAAAAAGATCATAGGAGTTGGTACTCACTAGTGCATGTCCGGCAACACCTTCATCTTGACTATAGTCAGAGTTGGAGTCATAGCTTCTCTCGGAGTTGTTGTCGGAGTCGGAGCCGGAAACCCATTCACCAACATGAGCTTGATGTCTTCTTCTTGTGTAGCTCTTGGTGTACTTGTCCTTCTTCTCCGAGTCCCTACTTCTCCTTGCGGGTCTTCGTTCATAACGATCATCTATACTCCTTCTCTCTCTTTGAGGTGATTCATTCCTTGAGCTTCGTCTTCTAGGTGACTCTTCTCTTCGTTTGTAGGGAGCCGTGCACTCGTTGGAGTAGTGTCCGGGCTTCCCACAAGTGTAGCAGTTGCGGTCACGACATGACGAACGCTTCTCTTCATATCTTGAGTTGGAGCTTCGTTCTTTGACTCTATTCTTGTAGAACTTGTTGAATTTCTTGACCATGAGGCTTATCTCTTCATTGGTGACAAGGTTGTCGCTTGAAGTTGCGGGAGCATCACTTGTGGCTTTGTAAGCGCCGCTAGACTTGTTGTGAGGCTCTTCTTTGTCTTTGAGTGTCATCTCATGAGCAACAATCCTTCCAATGACTTTCATAGGCTTGAGATCTTTTTAGTTGGGCATCATTTGGATCAATGTGCATACGGTGTCGTATCTCTCATCCAAAGCTCGAAGTATCTTCTTGATGATGAATTTGTCGGTCATTTCTTCGCTTCCTAAGCCGGCAATCTCATTGGTGATGAGAGCTAGCCTAGAGTACATCTCCGCGACTCCTTCACCATCCTTCATCTTGAACTTGTCAAGTTGACTTTGAAGAACGTCCAACTTGGATTCTTTCACGGACTCGGTACCTTCATGCATATCAACCAAAGTATCCCAAATCTCTTTTGCATTCTCAAGACGGCTGATTTTGTTGAATTCTTTGGGGCATAGGCAGTTGAAGAGAATGTCACATGCTTGAGCGTTGTATTGCAACATCTTCAATTCATCTGCGGTCGCTTCACAATCCGATTCCTTTCCATCACCAAAGAATTCACCTTGCAAGCCAACACGAACAACAGCCCATACGGCGGGGTTATGACCAAGAATATGCATTTTCATTTTTTGCTTCCAACTAGCAAAATTTGTGCCATCAAAGTACAAACCTCTACGGTGATAATTTCCCTCACTAGACACCATACTCTCCTAGGTTGTGAGACCAATGCTATGGTGACCAAAGCTCTAATACCACTTGTAGGACTGAAAGTATGTCTAGAGGGGGGTGATTAGACTACTTGACCAAATAAAATTTCTACCTTTTCCCAATTTTAAGTGTTGGCAGATTTTAGCAATGATAGCAAGTCAAGCACACCCTACACATGCATGTCTAAGAGTATAGCAGCGGAAAGTAACAACAAGCATGTATAGTAGAGGGTAGGAAGGAAGATAAAACACAATTTGTAGACACGAAGATTTTTCCCGTGGTTCCGATAGGTGGTGCTATCGTACGTCCACGTTTATGGAGTCTTCAACCCATGGAGGGTAACGGTCGTGAGAGTCCACGGAGGGCTCCACCCATAAGGGTCCACGAAGTAGCAACCTTGACTATTCCATAACGGCTTCCGTCCACGAAGGACTAGCGTCCCTATGGGTAGATCTTCACGAAGTAGGCGATCTCCTTGCCCGTACAAACTTCTTGGTTCAACTCCACAACACGAAGTAGGAGGCTCCCAAGCGACACCTAACCAATCTAGGAGGCACCACCCTCCAAAAGGTAATAGGCTCGGCAATGTCGATGAACTCCTTGCTCTTGTGCTTCAAGATGATAGACTCCTCAACACACAATCACTCTCTCACAGATTTGGCTATGGTGGAAGAGATTGATTTGGTGGAAAGCAACTTGGGGAGGCTAGAGATCAAGATTCATATGGATGGAGTGGAATAGCTTGATCTCAACACAAGGGTAGGTGGCTCTCTCTCAAAAAATATGATGGGGCAAGTAGGGAATAGTTCTGAGTGCTTCTCTTTCGAGTGGGTGGTGGTGAAGGGGTATATATAGACATCCCCAAAAATCCAACCGTTACACCTAAAGTGACAAACTCGGTGACACCGATGTGTGAATCTCGGTGGTACCGAAGTGACCAAAAGGTGACAACTTTTGAATCTCGGTGAGACCGATATATAACTCTCGGTGGTACCGATTAGGTGACCAACGGTCAGATTGCGCAACTCAGTGACGCCAATTTTCACATCTCGGTGGTACCGATTCTTGACCATGGCTTACCAGAGAGTTGGTCCAGAAACTCGGTGGTGCCGATTCACAATTCTCGGTGGTACCGATTCTTGTGAATGGCTATCCAGAGAGTTGGTCCAGAAACTCGGTGAGACCGACTGGCAAAACTCGGTGGTACCGAAGACTGAAAATAGCTAAACAGATAGTTAGCAACTGAACTCGGTGGCACCGATGAAGAACACCAGTGGTGCCTCGCGCTCTATCCCGGCAAGGGTTGCCTTTGGGGAAAGAACTGCTAGGTGAGTACAAATGTACGGGGGTGCGAATCCTGAGCTAGGTTGCCTTGGGCCTCCTTTTATAGTGCAAGGGGTTACCACAATGGCAAAACAGTCATTATCTATCGATTAAATAGCTTAGGATAGCTATCATACCTAACTCTGGCATTTAGGACAAAATACCATGATTGCCAGCCTAGGTGGCGCTCGGGGGTGCATCCCCGGCAAGCTCTTGCCACCACTTGGCCGACCATTGCTTATGGTCTTGACACGCTGCAGGGCGGGTGTCAACTGGGTGTAACTTGTCTTCTGGTGCGCCACCACGTGCTTAGCGAGAGCTGATTAGCCGCTTGAGGGCTTGACACCGCATCGATAAGTGACTGACGTAGCGATGCGGTGGAGCGGTGGCTGGTTAGCTCGCACCTGCCGGGGGAATGGCTTGCCGGGTCTTCATAAAGGCATGCATGTCTTGGTCCCCGACAAGCGCCGGGGACGTGCTTGGCGCGCTGCAGTCCAGGTCTGGGCTGCCGCGTCGGGCTTGTTGGAGTCTGGTCTTGATCATTCGCTGGGATTGAACGAACGTGGAAGGGCTCAGCTAATACCGCCTGTGCATAAGTTAGGGGCACTGGGTACACCTGTATCAGTGCACCGACAGCATCTTATTTAAAACTTGTTGTCAACATGCCATACTGTTAACAAGTGCCCTGTTTGCCCCTTGTGGAATTTCACCAAGTCTATGAATCTGTTATTTTCAATATGTCATCTTGTGAGGATGGTAGCCATTGATACATGCATATTTTGATGTTGCCATAATGTAGTTAAGTGAAGTACATGTTGCCCTATATAACCCTGTTAATTTTAATGCCATGGAAGACCTTGTAGCTTATGTAAATGTTGCTGTCAAGATGCCACCATGTTAACTCAGGTTCTATAAAACTGGAATTTTCACTAAGTCCCTGAAAACTGATTCAACATGCCATCTTGTGAGCCCATTTGCCACTGAACCATGCTTCCTTTCATGTTTCTGTAGATAGATAAATTGTTGTGCATGTTGTATACTTCATGTCCATGCCTTGGTTGTGAATTGAAACCTTTTGTAGCTCTGGTTATGTGTGTTACAAGATGACATGTTGCTGTTTGTGGACAGATTGTGTGTTTAGATGTTTTGTGACTTGTGGGAGCTATACTCCATTGTTTTCCTTGATCTTTAGCTCTATTCTAGCTAGATTTTCATTTCCAATCTAGTGGCATCCTTGGAATACCAAGGAATAGCCCATGGCCTCCCTCATCTTTGTTTTTGTCTCTGTTAACGTTCGTACCTTGCCGTCAGTGTACCGTGAGCTTCGTTACTCCGTTTGCAACGTTCTACATATGAATTTGCATCATTTTTACATGGAGCATTCATGTTTGCCATGATCATGCATGTTCGAATAACTAATCTTGAGGTCTGTCCAGAATACGAAAGAACTTAATAATTGCATGAGAAACATGACTAGCATAGGGTTGCCATGTTAAATACTTCAACTTGGTCATGCATCATCTTGTTTGCGCATTGCACTTTGCTTGAATGTTTCTTTGGTGCTATTTCTCTTTGGGTAGACCCGTGTGTTGAGCTTGAGTACGAGTATCCCGGAGAGTACAACTAGGAGGACCCAGCTCTTTGTCCCTCTGAAGACCCAACAGGCAAGATGATCGTACCCGAATCTCGATACTATTTTTGCTATGCTAGATGTCTCGCTTCTACAGTTATGTTTCGTTACCTACCACTTAAACTGTCAGCCTCCTAAATTGCCATGAAAGCCTCTAACCCCTCCACTTCCTAGGAAAACATTGATTGGCTACGTTACCGCTGCTCAGCCCCTATCTTATAGCGTTGCTAGTTGCAGGTGCAAGCTTTTCCATGTGCAACATGGATTTTGGGAGATATCACTTTATTTACTGTTATTTAAATTAATGCACATATATAGCTGGCAACGGTGGAAGGCTTGGCCTTTTGCCAGGTGTTTTGTTCCGCTTTTGCCGCACTAGTTCCGAGTACCGGTGTTATGTTCCATATTTTGCGCTCCTAACATGATCGGGGTTGTTATGAGGACCCCCTTGACCATTAATTTTAGATTAAAACTTGTCTGGCAAGACCCAACTTTGGTACTACATTTGCTAAACAACTTAATAAAATTGCATAGGGCATAGCTACCCCGTGGATAATTAATCAACCCCCAGGCCAGTGCTCCTCATGAGTGTTGATCCAACCTAGAGCACTATGTGGGGCCACCCCAGGGCAACTTGGGTGATTTCTATCAGGCCACCGTACGCGTCGCTTATCCGTCATGTCCTGAGAACGAGATACGCGGCTCCTATCGGGTTCGTCGACACGTCGGGCGGTCTTGCCAGACTTGTTTTACCTTTCTCGAATGTGTTGCGCGAGGAATCCGAGGATAATTTGGGCTATCTCGAGGTTGAGGTTTTCCAACGGAATTGCCTAGGAGATCACGGGATTTGTGGTCGAGGTTATTGTCACATCCCTAGTTTCCCCTTGCTTGTGCTAGCCAAGATGTGAATCATGTTTAAATCTTGCATCAACATTAAATGGGGAGTTACCAGAAACCCTAGCACCTCACCCTAATTAAACCAATTCAAATGTTGTGAATTTTTCAATGAATCCACAATGCCCTTCAAAAATGTTCACTATTTCTGATAAATGTTGGCAACAACATATCAGGGGACGTTATATTTTTCACAACAGATATAGCATTTTAAAAATAACTTTTAATGCTACTGAAATTGACAAATAAAGCACTATAAATATTATAGTCTTTCAAAAATGCTGAAATCTTTTGTGGAGGTTTGAAATATTCAAACTATGCTCTGTAAAATATTTCAATAGTTTTTGAGCTATGAATTTGTGCCCAAACAAAATAAATAAATGACAGAATTAGAAAACAGAAAGAAACAGGAAATAAAAAGGAAAAGGGACCTCACCTGAGGCCCAGCAGCTGGCTGGCCCAACCGGCCCAGCTGCCAGTCATCTTCAACCTCTGCCAGAAGGCAGAGGAGAAGAGGGCAACGGCAAGCTGGCCAGGGCGGCACGCACCTGGCTGCCTCCTCGTCGCGCTGGCGATGTGGATAAGCACCAGGGCGCCGTCCCGATCGCCCTCTCTCCCAATTCGCCCCTCTGTTCATGTCCCTCGCCTCTGCTCGCCATGGCCGCCGCACCCGCAAGCTCGCCGCCGTAGCGCCGCTCCTCCAGCCACTCCCTCTCGCCCCCGACCAGTCCACGAGCTCCGCCTCGAGCTGTTGTTGCGTCTCGTCGAGCCACGCATCACCGAAAGCTCTCCATTGCCGCCATCAACCCCTTCTTCCTCCTCGGCCCCGAACCTCGTTGCCGTCGATTGGCCGCCGCCAAGCCTCCCCCGAGCACGCTCTCGATGCCGCTGCAACCGCCGTGAGCCCCTGAGCCCATTTCCCTTCTCTCCGCAGCTGTTTGGTCGCTGTAGCCGCCGATTCGATCGAGACCCGAGGAGCTCCGCCACGGACCTCAACGCCGGCAACACTCCGGTGTCCAGGTGGTCCTTCCGAGGCCACCACTAAGTTCGTAGGGCCGCGTAGATGCGGTAGGAGCCAAGCCCCGGTCTTTTTGCGCAATAGATCGTCGTCCCCGAGCTCGCCCGAACGCCGGTGTCCGCCAAGGTCATCGCCGGCTGATACGTCTCCAACGTATCTATAATTTTTGATTGTTCCATGCTATTATATTATCTGTTTTGGATGTTTTATATGCATTTATATGCTATTTTATATTATTTTTGGGACTAACCTATTAACCTAGAGCCCAGTGCCAGTTTCTGTTTTTTTCCTTGTTTTTGAGTTTTACAGAAAAGGAATATCAAACGGAGTCCAAATGGAATAAAAACTTACGATGACTTTTTATGGACCAGAAGTAGCCCACAGGGCATTGGAGTTGGGCCAGGAGAGCCACGAGGCCACCACAAGCCTAGGGGGCGCCCCCCCCTAGGGCGCGCCCCCCTGGCTTGTCGCCGCCTCGTGGATCCCCCTGACGTGATTCGAATGCCAAATATTCTTATAAATACAGAAACCCCTAGAAAGAAACCTAGATCGGGAGTTCCGTTGCTGCAAGCCTCTGTAGACACGAAAAACCAATCGGGAGCCCGTTCCGGCACCCTGCCGGAGGGGGAAACCATCACCGGATGCCATCTTCATCATCCCGGCGGTCTCCATGACGAGGAGGGAGTAGTTCACCCTCGAGGTTGAGGGTATGTACCAGTAGCTATGTGTTTGATCTCTCTCTCTCTCGTGTTCTTGAGATGGCACGATCTTGATGTATCGCGAGCTTTATTGATATAGATGAATCATATGGAGTTTTCCCCTCTCTATCTTCTTGTGATGAATTGAGTTTTCCCTTTGAAGTTTACTTACCAGATTGAGTCTTTAAGGATTTGAGAACACTTGATGTATGTCTTGCGATGGGATATCCGTGGTGACAATGGGATGTTTTATTGATCCACTTGATGTATGTTTTGGTGATCAACTTGCGGGTTCCCTGACCTTGGGTATCTATGCATAGGGGTTGGCACGCGTTTTCGTCTTGGCTCTCCGGTAGAAACTTTGGGGCACTCTTTGAAGTTCTTTGTGTTGGATTGAACATGATGAATCTGAAATTGTGTGATGCATATCGTATAATAGAGCCCATGGGTACTCGTGGTGACATTGGAGTATCTAGGTGACATTAGGGTTTTGGATGATGTGTATCTTAAGGTGTTATTTTAGTACGAACTCTAGGGCTGTTCGTGACACTTATAGGGATAGCTCATATGATTGATCGGAAAAGATAACTTTGAGGTGGTTTCGTACCCTACAATAATTTCTTCGTTTGTTCTCCGCTATTTGTGACTTTGGAGTGAACTCTTTGTCGCACGTGAGGGATTTACATATGATTCAACTATGTTAGTATTGTTGAGAGAACTTGCACTAGTGAAATTATGAACCCTAGGCCTTGTTTTCAAGCATTGAAATATTGTTTTTGCTCACTTTTATCATTAGTTACCTTGCTGTTTTTATATTTTCAGATTACAAAAACCTATATCTACCATCCATATTACACTTGTATCACCATCTCTTCGCCGAACTAGTGCACCTATACAATTTACCATTGTACTGGGTGTGTTGGGGACACAAGAGACTTTTTGTTATTTGGTTGCAGGGTTGTTTGAGAGAGACCATCTTCATCCTACGCCTCCCACGGATTGATAAACCTTAGGTCATCCACTTGAGGGAAATTTGCTACTTTCCTACGAAACTCTGCGCTTGGAGGCCCAACATGAGTCTACAAGAAGAAGGTTGCGTAGTAGACATCAAGCTCTTTTCTGGCGCCGTTGCCGGGGAGGTGAGTGCTTGAAGGTATATCTTTAGATCTTGCAATTAAATCATTTAGTTTCTTGTTTTCACTAGTTTGGTTTTATCAAAGAAAACTACAAAAAATGGAGTTTAGGTTGCATCATTTGTTTAGTCTTTATAATGTCTTTCGTGAAAATAAGGATTCAGAAAATTGTGCTCAATTGGTAGAGGAAGAAATTATAAAAATAGTTGATGAGAATTCCTTGAATGATGAGCATGATTGCAATGTTGCTAGTATGAATTCTCTGAATATCCATGTTGCTAATGATATGCAAAGCCACAAGCTTGGGGATGCTATGTTTAATGAAGATGATATTTTTAATCCCCCAAGTTTTGATGAGCAAATTTATTATGATGATGACATGCCTCCTATCTATGATGATTATGATGATGACATGTATGCTATAAATAATAATTATAACCATGAAACTTGTCATCATGATTTTAATATTGAATGTCGTTATGTCAATCAAGTATCTCATGATAGTTATTTTGTTAAGTTTGCTCCCACTATTATGAATGAGAAGAAAATTGCTTATGTGGAGAGTGACAAATTTTCTATGCTTGTGGATCATGAAGATAATGCTTTATGTGATAGTTATGTTACGAAATTTCTTCATGATGCTACTGAAAATTATTATGAGGGAGGAACATATGCTTGTAGGAATTGCAATAATATCAAGTTTCCTCTCTATGTGTTCAAAGTTTTGAAGTTATGCTTGTTTTTCCTTCCTATGCTAGTTGATTCTTGCTCCCATAAATTGTTTGCTCACAAAATCCCTATGCATAGGAAGTGGGTTAGACTTAAATGTGCTTGTCATGAGATTCATGATGCTCTTTTGCATGTTTCAATTATTATTCCTATGTGAGCATCATTGAAATCATCATGCCTAGTTAAAAGGCATTCAAGAAAAGCGCTTGTTGGGAGACAACCCAACACTTTTACTTTATGTTTTTGAGTGTTCACATGATTAAGCTACTGTATTAAATATGTTTTATAGCTTTTGTTTCAATAAAGTGCCAAGTAAAGCCTTTGGGATGACTCACAAGATGAGTAGAATTGATGCTGAACCAAAACAGAAACTTTTGACTCCAGTACAGGAATTTTTATTTTTTACTGGAGCGTGATAATGATCGGAAATTGTTACACAGTTTTCATATACAAATTCTTCAGGTTTTCCTAATTTTTCAGAATTTTCAGAGACAGGGAAGTATGGCTACACTATAGATCTTCACAGACTGTTCTGTTTTTGACAGATTCTGTTTTGCATGCATAGTTTGCTTGTTTTAGTGTTTCCATAGCTTATATTTAGTGGTATAAATTATGGGAATGGTATAATACAGTAGGTATCATGTGGGAACAACTATTAATCTTGTCTTGACAGTAACTAAGTGAATGATTTATCTTTACTACACTAACCCTTCTCACGAAGTTCCGTTAAGTTTTGTGTGATTGAAGTTTTCAAGTTTTGGGTGAGACACCGATATGAGGAGAATAAGGAGTGAAAAGAACCTAAGCTTGGGGATTCCCAAGGCACCCCCAAGGTAATATCCAAGGAAGACTCAAGCGCCTAAGCTTGGGGATGCACCGGAAGGCATCCCCTCTTTCGTCTTCAACACTATCGGTATATCTTACTTAGAGCTATATTTTTATTCATCACATAATATGAGTTTTGCTTGGAGCGTCATATTATTTTGTTGTTCTCTGTTAGGAGTTATTTGTAATCTTGTTTTTCAATAAAAAGTTCCAAGAATTGTCTTAGGATGCTTGCATTGCATGTTTTGATGTGTGCTGTGTAAGAACAGAAACTTTTTTCTGTAGTGTTTGAATTTTCATATTTTACTGGGACGTGGAAAGTTTCTGAAATTTTTACACAGTGTTGTCATATAAATTATTTAGCATGTCCAAAATTTTCATAATTTTTTGAGTTACAGAAGTACACTGGTTTAATAGATTACTACAGACTGTTCTGTTTGGACAGATTGCTGTCATAGTTTTGTTATCTACTTATCCTCTATTTTCCATAGCCTATATTGGTAGGTATAAATTGTGGAAACGATAGTAAACAGTAGATGATGTTTGAAAATTATTGTGCAACTTGTCTTGGCAGTACATGAAGTGTTGATTTATTCTTATGTGTACTAACCTATCTCACGAGTTCTTTTCGAGTTTTGTGTGGATGGAGTTTTTGAGACTTAGGTGAAACCGGGATATGAGAGGATTGAATGAGATTCAAAAGTTCAAGCTTGGGGATGACCAAGGCACCCCAAGTAAATATTTCAAGAATTCTCAAGCATCTAAGCTTGGTGATGCTACGCATCCCACCTCTCTTCATCAACAATTATCGGTTAGCCTATGTTGAGCCTAAATTTTTATTCGTTCACATGATGCGTGCTATTCTTGGGGTGCTATTTTTCTTTTGCTTGCTGTTTAATAAAATACTTAAGATCTGAAATTCTTAGATGAGAGAGTCTTCACATAGTTATTTAATTGTTGACTACTCATTGATCTTTACTTATATCTTTTTGGAGTAGTTTGTATTTTGCTCTAGTGCGTCACTTATATCTTTGTAGAGCACGGCGGTGGTTTCATTTTATAGAAATCAATGAACTCTCATGCTTCACTTATATTATTTTGAGAGTCTCTAAACAGCATGGTAATTTGCTTAGGTTATGAACTTAGTCCTTATATAATGGGCATCCAAGAGGGATATAGTAAAAACTTTCATATAAAGTGCATTGAATACTATGAGAAGTTTGATTCCTTATGATTGTTTTGAGATATAAAGATGGTAATATTAGAGACATGATAGTGAGTAATTGTGGATTGGTAGAAATACTTGTGTTAAAGTTTGTGATTCCCGTAGCATGCACGTATGGTGAACCGTTATGTGAGGAAGACGGAGCATGATTTATTTATTGAATGTCTTCCTTTGTGTGGAGGTCGGGATCGCGCGATGGTTAACTCCTACCAACCCTTCCCCTAGGGGCATGCATCTAATACTATGTTTCGATGACTAATAGACTTTTGCAATAAGTATGTGAGTTCTTTATGACTAATGTTGAGTCCATGGATTATACGCACTCTCACCCTTCCACCTTTGCTAGCCTCTCTAGTACCGCGCAACTTTCGCCGGTGCATTAAACCCACCATATACCTTCCTCAAAACAGCCACCATACCTACCTATTATGGCATTTCCATAGCCATTCCGAGATATATTGCCATGCAACTTCCACCGTTCCGTTTATGACACGCATCATCATTGTCATATTGCTTTGCATGATCATGTAGTTGACATCGTATTTGTGGCAAAGCCACCGTTCATATTTTTTATACATGTCACTCTTGAGTCATTGCACATCCCGGTACACCGCCGGAGGCATTCATATAGAGTCATATTTTGTTCTAAGTATCGAGTTGTAATTCTTGAGTTGTAAGTAAATAAAAGTGTGATGATCATCATTATTAGAGCATTGTCCCATGTGAGGATGATGGAAGCTATGATTCCCTCACAAGTTGGGATGAGTTTCCAGACTTTACAAAAAATAAAAGTGGCCAAAGAAGCCCAAAAAAAGAGGCCAAAGAAGCCCACCAAAAAAAACAAAAAATGAGAGAAAAGAGAGAAGGGGCAATGCTACTATTCCTTTTTCCACACTTGTGCTTCAAAGTAGCACCATGATCTTCATGATAGAGAGTCTCCTATATTTACACTTTCATATACTAGTGGGAATATTTCATTATAGAACTTGGCTTGTATATTCCAATGATGGGCTTCCTCAAATTGCCCTAGGTCTTCGTGAGCAAGCAAGTTGGATGCACACCCACTTAGTTTCTTTTTGAGCTTTCATACACTTATAGCTCTAGTGCATCCGTTTCATGGCAATCCCTACTCACTCACATTGATACCTATTGATGGGCATCTCCATAGCCCGTTGATACGCCTAGTTGATATGAGACTATCTCCTTCTTTTTGTCTTCTCCACAACCACCATATTCTATTCCACCTATAGTGCTATATCCATGGCTCACGCACATGTATTGCGTGAGAGTTGAAAAAGTTTGAGAATACTAAAGTATGAAACAATTGCTTGGCTAAAACCGGGGTTGTGCATGATTTAATACTTTGTGTGATGAAGATGGAGCATAGCCAAACTATATGATTTTGTAGGGATAACTATCTTTGGCCATGTTATTTTGAGAAGACATGAATTCTTTATTAGTATGCTTGAAGAATTATTGTTTTTATGTCAATATTAAACTCTTGTTTTGAATCTTATGGATCTGAACATTCTTGCCACAATAAAGAAGATTGCATTGATAAATATGTTAGGTAGCATTCCACATCAAAAATTCTGTTTTTATCATTTACCTACTCGAGGACGAGCATGAATTAAGCTTGGGGATGCTTCATACGTCTCCAACGTATCTATAGTTTTTGATTGTTCCATGCTATTATAATATCTGTTTTGGATGTTTTATATACATTTATATGCTATTTTATATTATTTTTGGGACTAACCTATTAACCTAGAGCCTAGTGCCAGTTTTTGTTTTTTCCTTGTTTTTGAGTTTTACAGAAAAGGAATATCAAATGGAGTCCAAACGGAATAAAAACTTACGATGATTTTTTATGGACCAGAAGAAGCCCACAGGGCATTGGAGTTGGGCCAGGAGAGCCACGAGGCCACCACAAGCCTAGGGGGCGCCCCCCCTAGGACGCGCCCCCCTGGCATGTCGCCGCCTCGTGGATCCCCCTGACGTGATTCCAACGCCAAATATTCTTATAAATACAGAAACCCACAGAAAGAAACCTAGATCGGGAGTTCCGCCGCCCCAAGCCTCTGTAGCCACGAAAAACAAATCGGGAGCCCGTTCCGGCACCCTGCCAGAGGGGGAAACCATCACCGGAGGCCATCTTCATCATCCCGGCGGTCTCCATAACGAGGAGGGAGTAGTTTACCCTCGGGACTGAGGGTATGTACCAGTAGCTATGTGTTTGATCTCTCTCTCGTGTTCTTGAGATGGCAGGATCTTTATGTATCGCGAGCTTTATTGATATAGATGAATCATATGGAGTTTTCCCCTCTCTATCTTCTTGTGATGAATTGAGTTTTCCCTTTGAAGTTTACTTATCGGATTGAGTCTTTAAGGATTTGAGAACACTTGATGTATGTCTTGCGATGGGATATCCGTGGTGACAATGGGATGTTCTATTGATCCACTTGATGTATGTTTTGGTGATCCACTTGCGGGTTTCGTGACCTTGGGAATCTATGCATAGGGGTTGGCACATGTTTTCGTCTTAGCTCTCCGGTAGAAACTTTGGGGCACTCTTTGAAGTTCTTTGTGTTGCATTGAACATGAAGAATCTGAAATTGTGTGATGCATATCGTATAATCAAGCCCATGGGTACTCGTGGTGACATTGGAGTATCTAGGTGACATTAGGGTTTTGGTTGATGTGTATCTTAAGGTGTTATTTTAGTACGAACTCTAGGGCTATTCGTGACACTTATAGGGATAGCTCATACGATTTATCAGAAAAGATAACTTTGAGGTGGTTTCGTACCCTACAATAATTTCTTCGTTTGTTCTCCGCTATTTGTGACTTTGGAGTGAACTCTTTGTCGCACGTGAGGGATTTACATATGATTCAACTATGTTAGTATTGTTGAGAGAACTTGCAATAGTGAAAGTATGAACCCTAGGCCTTGTTTTCAAGCATTGCAATACCGTTTTTGCTCACTTTTATCATTAGTTACCTTGCTGTTTTTTTATTTTCAGATTACAAAAACCTATATCTACCATCCATATTACACTTGAATCACCATCTCTTCGCCGAACTAGTGCACCTATACAATTTACCATTGTATTGGGTGTGTTGGGGACACAAGAGACTTTTTGTTATTTGGTTGCAGGGTTGTTTGAGAGAGACCATCTTCATCCTACGCCTCTCACGGATTGATAAATCTTAGGTCATCCACTTGAGGGAAATTTGCTACTGTCCTATGAAACTCTGCGCTTGGAGGCCTAACACAAGTCTACAAGATGAAGGTTGCGTAGTAGACATCACCGGCGATGATTCCGGCAGCCCCGTAGCCACCCGAAGCTTCAATTCGTTGCAGACGAGCGTGGGCTACCCTCCGGTGGTCTCAGCGCGTCCAGTCGTCGCCGTTTGAGAAACTCCGGCGTGAAGCCGCCGTTGGTTTGGTCACCGCTGGCGAGATTCCGGCGACGTCCAACGTAGACCATCATTAGGGACTCACCCCCATGATTAAAACATCTAGCAGCCACTAACAGTGGGCCCTGGCTCACGTCAAAGCAAGGGTCAACTCGGGATTTTTCCCTGAGTCAATGACATGTGGACCCCACATGTGAGTGACTCTAAAAGGCCCTGGGTCACTGTCCAGTGGACCCCACTGGTCAGGTTTGACCTGACAACGGCCAGCTGACCTGCTGACGCCCTGCTGATGTCATGCTGACGCAATAAAGCTTTTCTGATTTAATTTAATTCCAGAAAATGCTAAAATCTTAGAAAAATTATAGAAATTAATGTGTAGCTCAGATTGCAATAAGTTATATATGAAAGGTGCTATTATCATGCGTGTTAGAGAAACCTAAATAGGAGAACATTGACATTTTGCAATAATGCAATATGTGGAATATCACATGGAGTACGATTTTGAACCTATATTCAACTCTACTCCATTTAACACTAATGATAGATGCATTAGCTCATCCTTGCCATATTGCCATGTCATGATCATGCATCATATTTTTGCACTTGCCGTGTATTGATTGTTACCTCCGTCTATGTCGTGGTAGGTTCTGCTCCATCGGATACCCACGAGTATCCCCCTGAAGGAGAGTACCTCCTGGCCAACCTGCAAGGCAAGCAACCCCATTGATCATACCGATACATCCCACTCTCTCACTCCTGCTCTTGTTTATTGCATTAGGACAAACACTTCAACTATCTATCTGTTGCGGTAGTTGAACCCATTCCTCTGCATGACCTGTCATTGTCACAGTAAATAGCTAATCCAAGCAACCTAGCATACCTGGTAGATGCTTGAGCCCTAATGTGCTTTACCTTCTTTGCTTGCTATGCTTTCTATGCTTAGAGTTGTGTCAGGGATGAATCATCTGGGTGATGAACCGGAGTGAAACAGTGTTGTCCTAATGAGGTGAGCTAATGATGAACCTGATTTGGTAAAGGTAGCAATGAGAGGCTATGTAGGAGTACATAGCGGATTGTCTCATTGGGACCATTGTTAGGAACTGAGTTCCGTGTTTGTATTCCAAGACTAGTTACTACCACATGTTGGGATACTTAATTGACCCTCTCGACCTATCAACTGCCTAGTCCTGTGTCCAGGTGTTGCAAGTAGTTTCTGGTGTTTGTAGCTATGCTGGAGGCCGTGCATAGCGCTGACCTCAGGGGTGGGCTACGACGCGGTAGGCAGTGGCACGGTGTACCAAGGGTCACCCGAATGGTGGGCTTGGGAACCCTACGAACATCGTTTGGGGCCATAGCTGAAACTTCGGTCGGACTTCCGTGTGGGTTCAGTCTCAAATACGCGATAGCCTGGACTAGGGTCTTGTGTGATTGACGGTCGTGGCCGACTCCCTCGCTAGGCTTCCGCTTGAACGTTGCCGAGGTGCCTGTTTTTATGTGCACACAGCGATAAGTGGCGAGAGCGTGTGTGAAGAAGTGCACCCCTGCTGGGTAATGAATCTGTTCGAATAGCCGCGTCCTCGGATATGGACTACTTGGAAAACTTATGTTGTTCATAGATAACTTGACGGTTACTCTTAAAAGACTCAAGACAAGTGTGAGTACCGTGGATGGCACTCTCGTAGGTGATGGGAGCGGATCCATGGTGGTGTATTGAAGTGGTGTTAGTGGACTCGTGTGCGCTATCTCAAAACTTGTTCAAAGAACTGGTAGTCGTAGTATAGGCTAGCCAAGAGTCAAAGATGGCTTGCTGCAGAAACCCCACTACCCCCTTGATGAAACATGAACATGAATAGCTTAGGTCTGCTTTAAAGACTTGCTGAGTACGATTGTACTCATGTTTGGTTAATAACTCTAGCAGATGATAACATGGACCCATCTGGTGGGTTCTACCTAGACTTCGACGACCCCGAGTAGCTGGTATCCCAGCTGCGATTTGATGCCCTGGGTTGGGCTGTAGATAGTCAGGCTTTATGCCTTTTTACCTTTCGTCTGTCTGTACTCAGACAGCTTTAAGCATCCGCTTGTTTTGTATGAACATGTTTGTATGACTTGAGTGTCGGGTCATGTGACCCCTACCTGTACGAACATATTAGCTCTTCTGAGCCTTCTAAATAAATGTTGTGTTGTTGTATGGTTATGTTGTGATGCCATAGTTGTATCTATGCATATCGGACATGTCGTGCATACATGTGATGTGTAACGGTATGTATGGAATTCGACACCTAGTTGTGTGCCTCTAGTAGTACCCTTTACAGGGAAATGCCTCTTTGTGCTTCCAATGAGCCTTAGTAGCTTGCTACTGCTCCGGGCACATTGGTTGACCGACGTGTATCCTTCTTGCTACTGTGTCTGTCCCTTCGGGGAAATGTCTCGCAGTGTAATGGAGTCCATGTAGCCTGCTATGACTTGTCTACGCGCAGTTGATGACATTTATGTCCCACGGCGTAATGGAGTCCATGTAGCTTGCTATGACTCGTCTACACATGCTGAGACCGACACCTGCATTGTTGGGTTACGTATGCCTGTCCCTGTACGGATGTGCTACTTGGGTTCTACGACTAGTCATGTCGACCCGGGTTCTTAGACATTTGAATGCTAGCGACATATTCACATTCGTGAGCCAAGAGGCGCAAACGGTCCCGGCCCAGGTAAGGTGGCAGCCGTGGAGATAACCGTGCGTGAGGCCGCAAAGTAATGTGAAGTATTACATGCTAGATTCTTATGGCTTAGGATTGGGATCCCGACAGCGTTGGTATCAGAGCCTCATTGGTTGTTGGATTACCAAGCCAAACTGGTCGAATTTGAGTCTAGAAATGCTTTAGTTATGTAAGGGAATTGACTGTGCAAGGGAACATAAGGCTCATTTTACTCCTCTTTCCAAGTCATTCTATTCTGAGTCACCCTCTTCTTTTCTACGGGGTTAAGAGCTAGGCTTCTTATCTACCTCTCAGGATGACGAGTTACTAACATTGGACTTGTAGACTAAGTTGCTTGAGAGCCAACTCGAGTTTCCAAGTATTGCTTCGGTGTGACAATCTTTTGGTTAGAATCTTGAAGCTAGAAAGTTGAGTGGTTATGCTATCCAATCTTTTCCAGGATGTCTCAAAATTGTTTTTGTGCATTTTCAGCTGTTATGCTGTCCGATTTCTGCTAGGATCTCTAATGCACTTTGCATTATTCTCTGTTTCAGATGCCTTCTCATCCTTCTCATCAGGTACCGGGTCACATGGCTATGTTGGTCAGAGTCATGATGGAGGCCGGTTACCGCTGGTACCCCGAGTACACAGTGGAGGAGCAGTACCGCGACTTCAATCAGAGCCAGTACCCCTGTACTGTTAGGATTTATCCATCTTACCCTGGAGCTGAGGAGCCGCTCCATTGGGCTTATGGATTAGGAGTTACCATTGATATGGCAGTTCAGGAGGCCGCTTACAAGATGCTGACCATCATGAGAGCTCACCATGGTCTACTTCAGGGCACAGAGTTCTGCTATATTCTAGCGACACTAGGAGGAGAGGATGGATATCTTACTGCAGCCTTCTATGATCACTCTTATGAGGATTCTAGGTATCAGGTGACTGCTCAGTTGTTGGAGAACAAGGATCGTGATGCACGTGCTCTTCGCATGGAGCTTTATGCTACATGTGCACGTCTTTGGACAGCCTTGACGCAGCTAGCTCCAGTCATTCAGACTGGTTATGGTGATATGGATATGTTGAGCCCGCTTCAGACTCATCTACCAGCTCGCGTAGACCGGCCTGACGTTGGAGGCATTGTTCCTCTTCAGGGACCTCTGTTGCCGCCAGCCAGGGGGCCTAGGCCACATCCGTGTCCTTATGGGCCCCAGGGATCTCAGGCTAGGGTGTTTCCAGACCCTCAGGTTCAGCTTCCAGGTCACGGGGGTAACCTGTATGAGATGTTCTACGCAGATGCTTGAGTTCGTGAGTGGAGGTAGTGGTATTGTACCAGTTATATTTCCACAGTCCTGCGCGTCTTGTGGAATATAACTAAGGTGTGAGTTGGGTTCCAGAGGTGTAGAAAAATAATGTATAGGAAGCTTGTAATGCCTCCATTGAGTTGTATTATCTTCTCACTAGCTTGTACTTCAGCTTGGGTTTGTACTGAACTACGTCATGGTGTGTATGAATCATGGTGTGTATGAATCATGGTGTATATATGGCAGTTTGCTTGTACCATGTTGTTCGGGTGTTTACCCCTGCATTCCATGTTGTTCAGTATATCCCGTATCTCTTATCCTAGAGTTGATGTCTTCCTTGTCTAAGATGTGGGTTTTGTTTTCCCCAGGATGGTTTCCACTAGGTACAACCCCACTCCTGCTTATGAGCAGGGCCAGGGCAGTCAAGCCAGGCAAGAGAACCTGCCCCACCTGCCATCTTTGGCGGAGGTGATGCTTGAGGCACAAAGGAACAAGAGAGAGACCAACCTACTGCTGGAGCAAATTGAACAAAATACGGCACGTCAGCCACGCAATGATGCAGTGTCCCTTAATGACTTCGTGAAGCTGTATCTACCAAAGTTCCATCATTCCGTCGACCCCCTCGATGCGGATGATTGGCTTTCCAGCATGACTCGTAAGATCCGTTCTGCAAATGTGGCAGAAGCCGACAAGGTGATCTTTGTCGCGTACTTTCTTGAAGGACCCGCCAGTCAGTGGTGGGAAAATTATGAAGCTATGCGCCCAGAGGGTCCAACAACAACTTGGGCTGACAACAGCAGAGCTTTCCGCACCCACCATATTCCTGAAGGTCTGATGGACCGTAAGAGAGAGGAGTCATGTGCCTTCACTCAGGGTAAGCTGACAGTGGATGCTTATAGCCGTGAGTTCGGCAATATTTGCCGCTATGCACCGGAAGAGGTGTCAACTGACGCCAAGAAGCAAGCTAGGTTCGCAAGGGACTTAGCCCCGAGCTTCGTCATGATCTACGCCTGCATGAATGCGCTGCCTTCCAGGGTCTCGTCAACAAGGCTATCAATGCTGAGACTAGTCAGACAGACTATGAGGCAACCAAGAAGCACTCTCGTGACTTCAGCTCCTCATCCGGCTCAGGTTCCCATAAGCACTGGGTGTGGGTGCCCAACACTGCTCTGCCATCAAGGTACACCGCGAGACCATCCTATGAGGCGCCTCGCCCAAATCAGGCCAACCCTCCAGCTAAATCCTATGGTGGTCCTGCTGCTAATGCTGTCCCGAGGTCTTAAACTGTGATCTGCTACAAATGCGGAGAGCCCGGGCACTACTCTCGTGAGTGTCCTCAGAACAACGCCAAGCCTGCTGGACGTGGTATGCCGGGCAAGGCTTATTACGTGAAGCCCATGATGACCCCGACGTTGTGCTTGGTACGCTCCTTGTCAATAGTCATCCAGCATCTGTTCTATTTGACACTGGTGCATCTCATTCTTTCATCTCAGAAAGTTATGCACAGTTGCATAACATGACCTTTTGTGATATGCCCACTCCATTAGTAGTTCAGACTCCTGATCAAAATGGCAAACTTCTAGAGTGATCCATGATAATGAGATTCTCGTGGATAGGCTAGTCTTTTTGGCTTCCCTGATAGCTCTGAAGTCTTAGAACATCAATATCATCTTCGTTATGGACTGGATGTCAGCTCATTATGCCAAGATTGATACTCATACTAGGAATGTTCAACTTACACATCCTTCATGTGAGATAGCCACCTTCTCAACTCGAGTGGCTAAGTGCCAACTCTATTCCCTCAATGCTAGCCCTCTTCCAGAGCTTGAGGATATTCCGGTGGTCCGTGACTTTCCGGATGTCTTTCCAGAGGAACTGCCAGGTATTCCACCTGTCAGAGATGTAGAGTTTGTGATAGACCTCATTCCAGGGACTGTCCCAATAGCCAGAAGACCCTATAAGATGGTACCCTTAGAACTAGCCGAGCTAAAGAAACAACTCGATGAGGCCTTGAAAAAGGGATTCATCCGCCCTAGTTCTTCTCCTTGGGCCTGCCCCGTTCTCTTCGTCAAGAAGAAGGATGGAACGGACCGGATGGTTGTAGATTATCGACCAGTGAACCTGGTCACAATCAAGAACAAGTATCCGCTCCCCAGGATCAATGACTTGTATGATCAACTCGCTGGATCCTCAGTCTTCTCCAAAATGGATTTGAGGTTGGGATACCATCAAATCAGAATCAGGAACGGGGACATTCCAAAGACGGCTTTCGTCACTCGTTATGGCCAATACGAGTACACCGTCATGTCCTTCGGATTAACCAATGCTCTAGCCACCTTCTCTCGTTTGATGAATTCGATCTTCATGGAGTATTTGGATAGATTCGTTGTGGTTTACCTTGACGATATACTCATCTACTCGAAGAACGAACGAGATCATGCCAAGCATCTCAGGCTGGTATTGACGAAACTTTGAGGGCATCGCCTGTATGCCAAATTCTCCAAGTGCGAATTTTGGCTACCAGAAGTGACCTACCTAGGTCATGTAATCTCTGGCAAGGGAATTGCTATCAATCCCGAGTGAGTTCAGGCCGTCCTTGATTGGACTCAATCTGAATCGGTTAAGCAAGTTCGGAGTTTCCTTGGCTTAGCGAGCTATTGTCGCCGCTTTGGTGAGAATTTCTCCAAGGTTGTGAAGCCTCTTACTGAACTCCTGAAGAAAGATAAAAAGTTCGAGTGGACCCCACAATGCGAGGACAGCTTTCAGGAACTGAAAAGATGCCTGACTTCTGCACCCGTATTGGTGCCACCAGATTTTTCTAAGGACTTTGTTATCTATTGCGATGCCTCGCGACAAGGATTAGGTTGCATTCTCATGCAAGATCGTCATGTGATTGCATACGCATCTCGACAGTTGCGTCCACATGAGGATAATTGTCCAACACATGATGTTGAGCTTGCTGCTGTAGTCCATGCACTTAAAACATGGCGACATTACCTTCTGGGTAATCGTTGCGAGATATACACGGACCACCAAAGTCTGAAATATATTTTCACCCAACCGGATTTGAATCTCAGGTAAAGACGGTGGGTTTAGTTGATTACAGATTACGACTTAGGGATAACTTACACCCCGGGGAAAGCCAATGTCATGGCTGATGCACTAAGTCGTAAGTCTTATTGTAACAATCTGATGTTACAACAAGGTCAACCACTTCTCTATGAGGAATTTCAGAAGTTAAATCTTCACATTGTTCCTCAAGGATTCCTTTCCACCTTGGTGACGAAACCTACTCTTGGGGATCAAATCATAGCTGTTCAGAGGTATGATAAGGGTATATCTCGGATCAAGGAGAACATTGGTAGCGGAAAAGCTAAAGATTTCTCCAAGGATGATCAGGATGTTGTGTTCTTCCAGAACCGCTTGGTGGTTCCTAATAGCAAACGTCTGCGATAGCTGATCCTTAAGTAGGCTCATGACTCCCCTCTCACGATTCATCCTGGTAGTACCAAGATGTATCAGGACCTATGCCAGAGGTTCTGGTGGACCAGAATGAAGAGAGAAATTGCTCAATTCGTTGCTAACTGCGACGTCTGTCATCGCGTTAAAGTAGAACATCAAAGGCGTGCTGGAACCCTTCAACCCTTAGCTATTCCTGAATGGAAATGGGACAAGGTCGGTATGGATTTCATCACCGGTTTTCCCAGGACCAAGAGAGGGAATAATGCTATCTTTGTGGTCATTGACCGTCTTTCCAAAGTGGCTCATTTTCTTCCTGTTTGTGAAAGTATAACTGCTAGTCAGCTAGCGGATCTATATATTTCTCGAATAGTGTCTCTTCATGGTGTTCCTTTGGAGATCAACTCAGACCGTGGAAGTATCTTTACTTCCCGATTCTGGGAAAGCTTCCAAAATGCTATGGGGACTCATGTTTGCTTTAGCACTACTCTCCATCCGCAGTCAAGTGGTCAAGTTGAGCGAGTCAATCAAATTCTAGAAGACATGCTCAGAGCTTGTGTTATCTCTTTCGGTATGAATTGGGAGAAATGTCTTCCATTCGCCGAATTTTCTTATAACAATAGTTATCAGTCAAGCTTGGGCAAAGCCCCTTTTGAAGTTCTCTATGGACGAAGGTGTCGAACACCTCTTAACTGGTCAGAAACCGGAGAGAGGCAACTCTTTGGCCCGGATATGATCCAGGATGCAGAAGGGCAAGTTCGCATTATTCGTAAAAAGTTGAAAACAGCCCAATCTCGTCAAAAGAGCTAATATGATCGCCATCATAAGGCCGTGACCTATGAAGTTCACGAGAAGGCTTACCTTCGGGTTACCCCTCTAAAGGGTACCCAACGATTCGGTATCAAGGGCAAGTTGGCTCCTCGTTACATTGGTCCTTTTCACATTCTTGCTAAATGTGGAGAGGTTTCCTACCAATTGGAACTTCCACCGGATCTTTCCAAGGTTCATGATGTCTTCCACGTCTCGCAACTCAGGCGTTGCTTCTCGGACCCTGTCCGCGAAGTGGATCACAAAACGCTTGATCTCCAAGATAACCTTTCCTATCGAGAATACCCTGTTCGTATCCTCTATCAAGACGAGCATACCACTCGACATCGAAACATCAAGTTTCTCAAGGTTCAGTGGTCACACCATTCCGAGAAGGAAGCCACATGGGAAAGGGAGGACCGTCTTTGACTAGAGTACCCCGCGCTCTTCCCGACGACTTCCAAATCTCGGGACGAGATTCTTTTGAGTGGGGGTGAGTTGTCACATCCCCTTGCTTGTGTTAGCCAAGATGTGCGTCATCTTTAAATCTTGCATCAACATGAAATGGGGAGTTATCAGAAACCCTAGCACCTCACCCTAATTAAACCAATTCAAATGTTGTGAATTTTTCAATGAATCCAAAATGCCCTTCAAAAATGTTCACTATTTCTGATAAATGTTGGCAACAACATATCAGGGGACATTATATTTTTCACAACAAATATAGCATTTAAAAATAACTTTTAATGCTACTGAAATTGACAAATAAAGCACTATAAATATAGTAGTCTTTAAAAAATGCTGAAATATTTTGTAGAGGTTTGAAATATTCAAACTATGCTCTGTAAAATATTTCAATAGTTTTTGAGCTAGGAATTTGTGCCCAAACAAAATAAATAAATGAAAGAATTAGAAAACAGAAACAAAAAGGAAATAAAAAGGAAAAGGGACCTCACCTGTGGCCCAGCAGCTGGCTGGCCCAACCGGCCCAGCTGCCAGTCATCTTCAACCTCTGCCAGAAGGCAGAGGAGAAGAGGGCCACGGCGAGCTGGCCAGGACGCCACGCACCTGGCTGCCTCCTCGTCGCGCTGGCGACGTGGATAAGCACCAGGGCGCCGTCCCGACCGCCCTCTCTCCCCATTCGCCCCTCTGCTCCTCTCCCTCGCCTCTGCTCGCCATGGCCGCCACACCCGCAAGCTCGCCGCCGTAGCACCGCTCCTCCAGCCGCTCTCTCTCGCCCCCGACCAGTCCACGAGCTCCGCCTCGAGCTGTTGTTGCGCCTCGTGGAGCCACGCATCGCCGGAAGCTCTCCATCGCCGCCATCGACCCCTTCTTCCTACTTGGCCCCGAAGCTCGCCGCCGTCGATTCCCCACAGCCAAGCCTCCCCCGAGCACGCTCTCGACATCGATGCAACCGCCGTGAGCTCCTAAGCCCATTTCCCTTCTCTCCGCAGCCGTTTGGTCGCTGTAGCCGCCGATTCGATCAAGACCCGAGGAGCTCCGCCATGAACCTCAATGCCGACGACACTCCGGTATCTAGGTGGTCCTTTCGAGGCCACCATCGAGTTCGTAGGGCCGCGTAGATGCGGTAGGAGCCAAGCCCCGGTCTTTTGCGCAATAGATCGTCGACCCCGAGCTCGCCCGAACGCCGGCGTCCGCCAAGGTCGTCGCCGGCGATGATTCCGGCAGCCCCGTAGCCATCCGAACCTTCAGTTCATTGCGGATGAGCATGGGCTACCCTCCGGTGGTCTCCGCGCGTCCAGCCGTCGCCGTTTGCGCAACTCCGGCGTGAAGCCGCCGTCGGTTTGGTCACCGCCGGTGAGATTCTGGCAACGTCCGACGTGGACTTTCATTAGGGACTGACCCCCGTCATTAAAACATCTAGCAGCCACTGACAGTGGGCCCTGGCTCAGGTCAAAGCCAGGGTCAACTCGGGATTATTCCCTGAGTCAATGACATGTGGACCCCACATGTCAGTGACTCTAAAAGGCCCTGGGTCACTGACCAGTGGACCCCATTGGTCAGGTTTGACCTGGCAACGGCCAGCTGACCTGCTGATGCCCTGCTGATGTCATGCTAACGCAATAAAGCTTTTCTGATTTAATTTAATTCCAAAAATGCTAAAATCTTAGAAAAATCATAGAAATTAATCTGTAGCTCAAATTGAAATAAGTTATATATGAAAAATTATCAGAAAAATCCAAAGAATCCATTGGTGTTGTTATCATGCATGTTAGAGCAACCTAAATATGAGAACAATGACATTTTGCAATAATGCAATATGTGGAATATCACATGGAGTACGATTTTGAACCTATATTCAACTCTACTCCATTTAACACTAATGATAGATGCATTAGCTCATCCTTGCCATATTGCCATGTCATGATCATGCGTCATATTGTTGCACTTGCCTTGTATTGATTGTTACCTCCGTCTATGTCGCGGTAGGTTCTGCTCCATCGGATACCCACGAGTATCCCCCTGAAGGAGAGTACCTCCCGGCCAACCTGCAAGGCAAGCAACCCCATTGATCATATCGATACATCGCACTCTCTCGCTCCTGCTCTTGTTTATTGCATTAGGACAAACACTTCAACTGTCTATTTGTTGCGTAGTTGAACCCATTCCTCTTCATGACCTGTCATTGTCACAGTAAATAGCTAAACCAAGCAACCTATCGTACCTGGTAGATGCTTGAGCCCTGATGTGCTTTACCTGCTTTGCTTGCTATGCTTAGAGTTGTGTCAGGTCTGATTCATCTGGGTGATGAACCGGAGTGAAACAATGTTGTCCTAATGAGGTGAGCTAATGATGAACCTGATTTGGTAAAGGTAGCGATGAGAGGCTATGTTGGAGTACATAGCGGATTGTCCCATTGGGACCGTTCTTAGGAACTGAGTTCCGTGTTTGTGATCCAAGACTAGTTACTACCACACGTTGGGATACTTAATTAACCCTCTCAACCTATCAACCACCTAGTCCTGTGTCCAGGTGTTGCAAGTAGTTTCTGGTGTTTGTAGCTATGCTGGAGGCCGTGCGTAGCGCTGACCTCAGGGGTGGGCTACGACGCGGTAGGCAGTGGCACGGTGTAACAAGGGTCACCTGAATGGTGGGCTTGGGAACCCTGCGCACATCGTTTGGGGCCGTAGCGGAAACTTTGGCCGGACTTCCGTACGGGTTCAGTCTCAAATAGGCGATAGCCTGGGGTAGGGTCTTGTCTGATTGACGGTCGTGGCCGACTCCCTCCCTGGGCTTCCGCTTGAAGGTTGCCAAGGTGCCTATTTTTATGTGCACACAGTGATAAGTGGTGAGAGCGTGTGTGAAGAAGTGCACCCCTACAAGGTAATGAATCTGTTCGAATAGCCGCGTCCTCGGATATGGACTACTTGGAAAACCTATGTTGTTCATAGATAACTTGACGGTTACTCTTAAAAGACGCAAGACAAGTGTGAGTACCGTGGATGGCACTATCGTAGGTGAAGGAAGCGGATCCATGGTGGTGTATTGAAGTGGTGTTAGTGGACTCGTGTGCGCTATCTCAAAACTTGTTCGAAGAACTGAGAGTCGTAGTATAGGCTAGCCAAGAGTCAAAGCTGGCTTGCTGCATAAACCCCACTTCTCCCCTTGATGAAACATGAGCATGAATAGCTTAGGTCTGCTTTAAAGACTTGCTGAGTATGATTGTACTCATGTTTTCTTAATAACCGTTGCAGATGATAACATGGACCCATCTGGTGGGTTCTACCTAGTCGTCGACGACGCCGAGTAGCTGGTATCCCAGCTACGATCTGATGCCCTGGGTTGGGCTGTAGATAGTCAGGCTTTATGCCTTTTTACCTTTCGTCTTTCTGTACTCAGACAGCTTTAAGCTTCCGCTTGGTTTGTACGAACATGTTTGTATGACTTGAGTGTCGGGTCATGTGACCCGTCCCTGTATGAACATATTATGTAAGGCTCTTGTGAGCCTTCTAAATAAATGTTGTGTCGTTGTATGGTTATGTTGTGTGATACGTCTCCATCGTATCTATAATTTTTGATTGTTTCATGCCAATATTCTACAACTTTCATATACTTTTGGCAACTTTTTATACTATTTTTGGGACTAACATATTGATCCAGTGCAAAGTGCCAGTTCCTATTTGTTGCATGTTTTTTGTTTCGTAGAAAATCCATATCAAATGCAGTCCAAATAGGATAAAAACTTACGGAGATTTTTTTTGGAATATATGTGAATTTTGGGAAGTGGAATCAACAGAAGGCGGTGCCCAAGGGGCCCACAAGCCATAGGGGCGTGCTCTGGGGGGTAGGGCGCGCCAGGCTGGCTTGTGGCCACCCCGTAAGGCGGTTGGTGCCCTTCTTTGGCCGTAAGAAAGCTAATATCCGGATAAAAATAGTGTTCAAATTTCAGCCCAATCGGAGTTACCGATCTCCGGGAATATAAGAAACGGTGAAAGGCCAGAATCTGGGAACGCAGAAACAGAAGGAAACCGAGAGAGAGATCCAATCTCGGAGGGGCTTCCACCCCTCCGCCGCCATGGAGGCCATCGACCAGAGGGGAAACCCTCCTCCCATCTAGGGGGGAGGCCAAGGAAGAATAAGAAGGAGGGGGGCTCTCTCTCCCTCTCTCCCGGTGGCACCGGAACACCGCCGGGGCCATCATCGTGACGGCGATCTACACCAACAACTTCGCCGCCGTCATCACCAACTCTCTCCCCCTCTATGGAGCGGTGTAACACCCCTTCTCCCCGCTGTAATATCTACTTAAACATGGTTCTCAATGCTATATATTATTTCCCAATGATGTATGGCTATCCTATGATGTTTGAGTAGATCCGTTTTGTCCTATGGGTTGATTGATGATCATGATTGGTTTGAGTTGCATGTTTTATTATTGGTGCTGTCCTATGGTGCTCTCTGTGTCGCGCAAGCGTGAGGGATCCTTGCTGTAGGGTGTTGCAATGTGTTCATGATTTGCCTATGGTGGGTTGCTTGAGTGACAGAAGCATAAACCCGAGTAGGTGGGTTGTTGCATATGGAAGTAAAGAGGACTTGATACCTTATAATGCTATGGTTGGGTTTTACCTTAATGATCTTAAGTAGTTGCAGATGCTTGCTAGAGTTCCAATCATAAGTGCATATCATCCAAGTAGAGAAAGTATGTTAGCTTATGCCTCTCCCTCATATAAAATTGCAATAATGATTACCGGTCTAGTTATCGATTGCCTAGGGACAAATAACTTTCTTGTGACAAAAACCTCTCTACTAAGACTAACTTAGTTGTTTCTTAATCTAAACAGCCCCTAGTTTTTATTTACGTGCTCTTTATTATCTTGCAAACCTATCCTATCACACCTACAAAGTACTTCTAGTTTCATACTTGTTCTAGGTAAAGTGAACGTTAAGCGTGCGTAGAGTTGTATCGGTGGTCGATAGAACTTGAGGGAATATTTGTTCTACCTTTAGCTCCTCGTTGGGTTCGACACTCTTACTTATCGAAAGAGGCTACAACTAATCCCCTATACTTGTGGGTTATCAAGACCTTTTTCTGGCGCCGTTGCCGGGGAGCAATAGCATGGGGTGAATATTCTCGTGTGTGCTTGTTTGCTTTACCACTAAGTAATTTTTATTTTCTGTTCTAAGTTGTTTTCTATCTTTAGATATGGGTAGGAAACGCAAAATACCAAAAAAATTAGATGTACTTGCTGCTCCAAAAGTTGAGGAACCACTAGTGTTCCGTACTACCGAAGAATATTATTTGGATCATCTTCGATCCACTTGTGCTCGTGCTGAAACCCCAACTAGTTTAGTTGAGGGCAAATCATTAAATGAGCATGCTTATTATGTGCGACACCGCTTATCTCAAAAAGGGAAACTTTTATGGCATCATATTAATACTTTGCAATGCTATGCTTGGAATTTATGCGAAATTTATGATTTTACTTGTTGTTCTGAAGACCCTAAAAAACACCTTCCCTATCAATGTGAGTTTAAGGATAATGGAATCATATCTTCTTATGCCAAGGGTGTTTATTGTTACTATGATATTGAGCAAATTGAAGAATTTGTTGCTTTTAAGGGTGCCTATGAAATTGCTTCTTTGATTGAAAAGTATGATGCTACTCTTTACAAATCCGAAAGTTTTGCCATACTTAAATATTGCTATGAAAACTATGCTTCTAGTGCTTATGTTAAGCCATATATTGAGGACTCCTCTGCTGTCCAAGAGGAGACTAATATTTTCAGGAATCTATGGAAGAAGAAATTGATGACACTGTGAGCTCATTGGATGAAAAAGATGAGGAGGAGAGCGAAGAACAAAAGGAGGAAGAGCAAATTAGCTACCCGTGCCCACCTTCTAATGAGAGTAACTCTTCAACTCATACATTGTTTAATTTCCCTTCGTGCTTACAGAAGGATGAATGCTATGTTGATTGCTATGATCCCTTGGATTCATTTGAAATATCCCTTTTTGATGAAATTAATGCTTGCTATGCTTGTGGCCACGATGCCAATATGAATTATGCTTATGGAGACGAACTTGCTATAGTTCCTTATGTTAAGAATGAAATTGTTGCTATTACACCCACGCATGATAGTCCTACTATCTTTTTGAATTCTCCCAACTACACTATATCGAAGAAGTTTGCGCTTATTAAGGATTATATTGATGGGTTGCGTTCTACTATTGCACATGATAATTTTGATAAATATAATATGCATGTGCTTGCTGCTCCTACTTGCAATTATTATGAGAGAGGAACTACATCTCCACCTCTCTATGTTTCCAATATGATAAAATTGCAAGAAACTGTTTATACTATGCATTGGCCTTTACTTTGTGTGCATGAATTGTTCTTTTATGACATGCCGATGCATAGGAAGAGAGTTAGACTTCGTTGTTGCATGATATATCTTACTTTGTGCTCACTACAGAATTACAAATCATTGTTAACTAAAATTGGCTTTGATATACCGTGGGATCCGGGTGGATCCATTACTTTTGCACTTTATGCCTAGCTTAATGGCTTTAAAGAAAGCGCTGCCAGGGAGACAACCCGGAAGTTTTAGAGAGTCATGTTATTCTGTTGTGTGCTTTTATATAATTAAAAACAAAAAAATAAAGTGGGGAACCTAAAACTTTTCAAAAAGTGAAGTGAAAGTAAGAAAGACGAGCACCGTTGAAGTGGGGGCTAGCCTTGAACTTTGTTCATGCCCATGGAAACTTTGTGAATCTTGATTACAGAAACTTTTCAACAAAAATAATTATCCCCTTGAATAAATCCATTGTATTATAAAAATAATGTGCCAAGATTTGCCTTTAGGATGATTAGATTGCTTGTTTGGTGTGTGCAGTGCAAAAACAGAAACCTTGGATGTAGTGTGTGAATTTACATTTTTTACTGGAATGTCAAAAGTTTCTGAATTTTTTACACAGTACTTCTATGCAAATTTTTTATTTTGTCCTAATTTTTCAGAATTTTTGGAGTTACAGAAGTATGGTGAATGTTCAGATTGCTACATACTATCCTGTTTAAGACAGATTCTGTTTTTGATGCATTGTTTTGCTAGTTTCGATGAAACTATCGATTTTATCGGTGGTATAAGCCATAAAGAAGTTATAATACAGTAGATACAATGCAAAAATAAAATGTGAATGGGTTTTCAACAGTACTTAAAGTGGTAATTTTCTTTATTATACTAACGGATCTCACGAGGGCTTTGTTAAGTTTTGTGTGATTGAAGTTTTCAAGTTTTGGGTGAGATCACGATGGATGAAGGAATAAGGAGTGGAAAGAGACTAAGCTTGGGGATGCCCGAGGAACCCCAAGGTAATATTCAAGGACTCCCAAGAAACTAATCTTGGGGATGCCCCGGAAGGCATCCCCTCTTTCTTCTAACAACCATCGCTAATTTTACTTGGAGCTATATTTTTATTCGTCACATGATATGCGTAAATCTTGGAGCGTCATGTGCTTTTTATTTTTCTTTTAATACTGCACCATGCTGGTATGAGAAAGTCCTTGGTTCATTTATAGAAGGCTCTTTGCACCTCACTTATATCTTTTGAGTATGGCTTTATAGAATGCTTCATGTGCTTCACTTATATCATTTGAAGTTTGGATTGCCTGTTTCTCTACACATAGAAAACCGCCATTTGTAGAATGCTCTTTTGCTTCACTTATATTTTTTAGAGCGTCGGCATATCTTTTGTAGAAAGAATTAAACTCTCATGCTTCACTTATATCTATTTAGAGAGTTAGTAGGAGTTGGTCATTCACATGGTTGGTCATAAAATCCTACATAAAACTTGTAGATCACTGAATATGATATGTTTGATTCCTTGCAATATTTTTGCGATATAAAGATGGTGATACTAGAGACATGCTAGTGAGTAATTGTGGATTGGTAGAAATATTTGTGTTAAAGTTTGTGATTCCCGTAGCATGCACGTATGGTGAACCGTTATGTGAAGAAGTCGGAGCATGATTTATTTATTGATTGTCATCCTTTGTGTGGAGGTCGGGAGCGCACGATGGTTAACTCCTACCAACCTCTCCCCTAGGGGCATGCGTCTAATACTTTGTTTCGATAGCTAATAGATTTTTGCAATAAGTATGTGAGTTCTTTATGATTAATGTTGAGTCCATGGATTATACGCACTCTCATCCTTCCACCATTGCTAGCCTCTCTAGTACCGCGCAACTTTCGCCTGTGCATTACACCCACCATATATCCTTCCTCAAAACAGACACCATACCTACCTATTATGGCATTTCCATAGCCATTCCGAGATATATTGCCATGCAACTTCCACCGTTCTGTTTATTATGACACGCACCATCATTGTCATATTGCTTTGCATGATCGTAATATAGCTAGCATGATGTTTTCATGGCTTGTCCGTTTTTTGATGTCATTGCTATGCTAGATCATTGCACATCCCGGTACACCGCCGGAGGCATTCATATAGAGTCATATTTTGAGTTGTAATTCTTGAGTTGTAAGTAAATAAAAGTGTGATGATCATCATTATTAGAGCATTGTCCCATGTGAGGAAAGGATGATGGAAGCTATGATTCCCTCACAAGTTGGGATGAGTCTCCAGACTTTACAAATAAATAAAAGAGGCCAAAGAAGCCCACCAAAAAAAAACAAAAAAATGAGAGAAAAGAGAGAAGGGGCAATGCTACTATTCCTTTTTCCACACTTGTGCTTCAAAGTAGCACCATGATCTTCATGATAGAGAGTCTCCTATATTGTCACTTTCATATACTAGTGGGAATTTTTCATTATAGAACTTGGCTTGCATATTCCAATGATGGGCTTCCTCAAATTGACCTAGGTCTTCGTGAGCAAGCAAGTTGGATGCACACCCACTTTGTTTCTTTTGAGCTTTCATACACTTATAGCTCTAGTGCGTCCATTGCATGGCAATCCCTACTCACTCACATTAATATCTATTGATGGGCATCTCCATAGCCTGTTGATACGCCTAGTTGATGTGAGACTATCTCCTTCTTTCTGTCTTCTCCACCACCATCATATTCTATTCCACCTATACTGCTATATCCATGGCTCACACTCATGTATTGCGTGAAAGTTGAAAAGGTTTGAGAATACTATAGTATGAAACAATTTCTTGGCTAAAACCGGGGTTGTGCAAGATTAAATACTTTGTGTGATGAAGATGGAGCATAGCCAGACTATGATTTTGTAGGGATAACTTTCTTTTAGCCATGATATTTTGAGAAGACATGATTGCTTTATTAGTATGCTTGAAGTATTATTGTCTTAATGTCAAATGATAGACTATTGCTTTGAATCACTTGTGTCTTAATATTCATGCCATGATTAGATTATATGATCAAGATTATGCTAGGTAGCATTCCACATCAAAAATTATCTTTTTTATCATTTACCTACTCGAGGACGAGCAGGAATTAAGCTTGGGGATGCTGATACGTCTCCGTCGTATCTATAATTTTTGATTGTTTCATGCCAATATTCTACAACTTTCATATACTTTTGGCAACTTTTTATACTATTTTTGGGACTAACATATTGATCCAATGCCCAGTGCCAGTTCCTGTTTGTTGCATGTTTTTTGTTTCGCAGAAAATCCATATCAAACGAAGTCCAAACGGGATAAAAACTTACGGAGATTTTTTTGGAATATATGTGAATTTTGGGAAGTGGAATCAACAGAAGGCGGTGCCCGAGGGGCCCACAAGCCATAGGGGCGCGCCCTGTGGGTAGGGCGCGCCAGGCTGGCTTGTGGCCACCCCGTAAGGCGGTTGGTGCCCTTCTTTCGCCGCAAGAAAGCTAATATCTGGATAAAAATCGTGCTAACATTTCAGCCCATTCTGAGTTACGGATCTCCGGGAATATAAGAAAAGGTGAAAGGCCAGAATCTGGGAACGCAAAAACAGACGGAAACAGAGAGAGAGATCCAATCTCGGAGGGGCTCCCGCCCCTCCGCCGCCATGAAGGCTAAGGACCAGAGGGGAAACCCTCCTCCCATCTAGGGGGGAGGCCAAGGAAGAAGAAGAAGGAGGGGGGCTCTCTCCCCCTCTCTCCCGGTGGCACCGGAACGCCGCCGGGGCCATCATCGTGACGGCGATCTACACCAACAACTTCGCCGCCGTCATCACCAACTCTCTCCCCCTCTATGCAGCAGTGTAACACCCCTTCTCCCCGCTGTAATCTCTACTTAAACATGGTGCTCAACGCTATATATTATTTCCCAATGATGTATGGCTATCCTATGATGTTTGAGTAGATCCGTTTTGTCCTATGGGTTGATTGATGATCATGATTGGTTTGAGTTGCATGTTTTATTATTGGTGCTGTCCTATGGTGCTCTCCATGTCGCGCAAGCGTGAGGGATCCTCGCTGTAGGGTGTTGCAATGTGTTCATGATTTGCCTATGGTGGGTTGCTTGAGTGACAGAAGCATAAACCCGAGTATGTGGGTTGTTGCATATGGGAGTAAACAGGACTTGATACCTTATAATGCTATGGTTGGGTTTTACCTTAATGATCTTTAGTAATTGCGGATGCTTGCTAGAGTTCCAATCATAAGTGCATATGATCCAAGTAGAGAAAGTATGTTAGCTTATGCCTCTCCCTCATATAAAATTGCAATAATGATTACCGGTCTAGTTATCGATTGCCTAGGGACAAATAACTTTCTTGTGACAAAAAGCTCTCTACTAAGACTAACTTAGTTGTTTCTTTATCTAAACAACCCCTAGTTTTTATTTACGTGCTCTTTATTATCTTGCAAACCTATCCTATCACACCTACAAAGTACTTCTAGTTTCATACTTGTTCTAGGTAAAGCGAACGTTAAGCGTGCGTAGAGTTGTATCGGTGGTCGATAGAACTTGAGGGAATATTTGTTCTACCTTTAGCTCCTCATTGGGTTCGACACTCTTACTTATCGAAAGAGGCTACAACTGATCCCCTATACTTGTGGGTTATCATTGTGATGCCATAGTTGTATCTATGCATATCGGACATGTCATGCGTACGTGTGACGTGTAACGGTATGTATGGGATTCGACACCTAGTTGTGTGCCTCTAGTAGTATCCTTTACAGGGAAATGCCTCTTTGTGCTTCCAATGATCTTTGGTAGCTTGCTACTGCTCCGGACACATTGATTGACCGGCGTGTATCCTTCTTGATGATGTGTCTGTCCCTTCGGGGAAATGTCTCGCAGTGTAATGGAGTCCATGTAGCCTGCTATGACTCGTCTACGCGCAGTTGATGAAATTTATGTCCCACAGCGTAATGGAGTCCATGTAGCTTGCTATGACTCGTCTACACACGCTGAGACCGACACCTACATTGTTTGGTTACGTGTGCATGTCCCTGTATGGATGTGCTACTTGGGTTCTACGACTAGTCATGTCGACCCGGGTTCTTGGACATTTGAATGCTAGCGACATATTCACATTTGTGAGCCAAAAGGCGCAAACGGTCCTGGCCCAGGTAAGGTGGCAGCCATGGAGATAACCGTGCGTGAGGCCGCAAAGTAAAGTGAAGTGTTACATGCTAGATTCTTATGGCATAGGATCGGGGTCCCGACAGTTATTCCCGCAGCGTGTGGTTAGTTTGTGATGGATGAGTTGGAGCACCCCTGCAGGGTTAAATCTTTTCGAGAAGCCGTGCCCGCGGTTATGTGGCAACTTGGAAATTTGTTTAACACCTGGTTATAGTAAACTTGAAGTAAACTCAAATAAAATACACAAACTGTGTGCGTAACCGTGACAGTCTCTGCTCGTGAACATGAACCGAGAGAGAACACGGTGGGGTTATGTTTGACGCAAGTAGGTGTTCAGGATCACTTAGTGATCATGCTAGTTCACAACCGTCATGCGTAGGCCACCATATCTACATTCTTGTTCTCGTAAGTTAGCCAACAAATACATGCTTAGTGCTTGCTGCAGCCTCACCACTTAACCATTCCTCACCTATTGGCTTACATAGTTTCGGTACCCGGGTTATGAGATTGATGAGTCCCTGTGGCTCACAGATTACAACAATACAGGTACAGATGTTGACGAGTACGTGCCAGATGATGTCTCTCAGCTCCAGTGGGAGTACGATGAAGAACGTAGGCATATGTACGTTACGTATCCTGATGAGTAGGGGAGCTTCGTGGTGGTGTCCCTGGGATAGCAAGAAATATTTTCATTGCTTCCTTTATCGTTTGATTTCATCCGTAGTCGGACCCTGTCTTCTGGATGAATGTATGAATAATTGTGTTGACTTGTAAGATAGCTTGTGGAGAGTATAAGCCAACTCATATACTCATCTCTTCCTACATGTATGCAATGATTTCTGTACTCACGAAACGACTAGATGCGCTTCTATCCCCGTCGAGGCCCTCGCTCATTAATAGGGGTAGGACCGCATCTTGGGCGTTACATATATGCCTATATGATGTTGTACTCTGATGTAATTAAATTATGAAATCCTGGTTTCCGTAATATGAATAAGAAATATACCGTGTGCTTGATATGAAATGTTAATTTGATTACTAAATGGATTATAAATAATAGAGCAATTAGGATGATTATTTGGGTTCCTATTGCAGACTATTTCTAAGACAACACCGTGGGCGATGACCTTAACAAACCCACACGGTTTCTAGAAAGTTGGCATGCTGGATTAGTGAAGAATCACACACGACATCCGGTCCACAACTGTTTGCGTTAGGCCACCCTATCACAAACCTTTTCACATAACAAGTGTGTGTGATGGACAACCCTATGCCAAATAGTTTCTTCTAGGCACCGTGAGTGATGTATTGAATAACGCAGTTGACAGAATTATAACTATCGTGTGTGATGGACACCCCTATCACAGGCGATGTTGGGCAAAAAATTGTGTTTGTTGTACAATACAAACGGGAATGTATCTTTGGGATTCTCTGTGTGGGATGCTAAGCATATCTCACACGACTTCCACAGTATGTCTTTTTGCGATGGCCTTCCTAATCGCACACGCTCTATTTTTGCCATGCGTGTGTGACCGGACGAACGCATCATTGACGATTTATCTGTGTCGTGTGGGATAGTCCCCCTATCGCCCACATAGGCAAGGTGACGGTTTAAAACTACGTCGTGGAAAGCGGGTAAAAACCGTTTGTATAGGACGTGGCTACACTAGTGATAGTCTCCCCATAGGGTTACAACGCATGATAATTAAGGGATACCTCATGGACGCGGCCTCTCTAAGGGTTCTCCATAATTGCCCGGGCAATTGCAAATGTTAGAAGAAAGAGGCTTTTACTGTCACCTCGAATTACCCCCAAATCCTAGCCCTTTAAAACTATAGTGATATACTTCATGGCCATAAGGCACAAATGCTGAGTGGGGCCCCTTCACAACATTCACGGAGGTATTAAACTAAGCATTCAACAGGGAATCTCATATCCAAAATAATGTTTTAGATCCTAAACATACCATGGTTCATCCATATCCCTCAGAACTAGGGTTCTACTCAAATATGGGGAAGACAAACATCATAACAACAGTGATGGAATACATGGATTGATGATTCATATAACACACAAGACGATCCACTAGGGTTCTTGATGTTACAATGAGAAGGATGTGGATGATGATGATGATAGCGATGATGACGGTGGTGATGGTGATGATGTTGAAGCCCCCATGCACGTGGTGAGGAAGATGGCCTTCTTCTCCTTGAAAATCCCTCCTCCGAATGAACTCCGGAGGCTAGGGTTCTGCCTTTTGGATAATTTTCTGGTATCTCTGTGCGTCTAATCCACAATCCAATTTCACAGGGTTGAAGTAGTCGACTAGGCGGTGATGGCGACACTCCATACGACCACCCATATGAGCGGGGGCGGTCGTATGGAGTGTCGTCATTCACTTTGATGCCTCTGTGACATTTTCTTCTTTGACCTCTCTGCTTGATTATTTTATGTTAAGTGATTATCACCTTAAATATGTGATTTTACTACCATTTCTGGGGATCTTCTCCATATTATGCCAATTGGTCCAAAAAGCGTACCCGAGGGATTATCAACAAAAACAGGTGCACCAACGTGGTAAAATTCCACAAAGCCTATGATGTAGGCATCAAATACTTAATAAAATTGTCACATAAATTGGACTCTTCAACTCCCCCAAGCTTATGTCTTGCTTGTCCCTGAGCAAGTACTATAGATTGTAAAGAACAAGGTCAACTTGTTATTTATGAGATATAGATATGAAAGAAGTATGAGTGCATCATTGTTAATTGGAACGGGTAAGGATGGAAGGGTTTATGACAAATGATACTTCATCTTTGCTACAATAATGATAATGCAGACCCCCCACTTTGTTACTCTATTTATCATGGACAGGTAAGAACTTTATATCCTAGTTCATCTTTGTTTCAACCGGGCAAGCAGGTGAAGGTAATTGTCCTCTTTTCTTTTAGAAATTCTTTTAAGCATTTTGGTCTCCTGTCAATGGTACATGTTTATAAGCATCACTTCACTTTCTACGTCATCCACCGATCGAACATGATTCTCGGGAGAATTAATTTTTCAAAAATATTCTTAAAATTTGTGAGGACTCATTTGTTTTCTGCCGGCCTGCAATAAATGAACTTTCAGTGAACTAGCATATTTAGTTATTTTTCTCCTTTCAAAAACTTCACAACTGCAATGTGGAATACTTATGATCATCATGCAAGTAACCAGGTGCTACTATTTAGACCAGAACTATCATCGCGCACGTTCTCAAGCAAGCATTAATGATTTCACAAATCTAGACATCTGTAAAATGACTGGGAAGTTTCTTCCCTTATTCTAAAAATAAATTGATAATTCAATTCTGATGAAGAGGAAAAACCTAATCTTAATCTTGCAGGTAAGAAATACAGAAAGGTAAAGATATAAAGTGCACATGAATCTCCCAAAAGCTTACAATCAAGCTGGGTAGATCCAGGCACTTAGCTTTTCATGCTCACTCCTAGGTACCCCTTCCGGGCGGTGATGATTTTCATGAAAAGTCCTTTCATGCCCTCAATCACAGCCTACTGATCTTCCCCAACCTGGGTCATAAAATCATGTTTTGCAGTATTTTGATTAAGAGTATCGATCATGAGTCTGATGGAAAGGCTAATTGACCCTTGATTCAAGGTATTTGCTCATCAACCAATAAGAGTCAATGCTTTCTCCAATCATGCTCACACAAGGTTTTGAAACATTCTCAAGTTCCTTGATCTTTTCCTTTATATCCTCTAGAGTAGGTGGTTCCCTTCCCCACTCGTTCTGAGAAGTCCCCAGAGGATATAATGGAATAGATCCACAGATATTGAATTGGTAGAGGTTTGGAGGATACTCATCTGGAGTTCCGTCATCATCCCCTTCCTTTTCTAGTTTCTCATCTTTGATCTCCACCACCTTGGCCTTCTCATCGAGTTCTTTCTCCTCTAGATGCGGTTCCTCCTTGAGGCTTAACCTCCTCAAGTCCGCCCATCCCGAGGGAACCACATCACCCAAGTTGGGGAAGGTAATGATGTGGGCACACGTAGACGAGAACTTGTTGCTCATGGCTAAAGTTGCGTCTTTCTGCAACAAAGAGCTTTGGGAGAGATAGCAAGCAAAGAAGATACGAGATTAGATGGGATTTTAGGCTCAAGGAGGTGCCCTTTATCCATTTATAAAGGTTAGGCATGTAGATAATCATGAGATCAGATACTAGGGTTAGTTAGAAAGAGATCAAAATAAAATCGAGAAATAATCGTGAAAATAGCCCAGAAGACAACCTTGCATATGGGCGGCAGTGCTCGTATGGCCAGTCGTATGACTTGCTACCGAGTATTCACTATCTCTCTCTCTCCCTCTCTCTCTCTCTCTCTCTCTATCTCTCTATCTCTCTCTCTTCATTGAAACAAAACAGTGATGGCGTCGTATTCATGCGACTGCTAGAAGATTGCTTCTGGTCGTGTGATGCACCATCTTTGAATTTTTCCTCGAACACTTGGCCGAGGAGGATCCATACGACCGCCAAAACGAGCACGTGCCATCGCATGGAACATCGTCATTCTGTCTGTTCCCTTCGTCGATTTCGCCTGCAGCCTACACGACCGCTCTTACGACTATACGCGGTCGTATGGTACCCCATCGTTTAATTTGTCGGCGTCTTCGTTAATTCCTTCCTTAGAAATTTTTATCCGTGAAAGGTTAGTAGCGAAAACTGCTAACTATGGACAAAAATTTAAAGTACTTAGGTCTTAAAATAACTAGGCTTATCTTGATGGAAATCATTCCTAAACTTACATTCATGTATATTTGAATGACCAATTTTTCATACCTTTTGTTAATTTCAGACATTTTCGGCTTCCACAGGCGTGACAAAACTTACCTCCTCAACTCCTCTTTCTTCTTTTTGTTCGTCTACAAGGTATAGCATCAAGCGTTGCCCCTTCATGCTCTAGGGTCCACAATTTCCCCCTTTTAGCCAAATGACTCCAGAATTATACACTTCTTCAATCTCATTTGGCCCTTCCCAGTGAGACGTGAGTTTCGCTGGAAACAACTTAAGATGAGAGTTAAGTAGGAAGGCTTTGTCCCCTGCAGCAAATTGATACGTCTTCGTCGTATCTACTTTTCCCCACACTTTTTCCCTTGTTTTGGACTCTAATTGGCATGATTTGAATGAAACTAACCCGGACTGACGCTGTTTTCAGCAGAACTACCATGGTGTTGTTTTTGTGCAGAAATAAAAGTTCTTGGAACTGGACGAAACTTTTTGGAGATTTATTTTACAATAACTAAAAAATACTGGAGCCAAGAACCACCGGAGGGGGGCCCCTGGCTAGGCACAAGACACCAGGGCGCGCCAGCCCTCCCTCCCGGCGCGCCCTGGTGGGTTGTGCCCACCTCGTGGCCCCACTGACCCTAATTCCGACGCTATAAAATCCTATTTTTGGAGAAAAAATCAGGGAGAAAGTTTCATCGCGTTTTACGATACGGAGCCGCCGCCACCTTCTGTTCTTCATCGGGAGGCCAGATCTGGAGCCCGTTTGGGGCTCCGGAGAGGGGAATCTTTGGTCTTCGTCATCATCAACCCTTCTCCATCGCCAATTCGATGATGCTCCCCATCGGTAGTGAGTAATTCCTTCGTAGGCTTGCTGGTCAGTGAGGAGTGGGATGAGATTCATCATGTAATCGAGTTAGTTTTGTTAGGGCTTGATCCCTAGTATCCACTATGTTCTGAGATTGATGTTGCTATGACTTTGGCATGCTTAATGCTTGTCACTAGGGCCCAAGTGCCATGATTTCAGTTCTGAACTATTTATGTTATCACCATTATATCTATGTTCTTGATCCGATCTTGCTAGTCATATGCACCTATTATGTGTTCTGATCCGCAAACCCCGGAGTGACAATAGTCGGGATACTTTCCTGTGATGACCGTAGTTTGAGGAGTTCATGTATTCACCGTGTGTTAATGCTTTGTTCCGGTTCTCTTTTAAAAGGAGTCCTTAATATCCCTTACTTTCCTTATGGACCCCGCTGCCATGGGAGGGTTGGACAAAAGATGTCATGCAAGTTCTTTTCCATAAGCACGTATGACTATTTACGGAATACATGCCTACATTACATTTATGAACTGGAGCTAGTTTTGTGTCACCCTAGGTTATGACTGTTATATGATGAATCTCATCCAATGAGTTCACCGATCCAGTGCCTACGAGTTTTCCACTTATTATTCTTTCTAAGTTACTATTGCTGCTGCTACTGTTACAACTGCTACAAAACTATTGCTATCACTGCTACTGTTACTGTTACTGTTACTGTTACTGTTACCGCTGCTATCAAACTATCATACTACTGTGCTACTGATCACTCTGCTGAAGATATTTAATCTCCAGGTGTGGTTGAATTGACAACTCAGCTGCTACTACTCTCAAATATTCTTTGGCTCCCCTTGTATCGAATCTATAAATTTGGGTTGAATACTCTACTCTCAAAAACTGTTGCGATCCCCTATACTTGTGGGTTATCAAGACCTTTTTCTGGCGCCGTTGCCGGGGAGCATAGCTATATCTGTTGAGTCACTCGGGATTTATATCAATTGATCACTATGAAGAATCTGAAGGATCCAAAGTCTTAGATTTTTTCCTCTAAGAAAAGGGGAGGTAAGGAACTGCCATCTAGCTCCGCACTTGATTCACCTTCTGCTATGAGTAAGTTTACAACATCACCACATGCTAGTGATCCTGATACGTCGCAAGTTATTGATGATGCTACTTCTTCTATGAATGATGCTTATCATGATGCTAGTACCATGCTTGATGATAATGTGCCACTAGGTGAATTTCTTGATGAACAAATTGCTAGAGCTAAAGAGAATGAAATTACTGAAACTCATGAGATTGCTGAAACTGATGAAGCCTTTGAAACTGATGACTATGAAACACCTATTAGACCTGGCTCTCCTGGATTTGAAATGCATAAGATACCTGAAGGTTATGTTTTGGATGAGGAGGTAACTAGGGAAATTTTTTCTTGTAAGGATAGAAACGATCTTAAGAAATTGCTACGCAAGTATAAGGAAAAGACTTTTAATGCTAGAATGAAATGTGATCCTAAGTTTGCTACCTCACCTATCTTTGTTACCGATAAGGATTATGAATTCGCTGTCGACCCAGAGTTAATTACTTTGGTTGAATCTGATCCTTTCCATGGCTATGTAACTGAAACTGTAGTGGCACATCTTACTAAGATGAATGATATAGCCACCCTCTTTGCTAATGATGAGAAGATTCGCTACTACTATATTCTTAAGTTATTTTCGTTCTCATTAAAGGGTGATGCTAAGACATGGTACAATACCCTTGCTCCTGGTTGTGTGCGTAGTCCCCAGGATATGATTTACTACTTGTCTGAAAAATATTTTCCTGCTCATAAGAAACAAGCTGCCATACAGGAAATATTTAACTTTGTGCAAATTGAAGAAGTTAGTCTCCCACAAGCTTGGGGGAGGCTTCTCCAATTGCTTAATGCTTTGCCTGATCATCCTCTTAAGAAAAATGAAATACTTGATATCTTCTATAACGGACTAACTCCTGCTTCTAGGGACTTCCTAGATAGTTGTGCTGGTTGTGTTTTCAGGGAACGAACTGTTGAACAAGCTGAGGAATTATTGAATAACATATTGAAGAATTATGTTGATTGGACTCTTCCTGAACCACCGCCTAAACCCACTCCAAAGAAGAGGGGTATCTTATTTCTCAGTCTTGAAAATATGCAAGACGCAAAGAAATCTATGAAGGAAAAAGGTATTAAAGCTACCTATTGAAGAAATACATGGCCTTGACACACCACCACCTCCACAGGTGGTTAAGGAATATTTTTTATTAAAGTTTGATGAAGGTGATATCCCTTACAATAAACATCCTAGCCAATGCTTATATGAGTTTGACAACTATATTATGTAGCAAGATCATTTCAATGCACATGTTCTGAAACAATTGAAATATAACTCCGATATGATTGCTCGCTTGAGTGACTTGCTATTTAGAATCAGTAACGATGTTAGAGGTGTAGGAAAGCATGCCTCTATGGTTCAAACTCAGTTAGAACAAGTTGCTAAGTCTCAAAAAGAATTGCTTGATGAAATGAATAATAATATGAATGATTTTGCTGCTAGAGTAGTAACTAGAGGAGGTAGAATGACCCAAGAACCACTTTATCCTTAAGGTCATCCTAAAAGAATTGAACAAGACTCTCTGAGTTAATACTGATGCACCTAGTCCTTCTGAAAGGAAAAAGAAAATTAAAAAAGATAGGACTCTGCATACCTCTAGTGAACCTAAGATACAAAAACCTCCTGATAATAATGATGTCTCTATTTCTGATGCTGAAACTCAATCTGGTAATGAACATTCACCTAGTGATATTGAAAAGTCTAATGATGATGTTCATGAGGATACTCAACTGAACAATGATAAAGAACCAGATAATGATGTTGAAATAGAGCCTGCTAGTGCTCTTGATAACCCACGACCTAAAAATAAACATTATGATAAAAGAGACGTTGTGGCTACAAAACATGGTAAATAAAGAGAGCCATGGGTTCATAAACCCATGCCCTTTCCACCTAAACCATCTAAGAAATAGGATGATGAAAAATTTGAATGCTTTGCTGAAATAATTAGGCCAGTCTTTTTGCGTACCCGCTTAACTGGTATCCTAAAGATGGCCCCTTATGCAAAGTACATGAACGACATCATCACTAATAAAAGAAAGATACCTGAAGCTTAAAACTCCACCATGCTTGCTAATTATTCTTTTAAGGATGGAGTACCTCAAAAACTTGGAGATCTAGGAATACCTACTATACCTTGCTCCATTAAAAGAAACTATGTCAAAACTGCTTTGTGTGATTTGGGAGCTGGTGTTACTGTTATGCCTTTCTCCTTATATAAAAGACTTGATTTGAATAAACTCACACCTACTGAAATATCATTGCAAATGGCTGAAAAATCAACTGCCATACCTATCGGTATTTGTGAGGATGTGCCAGTTGTTGTTGCAAATGTTACTATCTTAACAGGCTTTATTATTCTTGAGATGCCCGAGGACGACAACATGTCAATTATCCTTGGTAGACCCTTTTTGAATACTGCAGGGGCTGTTATTGATTGCAATAAAAGCAAAGTCACTTTTCATATAAATGGTAATGAGCACACGGTGCACTTTCCGAAGAAACAATTCCAAGTGAATGGTATAAATGTTATTGAAGAATCTCCGACCATTACTATTGGAAGTTTTCAATTACCTCTTCCTACTGCCAAAAAGAAATATGATATACTTATTGTCGGGGATATGCACATCCCCATTGAGGTAATGTAGTGTTTTACGAAAGTTCTTCGGTTTCATGCTAATCGGAAGTGGTTGTTAATAAGACTTGATCAACCTTATTAATGGATCATTTTTTAGATGTATGAAGTCGATGAATCTAGTAAGCACAATCTTCTGCTCCCACCTTTTATTTTCTGTTTAATTTAGTCCAATAAAATAAAATGCCTTGTTTATCCCGTTTTCTGTTTTAACCGTGCAATAAAAAAATGACCCAAAAATAAAAGTTCTCAGAATGTTCTGAAAATTTGATATGATTTTTTTTCTGAATATTTTTGAATTTCGGGTGCAAATAATACCATAGGGGGGTGCACCTGGTGCCCACAAGACACCAGGGCGTGTCAGCAACCCCAGGTGCGCCCTGGTGGGTTGTGGCCCCCACGTGGCCCCCCTCACTTATTCCTTTAGCCTATGTCACCCCCTACGTCCAGAAAAAAATCACCATAGCCTCCATTCCTGTGTTCTTGCTCTCAAACCCGCGGATTTCGATCTCTTTGCTTGAAGCTCCGTTTTTGAAATTGTTTGGAGGGATTGCTACTTGGTATGTGACTCATCCATTGCTCCAATTAGTTTTTGATTTAGTGGGTTATCTTTAGAGTAATTAGCTACTCTTGGTGCTGCTGTAGATGAGCTTGCATATTGAATTCTTAGAGTTCTAAGTAGTTTGAATGCTTAATATGGCCTGCATGCATCGTAAGGAGTAGTTGCTATCAATCTTAGAGTTTTGTTGTCAAAATTTTTTGTAGGCTAAAATTTTCAGAATTTTTATTATAGGAATAAGATGGATTACATTAGGAAGTTTTCCTCCAAGAAAAATGCCAAAGGAGTCATTGGGGAATCATCGGACAATGACCTCCACACTCCGAGAATGGTGGAGGTGCGGCCGTGCAAATGGCCGCATGATGCCTTCATGGAGGAGGTCGGGTTCCATCAAGAGTTTGCTCAATTTGTTGCAAATGCTGGGCTGACCGAGTTCCTCACAGCAAAGTGTGACCAACACCACATCCTTATAAATTCCTTTGTGCAAAGTTTTCATTTTCTGAGAAAGAATAATCCTCCTAAAGTGCAGTTTAAGCTTTACGCTGAAACTCAAAAAATACCGCTAACTGACTTTTGCGACATATGCTTGATCCCCTCTGATGGGGAATTAAGAGCACCTAGACCAGCGGAGTTTGAGGATTTTCTCCTCACTTTAACAGTAGGTGAAGATAGAGGCCTGTCAAACGCTACTGCTACCAGTTTGCAGTTTCCTTCTGTGCATTACTTTGCTTTGTTCATCGCAAAGTGTTTAACCGCTGAGGAGAAGGTTGGCGCACTCAGTGCCCCCGACTTTGCTATTTTATGCCGTGCACTGTACAATGATCACACCTTTAGCATGGGGGCTATTATTGCACATCGCTTACACCTTAACAGGACTAAGGGAAAGATACTTGGTGGTATTTATGCTACACGCTTGGCGAGACACTTTAATGTTCAGATTCGCCCACATGATTATCTCTTGTCCCAAGTTTATCTAGATCACAAGGCGTTGCAGGATCACCAATTTATTGAGGCAACTGATTCTTTTCATGACATTCGTTACAACTTAGTCTTCAGCGTCGAAACCCGTGATGTTATTCCGTTGCCTGCACCTGCTCTATTTGATTCTATTGCCAGGAACGGATACAAGATCATGCTAGATGACATTACAGCCTACCGGAACAACCTAGCAGCTGCTAAGGAGGAGCCCCAGGGGTGGGATGCTCAGGTGCCGCCTCCACCTCTCTTCAACTTGGGACCGGATGTCTACTACGGGTGGTGATTACCAAGCTAGGCCAAAAGCCTAAGCTTGGGGGAGTACGTATTTCCACCGATATTACATTCATGTTCACACATTTCATTCCAGTTGTCGTTGTTCATACTTTTTCATTGTAATATCCATGCTAAATTTGTTTTATCGCTTTCTTCTTTTGTGTTTGAAAAACTTTGAGAAAATCCAAAAATATTTCCTACTTCTTTTCAGTTTTTCTTTCTAGCTTAGTTTAATTGTAGTATTGAAAGAAAACCCAAAAAGATTTCTAGTTTCTTCTTTCACTTGTTGGGAGTTTTCCCGTGTAAATAGTTTTTCTCGTTTTTGTTTTTTCCTTTTTTATTTGCCTTCTTCAACAAAAACAAAAAACTCCAAAAATATTTCAGTGTGTTTCTCTGAAATTCTTTTCTTTTATTTGAGTCATACCAAGGAGAAGACCACGATGAAAATGTTGAGTGGCTCTCATATGCACTATTGTTATCTAACAAAGAGCCCATGTTACCTTGTCTTCTCCTCTTGAATAAAATGTTTGCAGATTCCAGCTTAGTCCATGGCACTCTTCACTATTATTATTCTCCGATCATTCGGTTGTGCAAGTGAAAGGCAATAATAATGATATTTGATGAAGTGGCTGTGGCAGAGAAAAGCGGGTATGAACTAAACTTGTTTTTGTTTTTGTTTTTGTAAATATGTTTAACCTAGTATCCTTGATTCAGCATATTATGATCAAACGTGTTTGCAATGACAATTAGAGATTATAGTTGCTCATGCCATGCTTAAGTAGCTAGGAGTGGATAATGATTTATATTGGATGTCAACATGCATTAAAACGGTTGTGATGTGGTATGATGATATGGTATCCTCCTCTGATTGTTTCAAGTGGCTTGACTTGGGACATGTTCACGCATGTAGTTGAATCAAAACCAACATAGCCTTCACGATATTTATGTTCATGGTGTCCATATCCTACTCATGCTAGTAGTCAATGTTTATTATTTGTAATGCATGTTCATGACCATTTTCGCTCGCTAGCTGGCCGCTTCTCAATCTATTTGCTAGCCTTCGCCTGTACTAAGTGGGAACACTGCTTGTGCATCAAAATCCTTAAACCAGAGTTATTCCAGATGCGTCCACTATATCTACCTATATGCGGTATTACCCTGCCGTTCCACGTAAATTTGCATGTGCCATCTCTAAAAATTCAAATGAACATCTGTTTTTAGTGCCTGGACCGCTCATGGAGCGACAGGGGGCGGTTAGTATCTTCCATGTTAAGCGGGTTATTCTCATGATGAGTTTATTCACTCGTGCTTACACGAGAGGGGCGGTAATAGGGATTCCCAGTCCTGAAATAAAAAATTACAAATAAATAAACAAAACTCCCCAGGAAAGTTGTTGGTTTGCACGGCACTTGTGGATGCGGCTAGCCGTGGAGTGTGATTATTTGTGGAGGGGGAGTAAACCTTTACTTTTACCGCTTGGGAACCACCGATAATGTGTTTAGCATGGAAGATATTGATAACTCTTGGTCGTACCGTTGACAGGAAGGGTGTACCTCCCAAAATTATATCTACCTTTGTTTTAAGCTTTGAGCTTTGGCACCTCTGCAAATCCATGCTTCCCTCTGCGAAGGGACTATCTATTTACTTTTATGTTGAGTCATCACCTTCTCAAATAAGCGCCAGACCTGAGAGCACTATTTTCATCCTCATGCATTGTGTATAGTTGATGTTGGGTGCAGGATGACTGGATCTTTTCAACCATGAATTACAATGTTTAGTTGCTGCTTGAACGTTGGAGGTGCTCTGCATTTATGTTTTGTGGTCTCGGAAAGGGCTAGCGAGATACCACTATTGTCATATTATATCACGATTGTTTTGACAAAGTGTTGGCGCTTGAGATATTTTATTATTGCTCGCTAGTTGCTTATGTCATTGATATGAGTAAATATAATTTATAAGAGTTATTGTTGTCATGGTTAGTCATAATCTTTGCTGAAAACTTGGGTGCTACTTGAGCATATATATGTAAACAAGCACAAAAGAGATCGTAAAAGTTTTTATTTATCACTTTCAGTTTGTCAACTGAATTGCTTGAGGACAAGCAATGGGTTAAGCTTGGGGGAGTTGATACGTCTCCGTCGTATCTACTTTTCCTCACAATTTTGCCCTTGTTTGGACTCTAATTTGCATGATTTGAATGAAACTAACCCGGACTAATGCTGTTTTAAGCAGAACTACCATGGTGTTGTTTTTGTGCAGAAATAAAAGTTCTCAGAACTGGACAAAACTTTTTGGAGATTTATTTTACAATAAATAAAAAATATTGGAGCCAAGAACCACCGGAGGGTCCCCTGGCTAGGCACAAGACACCAAGGCGCGCCAGCCCCCCGGTATGCCTTGGTGGGTTGTGTCCACCTCATGGCCCCACTGACCCAAATTCCGACGCTATTAAATCCTATTATTGGAGAAAAATATCAGGGAGAAAGTTTCATCGCGTTTTACGATATAGAGCTGCCGCCACGTCCTGTTCTTCATCGGGAGGCCAGATCTGGAGCCCGTTTGGGGCTCCGGAGAGGGGAATCTTCGGTCTTCGTCGTCATCAACCCTTCTCCATCGCCAATTCCATGATGCTCCCCACCGGGAGTGAGTAATTCCTTCGTAGGCTTGCTGGTCGGTGAGGAGTTGGATGAGATTCATCATCTAATCGAGTTAGTTTTGTTAGGGCTTGATCCATAGTATCCACTATGTTCTGAGATTGATGTTGCTATGACTTTGCCATGCTTAATGCTTGTCACTAGGGCCCGAGTGCCATGATTTCAGATCTGAAACGTTTATGTTATCACCATTATATCTATGTTCTTGATCCGATCTTGCTAGTCATACGCACCTATTACGTGTTCTGATCCGCAAACCCCAGAGTGACAATAGTCGGGATACTTTCCGGTGATGACCGTAGTTTGAGGAGTTCATGTATTCACTGTGTTAATGTTTTGTTCCGGTTCTCTATTAAAAGGAGGCCTTAATATCCCTTAGTTTCCTTATAGACCCCGCTGCCACGGGAGGGTAGGAAAAAAGATGTCATGCAAGTTCTTTTCCATAAGCACGTATGACTATTTACGGAATACATGCCTACATTACATTAATGAACTGGAGCTAGTCTGTGTCGCCCTAGGTTATGACTGTTATACGATGAATATCATCCAACTAGTTCACCGATCCAATGCCTACGAGTTTTCCACTTATTATTCTTGCTAAGTTACTATTGCTGCTGCTACTGTTACAACTGCTACAAAACTATTGCTATCACTGCTACCAATACTGTTACTGTTACCGCTGCTTTCAAACTATCATACTATTGTGCTACTGATCACTCTGCTGCAGATATTTAATCTCCAAGTGTGGTTGAATTGATAACTCAGCTGCTAATATCTCAAATATTCTTTGGCTCCCCTTGTGTCGAATCTATAAATTTGGGTTGAATACTCTACCCTCGAAAACCGTTGCGTTCCCCTATACTTGTGGGTTATCACAAATGTTCGTTTCTTTATCTGACTATTGTGCCACATCTTAACCTTTTCTTTAAATAACCGGGCACTCTATAAAGAATTGTTCCGAATTTCTCCTAAAGCATGTATATCGAGTAATTGATTTTCTCCTGCTTCCTTAAGTTTGAACTTGATATTTTTTATGGCCCAGTAAGATTGATGCTCTACCCCAATGGTAAATGGCATGCCTTACCCTATACTATCTTGTATGGTGACATACCCATGGGGTTTTTCTAGGCGGTAAGCCCATAATTTCTCGTTTAACTTTCCTGACCTATCTTTTTGGGAAATTTGCACCGTCTTCGTTAGTATCGTTTTTATCTCCAGATTTCAAAGTTCCACTTGACCACTTGTTTGAGGATGATATGGTGAGGCTAGTCGATGAGTCACTCTATATTTACAGAGTTCCCTTCCAAAAATTCCCTCTATAAAATGTGATCCAACGTTAGTAATAAGATTTTTACGGACTTCGAACTTGGGTAGGATGGTATCCTTTATCATCTTTAGCGAAGTAGCCGCATTTCATTGGTGAGTTGGGTTGGTTTCGACCCACTTGGTAGAGTTAATTGCATGGAACTAGCACACCTTGACACGTTGTAACAAATTGGTATCACTAGTCATATTTTTTGCAAGTATGTACCAACTCTAAGCCTATGTGTTGCAAAACGGTCTGACAGCCGTATAAGCACGTATTGACCATGTATCTGACGTGCGGCCCCACATGTCAGGTGCTGACATGGCATGTTCTTTTGGAAAAAATACCCTTAGCTTTTATAAAATCATGTATGTATCCCTTGTTTACCAGAAAAGGGTCGTGCTAAAAAATAAATTCGCACGCCCAGCTGGATTCGAACCAGCGACTAGGAAGATGCGTACGCAGCGCGCATTACCGCTACGCTAAAACACTCATTGTGTCAAATAGCACGCGTACACTTATTAAAAGGTCATTCAGTATTTTGTAAATACTAAAAAAACATTCAACGGGCGTGAGACCGCCGGGATTCAAACATGCGCCAAACCATTCGCACCGCACCCTCTGGGCCACTGCGACGCTCAAACGTAACTGTGAGCTAGCAAGCCTAAACCTATTTATACTTCACACCATTCCATTTTTTATGTATATGTTTTATTCGGATTTCTTTTATATTTTTTTCACATCATAGGTATTCTTCAGGTCATACGCAGTGCGTGTATCCTATATAGAAAATATTATACAGATATATATATACATCATATATTAAAAAACGTTCAATATATATAGGACGATCATTTTATATAATACAAAAAAGTTCAATTTTTTAAAATTTGTATCTTATATTTAAATAAGATAATTTTAGATCAAAAAATATTCAATATATATTGAACGCTATGATTAACATTTTCTTAATATACGATACACTTTTATACGTCAAACTTTTTAAAATCTGATGCAATGAAAATGTTTTTGAATTATATGATGAGATGAACATTTTTTTAGTATCGTATAAAAAAATCAAGTATCGTATAACATTTAATACAAAAAATTTAATATATACATATTTTAGTATCGCATAAAAACGGAATAACTAAGAGTATCAAAAGGTGTACACGTGCTATTTCGTGTAAGTGAGGCAGTAGCGCAGCGGCAGGGAGCGCGCAGTAGCGAACTGTTTAGTGAGGGTTCCAATCCCGGCAGGCAGGGGCTTGTTTATTTTTTGGAATTCTTTTAGTGTCGTATAAAAAACGGAACCGGGAAAAGTATACAAGGCCTTACGCGTGCTATCTCAACCGAAGGCTGCTGTAGCGCAGCGGCAGCGAACGCGTGTTGCCGACCGCTAGGCACGGGCTCGAATCCCGTCTGGCGCTCGCGCGGTTAAATTTTCGTATTTTTTTTTGGTAGGACCTTTTCCTGGCAAACAACATATATGTGTGTGATTAAATAAAAAGTAAAGGAGTTTTTCGCAAAAAAAACTGCCACGTCAGCCCGTGACAGGTTGGCCCCAATGGTCAGATACAACGTCAATACATTGTTATACACAGCTTAGTCCATTTATCAACACTTAGGTTTAGAGTTGGTACAAATTTGCAAAAAACATGACTAGTGGTACCAATTTGTTACAGCATGCCGAAGTGTGGTAGTTCCATGCAATTAACTTCACTTGGTAACATAATCTACAACCACAATAATCTGAGTACGTCCATTTGAAACAGGTAATGTTCCTAGTAGTCAAATCCCCACACATCAAAACGTTCACAAACCAAGCTATAATTCATGGGCATTTCTTTTCTCCTACCTATGTTATCTGTGTGTTGATAAGCATCACAATTTTTAACAAACCTAAGTGCACCTTTTAAGAGTGTAGGTGTCACATACTGTGTTTTGCCTCACATGACTAAGCTAATTAAGCTAAAAAATTTGGACCAACAAAAACTTTTTTGTGTGTTCTTCTGATACTTGACTTGATTGCTATTTGCTTGTTTGCATGTATGTGGTTTAATTCACAAAAATCCTCCCATTCTCAAATCTCATCTCCTTGATCCAAAATCTTGCCCAATGATCATGCCATGTGTATACGACCTAAAACAACTTTTATACAAAAATATTTTGGCCAAAAAGCATTTATTCAATTTAGGTTTTCAAAAAGCCCTGAATTGAGATTTGAACTACAAGTCCTCAAATTAGGGTAAACATTTTATCCCAAAGATTTTATTTGAAACCTATTCTATATAAGACTTCCCAGAACCACAAAATAATATTTTTAAAACTTATTTTAGTGTTTTATTTAAGTGCCTTTCCGAAGGCCAGAAATGGTCTTATATCGGGAAAAAATATTTTAATGTTTAAAAACTATTTGAGAAAAGTTAGGGAAACTCAGTGGACATATATTGTCCATATATATGAGTTTCAAGACATGATCATGTTCAAAATGTTTGACAGAACCATCCAGATCCCTTTCTGGATATTTCCAGTATTTGAAATATTTATATAAGAAATATTTTCAAATAAATCCAGGAAAATTACAGCAAGTCACATCTGCTCATGTGATAGTCTTGCCAAGTTTATTATCAATCAAAAGTATTTTGATTCATCAAAGTGCCCGAAAACCATTTCCGTTCAGATCCAAATTTAGTCAACTTTACATTGCCATGTGTCTCCTTTTGTGCTCAAACTTTGTGCTCATGATCTAATACTCCAATAAGGCATCTATACCAAGTGGTGCATTAAGTAGAATAGTTTAGCCTAGCTAGATGTACCCAAATCCATTTTTCCCATTTCAATTGTTTAAAACTTCTACATTGGCCACTTTCTCCAAATGGGCTCAAATTTGGTGGGCAAGTTCATTTGGTCCTAATTGTCATTCGTGTTAAATCTCATGTCAAGTAGATCATTTTAGCTAGCTCAAACACCCACCAAACACCTTCTGTCAATTATTTGTGCTTAATGACCGAAGGGCCAAAAGGGTTCTCCTTAACACTAGATTTTTACCATAGATCGAACTAGTCCACCTCTACCTCCAGTAACATTGTTGTGCCTCTGCTCAATTATTTGGGGGTTAACTCCCTCTCTCTCCCTTTGTTTTCACCATGGCAACACCTCTTTTCCCTCCCCCCTTTTACCTCTAACCTTGCCTTAGCTCTTACGGTTCATAGGGCATCGCAGAACCCCCAAGGCACTAATAGACAAAATTGGCCGCTCCCAAAGCACCAAAGACATGCCCTGGCATGCAGAGCTCGCACTCTGCAGCATGATATAGTGCGGCCGTTGAAGGAGTCCTGGACTAAGGGGTCCTCGGGCCGCTGCCTGTCTCTCAATAGGCCGGCTTGGTGGGCCGCACTCTGACTGTCGCAGGAGGGGCCGGATACATCGAGACCCTGAGTTCTAGAAGGAAGTCCCGAAGGCGCATCGTGCACTCCAAGTCAAGATGAGGGAATCGACGTCTCCATTCTCGGCAGTAGTCCTGTCATGTGTAAACCCTAGGTAGCCCCCGGTGTCTATATATACCGGGAGTGTTTTAGATTGTAGCACAGAGAAACTCATCTAGGGTTTTAGCTAGTCGATCTCGAGGTAGATCAACTCTGTAACCTTCATACCATCAATATAATCGAGCAGGACGTAGGCTTTTACCTCCATAGGAGGGCCTGAACCTGGGTAAACATCGTCTCCTTCGTCCCCTTGTTACCATCGATCCTAGACTCATAGCTCGGGACCCCCTACCCGAGATCCGCCGGTTCTGACACCGACATTGGTGCTTTCAATGAGAGTTCCGCTGTGATCGTCTAAGGAATCGATGGCTCGCGTTGTCATTAACGAAGAAGTCCCGAACATGGACTCCTTCGTCCCTGGACAGATCTTCACCTTCGGCAGCATTGTGCTGCATGCTGACCTGACCGGCCGTCTTGGTCGGGTCGGGAGTTTCGCCCATTATCAAGAGGTTAGATTCGGGAACCTAGAGTTCTCCATGGACTCCCGGGGTGATCTTTCGCTCACCGGGCTTGCAGTCTCATCTGACGCACCCGAGGACTCCGAGGCCCTAACCTCGGATGTCGCTTTCGACCCCTCCCACGGGACTAACCCCGACGATGATCTGACTTTTAGTCCGGATCCGGCCATAGCGCCAGATGGCCGGGTAACAGCTCCTGCCGAGCACACTTCTTGTGCGGACGCATCGGAGGTTAACTCCGAAAGCGCTGAGCAAATTGACCCAATCGAGCTCTCGACACTCAACGAAGCTCTAGATCGGATCTTATCGATGAAAATTACTAACGACCCAACCCCGATCCACGTTGAGATCGGTCTCAAGGCGGGTCAAGAGGAATTTTTCATCCCACCCACCACCCACTTCGTAGCCACTATCGAAGACTTAACCGATATGTTGTACTACGCTTCCAAGGAGGCAGAAGACATGGATGAAGAGGATCGCACTCCCACCCCCGTCAACACCGGGCGATGGACTGCCACCTCTTCCTACGACGTCTACATGGTGGATACTCCAGCCGATAACGGCGAGCGCACACCCGCAAATAATGGTGATAAATCGAGTGAAGCGCCGTCAAGGCGCCGGAAACCGCGCAAGTGATCAAAGACAAAAAAGGGAAGGGAAGCTATTGCTGGCACCGAGTGAAACGATACCCCGGAAGACCTCGGCGATCCCGATTTCCCCGAGCATCCGCTAGAGGACTAGGAAAGGCCGGAGGACCAGCGCGACCCCGAAGATCCAAACGATTCCGAGGATGACAACTACCTCCCCCCTGTAGAGGAGGAGGATAGCCCGGAAGCCGAAGACTTCATCGTCCCCGAAAACCTTGAGGATCAGGAACGGTTTAGGCAACAGTTTTTAGCCACTGCCCGAAGCCTAAAGGCAAAAGAATGGCAGCTTAAGGCCGAACAGGATACCCTCAATGATAGATGGACGAGGGTCCTGTCAGCCGAGGAAGGATACGGTACCGGTCTATTGGACCAACCCAAGAGCTATCCACGCCGACGGCTGCTGCCACAATTTGATGACGAGCTCCCTAATACGCCGTCCCCCAAGCACACTCCATACGACCAGCCGGACCGCCCTCCCCGAGGACGAGATAGGATGGCTGGCGACACCGGTTATTCTCCGGCGATACCCCGTAGAAGGGGAAAGGAGCCTATGGAGCCTGAGGGCAGGTACGACCTGTGACACGACCTGGATTATAGAACAGGCCGCACGAGATCCATCTACGGATCTAGAGGGTACTCCCCCGATAGACGAGACGGGTACCGGCCTTGGCTCGACCGAAACAATAGAGGTCGGAAACAAAACCGGGCCAGAACAAAAGCCGACTACCGGCGTGACATAGCCCGGGTCAGAGGCGCTGCCCACCCGCTATGCTTCACTGACGAGGTGATCCAGCATCAGTTCCCAGAAGGGTTTAAATCCGTGAACATAGAGCAATACGACAGAACAACTGACCCAGCAGTGTGGATCGAGGATTTCCTCCTCCACATTCACATGGCACGAGGAGATGACCTCCACGCCATCAAATATCTACCCCTTAAACTTAAGGGGCCAGCTCGACACTGGTTAAACAGTCTCCCCAAAAATTCCATTGGGAGCTGGGAGGATCTCGAGGATGCATTCTATCCAACTTCCAGGGTACCTGTGTACGGCCTCCGGACTCCTCCGACCTAAGCAACGTCGTCCAAAAGGCAGGAGAGTTGCTCGACAATTCTGGAATCGGTTCTTGACCAAGAAAAACCAGATCGTCGACTGCCTAGATGCCGAGGCTATAGCCTCTTTCAGGCACAATATTCGGGACGAATGGCTGGCTCGCCAGCTCGGTCAGGATAAACCTAGGACCATGTCCGCCCTTACAACACTCATGACCCGCTTTTGCGCGGGCGAGGATAACTGGCTAGCGAGACGAAGCCACAACCCCGAAGACCCCGGCACCTCCAAAGCTCGGGATGAAAACGGGAAACCACGACGCAACAAAAATAAACGACGGCACATCACTAGTGACGCCGACGACACGGCCGTTAACGCCGGCTTCCGCAACCGTCGATTCGGGCAACAGAAGAAGCCTCCTAAAGGCAATTGCGATGGACCCATCCCGCTGGATAAAATCATGGAGAGGCCCTGCCAGATCCATGGCACTCCAGACAAGCCTGCCAACCACACCAACTGTAACTGTTGGGTGTTCAAACAGGCCGGCAAACTCGCAGCCGAAGAGAAAGGCAAGGGCCCACGCAGCGAGGACGACGAGGAGCCCCGCCGTCCGAGCAACGGAGGTCAGAAGCAGTTCCCTCCAGAGGTAAAGACTATGAACATGATATACGCCACTCATATACTTAAAATGGAGAGGAAGCACGCCCTTCGAGAGGTCTACGCCGTAGAGCCAGTAGCCCCGAAGTTTAACCCATGGTCAGCCTACCCGATCACCTTTGATCGACGAGATCACCAAACCAGTATCCGTCATGGGGGTTCGGCGGCCCTCATCTTAGACCCCATTATCGATGGGTATCACCTCACTTAAGTCCTAATGGATGGAGGAAGTAGCCTCAATCTGATTTACTCAGGTACGGTGAAAAAGATGGGTATAGATCCGTCGAGGATCAAACCCAGCAACACTACCTTTAAAGGAGTGATCCCAGGCGTCGAGGCCCGGTGCATGGGCTCTGTGAACCTGGAAGTGGTGTTCGGTTCGCCCGATAATTTCTGTAGTGAGGACTTGATCTTTGACATCGTACCTTTCCGCAGCGGTTATCGCGCCCTGCTAGGCCGCACAGCGTTCGCTCGCTTTAACGTCGTATCACACTATGCATACCTCAAGCTCAAGATGCCCGGGCCCAAGGGGGTCATCACTGTCAACAGCAACACAGAGCGTTCCCTCCAAACTGAGGAACATGCATTGGCCCTGGCGGCCTAATTCCATTATGAGGACGGTCGACAAACACCCAAATCTGCCATAAAGGCACGTAAGGTTGACAAACGAGTTCGGTTTCAATCCAAACTCCCAGAATCTTTTTCTCCCCAGAAATAGGGACACGCTCCCCATTGCACAGCCCTAATGACCGTCAAACACGTGCCAAGAAGGCACAACTTCGCACTCAAGATTCCATGGGCAGCAGTGGGGAACAACCATTGAAGGGTAAGTGCTCGGCTGGACCGAACCATTACCAGTACACGTCCTCGGACATAACACAAGTATCATAAAAGGACCTGCTAAAAGCGTAAAGCTCTTCCATACTTTGGTGACTTCTCAAGACCTTCTTCCCAAGGTCCGGTCGATGACAGCATCACCCTTAAAGGAATGCAACTCCCAAAGAGGCATAGGAACGGACAGGCGACAGGGCACATCGAGGACGTCAAGCCACCAATCGAAGACCCCTGGTAACCTCTCCTCTATAAATTTTATATTTCATCTTCAAATACCTGTAAACAGTTGCTTCGGCAATCTGAGGTATAAGAATTATTGAGCAAATACAAGACCATTATACATGGCCGCTTCGCTGTATTTTATACATACTCTGTTCTTCCCTCATCAACGCTTCTTGCGAAAACTGTTTGGTATACATTACGATGCAACCGGCTAATAAACCGGGGGATTGAATTTAAAATATCACCCTAAGCATCACTCCGACACACCTGATTGTGTGTTCGGCATCTTGGATTTTGCTTTATATGCATCGGATCCGAACTATGTCTTGGGTCAATAGTTGGGTTGCCCGGCTCATGTGTTTGCCCTCTTACGTTCTGATCGTTCGGCTAAAAGGGCAAAGGGAGAACCACTGCGATTGTGTTTCCAGCTCGCCTGGTCAAGCACCTCAGGGGAGAAAGCCGAAAACTGACCGTCATAGAAAGCGAGAACCGGTCTACAAATCCGAGCATAAGTGTCATATTAAAAAATCAATAGAGGTTATTCCGTTTTATACGATGGGTTTTGTACTTGTACAAACCATGTGATGCTGGCTTCGGCCCCGGTACATCCGAACATCACAAAACACTGGGGGCTGGTCATCAGCCCCCGCATTTTTTACGCTCCTACGGCTAAGTGAAAGCAATAAAGCATCATAGTCCGATTGCCTTGTCCCCCTCGCACTACCGCCTTCGGGCACCGAAACCTCGGCTAAGGGTCACAGTGCGGAGACAGAGACACCTCACGTAGTATCTACGTGGGGGCTGAAGCCGACGACTCGCAACTTTCAGATAAAACGGCCACACAGGAGTCAAAATAAATATTAAAGACTTATAAGACATGATAAACCATGCAACACTGATTATAAAGCGTTAAAGGTCTTCGGACATATTACAACACGCTCATTCATACAAAACGTCTTTAGAACATTGGGCCTCTATTGCCCGAGCACCCTCCATCACTGCGGAGAAGTATAGCTCGGGGCGCCTATGCCCCTTTTCAGGAGGCGGAGGTGCGGCGGCCATCTTGGTCGGCTTGAGCTTCGGCCAGTGCACCATGGTCTTTGCAAAGGCCATCCGAGCTCCCTCGATGCATGTAGAACGCTTTAGCACGTCAATCCGAGGCGCAACATTGCATAGTTTCTACACCAAGCCGAAGTAGCTGCTCGGCAACGGCTCTTCAGGCCACAGCCGGATGCAGAGGTCCTTCATGGCCGGCTCCGCCATCCTATGCAGCTCCATCAGTTGCTTCATCTGCTCGATCAGGAGAGGAGAGCGCTCGGGGGACTCAAATTGTGCCCAGAATAGCCGAGCCTCATCCTCCTCCTCCCGTGAAGCATAGAACTTGTTCGCGTCCACCGCACTCTTCTGGAGATCCACACAGACACCTGAGGAACGCCACACCTGGGTGAGCAAAGCAAACCTGCTACCACCAAAGGCGCATTGTAGTGAATATGGCTTACCATCTGTGACAGCCTTGACTTGGCGAACCTCCTCTTCAAAGGACCGCCTGTCCACCCGCTCCTTTTGGAGCTCGGATTTCAGCGCGGATAGCTCGGTGGCTTGCTCTTTGCCTTTCCGCGCTGGCATCCTTGAGCTCCTGCTGCACCTCCTCCACCCGGGCCTCCTGCTTTGCACTCGCAGCTTTCAAAGTGGAGAGTGCAGCTGCAGCCTGTTCGGCAGCCCCCTTCCCATCCGCGGCCTCTTGCTTCATCTTTTGGAGCTCGGCCTTGAGCTTTTCAACCTCCGCAGCTGAAGCTGTGGGAGCAATAAATAAATAATTACACTCGGGTACCAGCGCGGATCATTAACAATATACAGCCCGGATGTTACAATTCGGCTTACCTTGTGCCTCGTCGAACCTCTTGTTCAGGCTATCAAACTCCTCTTCGGAGATCTTGAGCTTCCGATTTAGCTCGGTAAGCTCAGCGGCATTAACGGCCGTCGCTGATGACGAGGGCTACAAACAATAAAAAAACATACATCCGGTTATGTGCGTTCCAACCCCCGAACTGTCAAGAATATGACTCTATGTTCGGTCCTCTTAAGGGCTTTAAAACATTGCGGGACTAAATGGTGCCTTGTGCATCGTTGTTCACTCCTGAGTATTTGACCCCTGGGTGCGTTTTTGCAAACTCATCCAGGGCTCGGGGGCTACTACATATATAAAGATAGCATAAACTCAAAATTAAAATTGTTCGGGAAAAGGGTAGTACGTGACTTACCTTGAAGCCTATCGAGAGACCATTGAAGGCCTCTTTCAGTCCGCTATCGATGGACTGAATTCCTTGCAAAACCGCACCCATAAGAGTGCGGTGATCCTCGGAGATGGAGGCGTTTGATAGAGCCTCCTCCATGACCGGTCACCCAGTCATCGGTGGCACCGGTGGTGACCGGCCCGCCCAATCTCTGATCGGGGACTGGACTGGTAGCTCCGGAGCCCCAACATGCTCCGGAGATGTCCTCGGAGGGGACTGGACATCCCTCCGCCCTTCCTCCTTAGCCGCCAGGCGAGTTTTCTCCCCCTGCTCTTCGGCGACCGAGGCATCAACCTCGGCCATGGCATGGTCAACCCCACCGCCTGTGTTCGGCTCCAAAGGAGCCTAGCGGGATGACACCTCCGCGGCATCCTTCGCGGCCCCTGGAGGTGTGGGGTGTGACGCAGTCCCACTCTTCGCCAGCTCGGCGGGCGGAGACTCCCCATCCGATATTTGGTCAGTGGGGAGAACGCGCGGTGGGCTGCAGATTAAAAGATGTTCTTGCATTTAAAACATCAAAAACTTTGCATAAATGACCCAGGAAGTCTTCGGATTCATACCTTTGAGCTGGGGGCTTGACCCTTAGTTTCCTTTGGGGAACCTTCTCAAAGTTCTCGGACTCTGTATCAGACTCCGAGCTGTCGTCGGCCAGGATCAACCTCGGCCGACACGCCCTCTTCTGGGCAGGAGAAGGTACATCCTCCGCGGCGTCCGACGACGCCGCCCTCTTTCTTGTGAGGGGGGAAACGCCTTCCCCCCCGTCTTCATGCTCTTCCTCATGGATCGAGGAGGCATGGGTTTCCTCAGACATGGCGTCCGGCTGGTCCCTTATGCGGAGACCTTCTCTGGCCTTCTTCTTCTTCTCCTTCTTCTCGGGCGCCGAGTACGGCGCCACAACGAGCATCGCCGTTAAAAACTCCGACCTGGGGTCTTCGGGTTGGGTGCCGGGCAGTTAACTCTCGCGGTTTTGCTCAACCATTTCTGCGAAAATGAGGGAGAAGGCGTTCAGTCCTTTTGTCAAAGAAACAGAGTCAGTGGATTAAAATTATACCGTACCTTGGTAGGTGGGTTGTCGGTGCTTAGGCCCGAATCCTCTTCCTTGGCCGGCCAGCTTTTCCGAGGCCTATATAATGCCTTCCACAACTTCTCAGAAGTAGTGCGGAAGAGTTGGCGCACGGTAGGCTCGTCCTCAGGCTGATAAGCCCACATTGGGGAGGCCCGGCGCTGGCAGGGAAGAATACGGCGGTGGAGCATGACCTGGACCACATTGACCAGCCCAACCTTGGCCTCGATCACTGAGGTAATGCGCTTCTGCAGCAACTTCACCTCTGCATCCGACCCCCAGTCAAGGCCCTTCCCGAGCCATGAGGTCAATCTCGTAGGGGGTCCGGATTTGAACTCGGCACGCGCTGCCCAGCTCTCATCCCTTGGTTCGGTGATGTAGAACCATTCTTTCTGCCAGATCTTGATTGTATCGATGAAGGTGCCAGTTGGCCACTCGACGCGGGGGAGCTTGCTGATTACCGCCCCTCCGCCGTCTGCGTGCTCACCCGCGACGGTCTTCGTCTTGACGTTGAAGACCTTGAGCCACAGGCCAAAGTGCGGCTCGACCCGCAGGAAGGCTTCGCAAAGAATGATGAAAGTCAAAATATGCATAAAGGAGTTCGGTGGAAGATCATGGAAGTCCAACCCGTAGAAGAACAAGAGGCCCCTGACGAAGGGGTGGAGCGGGAAGCTCAGTCCCCGGATGAAATGGGGGACAAATACCACCCTTTCGCATGGCGTAGGGGTGGAGACGACCTGTTTCGCTTCAGGAGCGCGGTGGAAGACGTTGGCGGGGAGGTAGCCGGCGAGCTTTAGCTCCCGGATATCCTTGTCGATGACCGTGGAGGCCTCCCACTTGCCCATGGAGCCCGAACCCGCCATGGCTAAGCTCAGAGGGGAAATTGAGGAAGAACTAGATCTGGGCTCTCGGAGCTTGGGAAGATTGGGAAAGCAGAGGATGCGAATGGGAAGCGTGAGTAAGCCTTGGGGTTTATTTTTTCCCTTTTTATGAGGCGCCACGTCGATTAGCCTCCCTTTACTATGCCGCAAGTCTCTCCGCTTCCCAAGACATGCGTGCCATTATACATGCGCGAAAGGAACTCGAGATGCTAATCATATCCCATGTGAAACGGAGCACAATCTACACATTGATGGGTCGTGCTAATGTAAAAACGGCCTCGAACCGCGAATCGAGTTTTCATAACTGGTTCAGCGGTCGTGGTAGGCCACGACCCTTTGTCAGAAAGGTTGTCAGGAAAAAACACTGTTTGCACTTTGGCGTTTGGCCTTCGGGACTGAACAACTCATGGTGTTCGGGCTATCGTGTGATCGGAAACCGGACAGGTATCAGCCGATCTTTAATGGGAAGAAGAACTCACTCCGCAAGCCGAAGACTCTTATCAAGCGGAGCTGCCAGAGCTGAGACCCTTGATGTTGGGGGCTAGTTCGGGGGCTACTGAGGGAGTCCTGGACTAAGGGGTCCTCGGGCCGCTGGCCTGTCTCTCAATAGGCCGGCTTGGTGGGCCCCACTCTGACTGTCACAGGAGGGGCCGGATACATCGAGACCCTGAGTTCTAGAAGGAAGTCCCGAAGGCGCATCGCGCACTCCAAGTCAAGATGAGGGAATCGACGTCTCCATTCTCGGCAGGAGTCCTATCATGTGTAAACCCTAGGTACCCCTCGGTGTCTATATAAACCGGGATGGTTTTAGATTGTAGGACAGAGAAACTCATCTAGGGTTTTAGCTAGTCGATCTCGAGGTAGATCAACTCTGTAACCTTCATACCATCAATATAATCGAGCAGGACATAGGGTTTTACCTCCATAGGAGGGCCCGAACCTGGGTAAACATCGTCTCCTTCGTTCCCTTGTTACCATCGATCCTAGACTCATAGCTCGGGACCCCCTACCCGAGATCCGCCGGTTCTGACACCGACAGCCGTCCCCATCCAGAGGCTCCGAGCACCTAGGGCATTGGGTAAAATGTCCCCGCCGACCTTCTTGGCATCCGCAACAAGGTTGGCGGTCGGCCCCCTCCTTCCTTGCCCCCCCACGATGTCGCGCATGCTTGACCAGTAGCTGGCCTCACACGCACGAGCTCCTGACAGTGCCCCGCTCTCCCTCGCACCTCCCCCGTCCCAGAAATGCTTCCACGAGGCCCCTATTCACGGATCGGAGCACCAATTTCGCCTATGGCATTGCCAGACTATGGCCATGGACATGGTCCATGGTGCACCGGTGCCTGGCTATAAATAGGCCATCCATGGCCTCACGGCCGGCTCTAGCGACCTGCTACACCTCCCGTGAACCTTCCGGATTACCCTGCTTCCCATCTCGCGCCCTCCATCCTCTTCCATGGCTGAGGCCTTGCTGACGGCCTCAGCTCGAAATCGAGAACGGTGGTCGCTCGCTCCCCCTTTGAACCTCCCAGGAGAATCACTATCACCGAAGAATTCTCCCCCGTGCTCCAATTCTTCTCCTCCGCGGCTGCAGCGCCATACTCATCCTTTCTGTCGCCATCATCCGCCGCAAGCAATTCTCAGCTCCCCTCCCTCCTACCTTGCATCCGTGGCTCACCTAGGCGTACGTTACATTCTTCCACAAGCGCGCCAGTTGTCGGTGAACTAAAGAACATGCCCTTTAGCGCCCTGACTTGTGCACATGTAGTAGCCTCTTTGCCTCGGCAAGCCTTGCCAGGCGATGCTCTAGCCAGCCAACGCTTGATACGTCTCCAACGTATCTACTTTTCATCACTCATTTGCCCTTGTTTTGGACTCTAATTTGCATGATTTGAATGGAACTAACCCGGACTGACGCTGTTTTCAGCAGAATTGCCATGGTGTTGTTTTTGTGCAGAAATAAAAGTTCTCGGAATGGAACGAAACTTTCCGGAGATTTATTTTGGAAAATATAAAAAATACTGGAGCTAGAAACCACCGGAGAGGGGGCCCAAGGTGCACAACACCCATCAGGGCGCGCCAGCCCCCTCCCGGCGCGCCTGGTGGGTGGTGGGCACCTCGGGGCCCCACTTGCCCTATCTCCGCCACTATAAATTCCTATTTTTCCAGAAAAAATGTGAGAGAAAGAATTATCGCGTTTCACGAGGCGGAGCCGCCGCCACCTCCTGTTCTTCATCGGGAGGCTAGATCTGGAGCCCGTTTGGGGCTCCGAAGAGGGGAATCTTCGGTCTTCGTCATCATCAACCTTTCTCCATCACCAATTCCTTGATGCTCCCCACCGAGAGTGAGTAATTCCTTTGTAGGCTTGCTGGTCGGTGAGGAGTTGGATGAGATTCATCATGTAATCGAGTTAGTTTTGTTAGGGCTGGATCACTAGTATCCATTATGTTCTGAGATTGATGTTGCTATGACTTTGTTATGCCTAATGCTTGTCACTAGGACCCGAGTGCCATGATTTCAGATCTGGACCATTTATGTTATCATCTCTAAATCTATATTCTTGATCCGATCTTGCCTAGTCATATGCACCTATTACGTGTTATGATCCGTCAACCCCATAGTGACAATATTTGGGATAATTCACGGTGATGACCGTAGTTTGAGGAGTTCATGTATTCACCATGTGTTAATGCCTTGTTCCGGTTCTCTATTAAAAGGAGGCCTTAATATCCCTTAGTTTCCTTATGGACCCCGCTGCCACGGGAGGGTAGGACAAAAGATGTCATGCAAGTTCTTTTCCATAAGCACGTATGACTATTTACGGAATACATGCCTACATTATATCGATGAACTGAGCTAGTTCTGTATCGCCCTAGGTTATGACTGTTATATGACGAATATCATCCAACGAGTTACCAATCCAGTGCCTACAACCTTTCCACTTATTGTTCTTGCTAAGTTACTACTGTTGTTGCTGCTATTCCTACTGCTACAAAACTATTGCTACTACTGTTACCGCTACTGTTGCTATTGCTACTACTATCAAACCTATCATATTACTGTGCTACATATCACTTTGCTGTAGATATTTATCTCCAGGTGTGGTTGAATTGACAACTCAACTGCTAATACTCTCAAGTATTCTTCGGCTCCCCTTGTGTCGAATCTATAAATTTGGGTTGAATACTCTACCCTCGAAAACTGTTGCGATCCCCTATACTTGTGGGTTATCAAGACCTTTTTCTGGAGCTGTTGCCGGGGAGCATAGCAATATTTGTTGAGTCACTTGGGATTTATATCAATTTATCACTATGAAGAATCCGAAGGATCCAAGGACCAAGATTTTTCCCTCTACTACGAGGGGAGGTAAGGAACTGCCATCTAGCTCTGCACATGATTCACCTTCTTTTATGAGTAAGCTTGCAACACCACCACATGCTAGTAATCATGATATGTCGCAAGTTATTGATGATGTTGCCTCTGCTATGAATGATGCTTATGATGATGCTAGTACCATGCTTGATGATAATGTGCCACTAGGAGAATTTCTTGATGAACAAATTGCTAGGGCTAAAGAAAATGAAATTGCTGAAACTGATGAAGCTTATGAAACTGATTATGATTATGAAACCCCTATTAGTCCTAGCTCTCCTAAGTTTGAAATGCCTAGGATACCTGAAGGTTATGTTATGGACGAGGAGATATCTAGAGAAATTCTCTCTTGCAAGGATAGAGATGATCTTAAGAAACTACTATGCAAGTATAAGGAAAAGACTTTGAATGCTAGAATGAAATGTGATCCTAAGTTTTCTACTTCACCTATCTGTGTTACCGACAAGGATTATGAGTTCTTTGTCGACCCAGAGTTAATTACTTTGGTTGAATCTGATCCTTTCCATGGCTATGAAACTGAAACTGTAGTGGCACACCTTACTAAGCTGAATGATATAGCCACCCTCTTTACTCATGATGAGAAGATTCACTACTATTACATTCTTAAGTTGTTTCTGTTCTCATTAAAGGGTGATGTTAAGACATGGTACAAAACTCTTGCTCCTGGTTGTGTGCATAGTCTCCAGGATATGATTTACTACTTCTCTGAAAAATATTTTCCTGCTCATAAGAAACAAGCTGCCTTACAGGAAATATTTAACTTTGTGCAAATTGAAGAAGAGAGTCTCCCACAAGCTTGGGGGAGGCTTCTCCAGTTGCTTAATGCTTTGCCTGATCATCCTCTCAAGAAGAATGAAATACTTGATATCTTTTATAATGGACTAACCGATGCTTCTAGGGACTTCCTAGATAGTTGTGCTGGTTGTGTTTTCAGGGAACGAACTATTGAACAAGCTGAGGAATTATTGCATAACATATTGAAGAATTATGATGATTGGACTCTTCCCGAACCACCGCCTAAACCCACTCCGAAGAAGAGGGGTATCTTATTTCTTAGTCTTGAAGATATGCAAGAGGCAAAGAAATCTATGAAGGAAAAAGGTATTAAAGCTGAGGATATTAAGAATTTGCCACCTATTGAAGAAATACATGGCCTTGACACACCACCACCTCCACAGGTGGTAGAGGTAAATTCTTTATTAAAGTTTAATGAAAGTGACATCCCTCACAATAAACCTCCTAGTCAATGCTTATATGAGTTTGACAACTATATTATGAAGCAAGATCATTTCAATGCTCATGTTCTGAAACAATTGAAATACAATTGTGATATGATTGCTCGCTTGAGTGACTTGCTATTTAGAATCAGTAATGATGTTAGAGGTGTAGGAAAGCATGCCTCTATGGTTCGAACTCAGTTAGAACAAGTTGCTAAGTCTCAAAAAGAATTGCTTGATGAAATGAATAGTAATATGATGACTTTGCTGCTAGAGTAGTAACTAGAGGAGGTAAAATGACCCAAGAACTACTCTATCCTGAGGGTCATCCTAAAAGAATTGAACAAGGCTCTCAGAGAATTAATCTTGATGCACCTAGTCCTTCTAAGAAGAAAAAGAAAAAGAAAAATGATAGGACTTTGCATACCTCTAGTGAACCTGAGACACAAAAACCTCCTGATAATAATAATGTCTCTATTTCTGATGATGTAACTCAGTCTGGTGGTGAACATCAACGTAGTGATAATGAAAATGATAATGATGATGTTCATGATGATGCTCAACCTAGTAATAATAGAGAACTAGATAATGATGTTGAAATAGAGCCTGCTCCTGATCTTGATAACCCACAACCTAAAAATAAACGGTATGATAAGAAAGACTTTGTGGCTAGGAAACATGGTAAATAAAGAGAGCCACGGGTTTAGAAACTCATGCAATTTCCACCTAAGCCATCTAAGAAAAAGGATGATGAACAATTTGAGCGCTTTGCTGAAATGATAAGGCCAGTCTTTTTGCTTACCCGTTTGACTCATATTTTGTAGATGGCCCCTTATGTAAAGTATATGAAAGACATCATCACTAATAAAAGAAAAATACATGAAGCTGAAATCTCCACCATGCTTGCTAATTATTCTTTTAAGGATGGAGTACCTAAAAAACTTGGAGATCCTGGAATACCAACTATACCGTGCTCCATCAAAAGAAACTATATTAAAACTGCTTTGTGTGATTTGGGAGCCGGTGTTAGTGATATGCCTTTCTCCTTATACAAAAGGCTTGATTTGAATAAACTCACACCTACCGAGATATCATTGCAAATGGCTGACAAATCAACAGCCATACCTATCGGTATTTGTGAGGATGTGCCAGTTGTTGTTGCAAATGTTACTATCTTAACGGACTTTGTTATTCTTGAGATGCCCAAGGACGACAACATGTCGATTATCCTTGGTAGACCCTTTTTGAATGCTACAGGGGCTGTTATTGATTGCAATAAAAGCAAAGTCACTTTTCATATCAATGGTAATGAGCACACGGTGCACTTTCCGAAGAAGCAATTTCAAGTGAATGGTATAAATGTTATTGAAGAATCTCCGACCATCACTATTGGAAGTTTTCAATTACCTCTACCTACTACCAAGAAGAAATATGATATACTTATTGTAGGGGATATGCACATCCCCATTGAGGTAACTTAGTGTTTTTATGAAAGTTCTTCGGTTTCATGCTAATCGGAAGTGGTTGTTAATAAGACTTGATCAACCTTATTAATGAATCATTTTTGAGAGGTATGAAGTCGATGAATCTAGTAAGCACAACTTTCTGCTCCCACATTTTATTTCCTGTTTTAGTTAGTTGAATAAAACAAAATGCCATGTTTATCCTGTTTTCTATTTTCTCCGTGCAATAAAAAATATGACCCAATTTTTTTTTCAGAATGCCCTGAAAATTTAACACGAATTTTTCCTAAATATTTAAGAATTTCTGGTGCAAATAACACCTGAGGGGAGTGCCCAGGGTGCTCAGCACCCACCAGGGCGTGCCAGCACCCCCAGGCGCGCCCTGGTGGGTGGTGGCCCCCCACGTAGGCCCCCTCATTTATCTCTTTAGCCCACTTTGTCACCTACCTCCAGCAAAAAAATCACCATAGCCACTATTTTCGTGTTCTTGCTCTCAAACCTGCGGATTTCGATCTCTTTGCTCGAAGCTCCGTTTTCGAAACTGTTTGGAGGGATTGCTACTTGGTATGTGACTCCTCCATTGCTCCAATTAGTTTTTGTTTTAGTGGGTTATTTTTAGAGTAATTAGCTACTCTTGGTGCTGCTGTAGATGAGCTTGCATGTTGAATTCTTAGAGTTCTAAGTAGTTTGAATGCTCAATATGGCCTCTATGCATGCTTAGGAGTAGTTGCTAACAATCTTACAAAGTTTTGTTGACAAATTTTTGTGGACTAATTTTTTTTTCAGAATTTTTATAGGAATAAAAATGCAATTCTTTAGGAGTTCTTCGAGGAGGAGATCCTCGGGAGCCTCATCAAGTGGAAGCTCAGTTCGACAGTCTTATGTTGAACCAAGCGAAAGCTCGATGCGAGATGCTGCCACCAAATCATGCTTGTGGCCTTGCGACGAGTTCATGGAAGGTGCAGGTATTAAGGAGGAATTTTATCAATTTATCCACAACACAAGGCTTGCTTCCTTCATCGCATATAAGTGCCCCAACACCTCGAACTCACGAAAACCTTCACAAAGAAATTCAAATATCCTCGTGAGTCTAGAGTTTCGTTTGACCTGTACGATCATTACTTTACCATGCCATTAGAAATGTTTAGCGATGCATGCAAACTTCCATTTGAGGGTTCCTTCGATGAACCCACAAAATCTGAGTACGCATCATTTTTAGTTAATCTTTGCTTTGGCAAAGATAGAGGGGTTGCACAAGGGAGAATTAACAGCATCCATTTTCCATCACTCCAATATTTTGCGCTCTTTAACGACAAATGTGTTGTAGGCAAACAAGAATGTAGCACCTTCTGTGCTCATGATTCGAGTCTCTTACAAACTGTCATAAATGGGAATAAGAATTATAATCTTGGTGCAATTGTTGCACGGAGGTTGCATCTTAATGCTGCTAATGGTAATTTTTATGGAGGAATTTATACCTCCCGTGTAGCTGAGAAATTAAATGTTTCACCTTGGCTTAATGACCCCATCCTACCCACTCAGTATTTAGACTTTGATGCTATGAAGCGGCATAAGTTCCTTACGGGTACGGCCACCAACTACACCTATGACTTGAGATTTAATAAAAAACTTGTTGTAACTGTTGTTTTGCCTGCTCCTGCTCTCTTTGATTTTCACACTTGGGGAAGATATTATGTTCTTGAGAGCGAAGCTTATGAGTACAACGCGGAGGTTGAAGCTGCCAGGAGGGCTGCAGAGCCTGCTCCGAGGTTCTCGATGAGCCATCGCCCAGATTATTATTCATACGGATGATGATTACCAAGCTAGGCCAAAAGCCTAAGCTTGGGGGAGTACATATTTCCACCGACATTACATTCATGTTATCGCATTTCATTCCAGTTGTCGGTGTTCATGCTTTTCCATTGTAATATCCATGTTAGATTTGTTTTCTCGCTTTCTTCTTGTGTGTTTGAAAAACTTTGAGAAAACCCAAAAATATTTCCTACTTCTTTTTAGTTTTTCTTTCTAGCTTAGTTTAATTGTAGCATCAAAAGAAAACCCAAAAAGATTTCTCGCTTCTTCTTTTACTTGTTGGGAGCTATCCCGTGTAAATAGTTTTTCTCGTTTTAGTTTTTTTTCTTTGTTTTGCTTCCTTTCTTGAAATATCAAAAACTCCAAAAATATTTCAGTGTGTTTCTCTGAAATTCTTTTCTTTTTTCTTGAGTCGTACCGAGGAGAAGACCACGATGAAATTGTTGAGTGGATCTCATCTGCATTATTGTTTACCTAATAAAGAACCCTTATTACCTTGTCTTCTCCTCTTGAATAAATGTTTGCAGATTCCATCTTAGTCCAGGGAATTCTTGCACTATTATTATTCTCTTATCATTCGGTCGTGCAAGTGAAAGGCAATAATGACGACATTTGATGAATTGACTGTGGCAGAGAAAGGCGGGTATGAACTCAACTTGTTTTTGTTTTTGTAAATATGTTTAACCTAGTATCCCTTGATTCAGCTCATTATGATCAAACATGTTTGCAATGACCATTAGAGATTATAGTTGTTCATTCCATGCTTAAGTAGCTAGTAGTGGATAATGATTTATCTTGGGTTTCAACATGCATTAAAATGGTTGTGATGCGGTATGATGACATGGTATCCTCCTTTGAATGTTTCAAGTGGCTTGACTTGGCACATGTTCACGCATGTAGTTGAATCAAAACCAACATAGCCTTCATGATATTTATGTTCATGGTGTCCATATCCTACTCATGCTAGTATTCAATGTTGATTATATGTAATGCATGTTCATGACTGTCTTCGCTCTATAGCTGGCCGCTTTTCAATCTAATTGCTAGCCTTCGCCTGTACTAAGCGGAAATACTGCTTGTGCATCAAAACCCTTAAACCATGTTATGCCAGATGAGTCCACTAGATCTACCTATATGCGGTATTACCCTGCCGTTCCAAAGTAAATTTGCATGTGCCACCTGTAGAATTTCAAATAAACATCTGTTTTGTGTGCCTGGACCGCTCATCAGTATCTTCCATGCTAAGCGGGTTATTCTCATGATGAGTGTTTATTCACTTGTCCTTACACGAGACGGGCGGTAATAGGGATTCCCAGTCTCGAAATCAAAAATCAAAAAATAATTAAACAAAACTCCGTGGATGCGGCTCGCTGTGGAGTGTGATTGATGGTGGAAGGGGAGTAAACCTTTACTTTTACCGCTTGGGAACCACCGCTAATTTGTTTAGCATGGAAGATATTGATAACTCTTGGTCGTGACATTGACAGGAAGGGTGTACCTCCCAAAATTATATCTCTCTTTGTTTTAAACATTGTTCTCTGGCACCACTGCAAATCCATGCTTCCCTCTGCGAAGGGACTATCTATTTAATTTTATGTTGAGTCATCACCTTCTCAAATAAGCGCCAGACCTGAGAGCACTATTGTCATCCTCATGCATTGTGTATAGTTGATGTTGGGTGCAGCATGATTGGATCTTTTCTACCATGAATTACAATGTTTAGTCGCTGTTTGAACTTTGGAGGTGCTCTGCATTTATGTTTTGCGGTCTCAGAAAGGGATAGCAAGATACCACTATTGTCATATTGTATGACGATTGTTTTGAAAAAATGTTGGCGCTTGAGATATCTTATTATTGCTCACTAGTTGCTTATGTTATTGATATGAGTAAATATAATTCCTAAGAGTTATTTTTGACATGGTTAGTCATAATCTTTGCTAAAAAGCTGGGTGCAACTTAAGCATATATATGTAAACAAGAACAAAAGAGTTGATAAAAGTTTTTCTCTATCAGTTTCAGTTTATCAACTGAATTGCTTGAGGACAAGCAAAGGTTTAATCTTGGGGGAGTTGGTACGTCTCCAACGTATCTACTTTTCCTCACTCTTTTGCCCTTGTTTTGGACTCTAATTTGCATGATTTGAATGGAACTAACCCGGACTGACGCTGTTTTCAGCAGAATTGCCATGGTGTCATTTTTGTGTAGAAATAAAAGTTCTCGGAATGGAACGAAACTTTCCGGAGATTTATTTTGGAAAATATAAAAAATACTGGAGCCAGAAACCACTGGAGAGGGGGCTCAGAGTGCACAGCACCCACCAGGGCATGCCAGCCCCCTCCCAACACGCCCTGGTGGGTGGTGGGCACCTCGGGGCCCCACTTGCCCTATCTCCGCCACTATAAATTCCTATTTTTCCAGAAAAAATGGTATAGAAATAATTATCGCATTTCACGAGACGGGGCCGCCGCCTCCTCCTGTTCTTCATCGGGAGGCCAGATCTGGAGCCCGTTTGGGGCTCCGGAGAGGGGAATCTTCGGTCTTCGTCATCATCAACCTTTCTCCATCGCCAATTCCATGATGCTCCCCACCGGGAGTGAGTAATTCCTTCGTGGGCTTGCTGGTCACTAGGGCCCGAGTGCCATGATTTCAGATGTGAACCGTTTATGTTATCATCTCTATATCTATGTTCTTGATCTGATCTTGCCTAGTCATATGCACCTATTACGTGTTATGATCCGTCAACCCCATAGTGACAATATTTGGGATACTTCACGGTGATGACCGTAGTTTGAGGAGTTCATGTATTCACCATGTGTTAATGCTTTGTTCCGGTTCTCTATTAAAAGGAGGCCTTAATATCCCTTAGTTTCCTTATGGACCCCGCTGCCACGGGAGGGTAGGACAAAAGATGTCATGCAAGTTCTTTTCCATAAGCACGTATGACTATTTACGGAATACATGCCTACATTATATCGATGAACCTATCATGACCTTTCCACTTATTGTTCTTGCTAAGTTACTACTGTTGTTGCTGCTATTCCTACTACTACAAAACAATTGCTACTACTGTTACCGCTACTGTTGCTATTGCTACTACTATCAAACCTATAATATTACTGTGCTACTGATCACTTTGCTGCAGATATTTATCTCCAGGTGTGGTTGAATTGACAACTCAATTGCTAATACTCTCAAGTATTCTTTGGCTCCCCTTGTGTCGAATCTATAAATTTGGGTTGAATACTCTACCCTCGAAAACTGTTGCGATCCCCTATACTTGTGGGTTATCAAGAACGCTACACAACAAAACTGAGCCATCGGCATGCCTCCTCGCCAGTGAGGAAGACTCGATGCACAGCAAGGCTCCGCTTCCATGCCCCCACTCCACCTCACCGAGTCGATCGTCGCCATCAATGAGGTGTCCAGCGGGCAGGCCGTTAGGTGGACCCTGTAGGGGCACGTGGCGACTCCAAGAAATTATAGCACCTTTAACAACACCCGTCCGGATGGCATGTCATGATAATAAGAGGTAGCTGGGACAACGACACAGAAGGAGAGTGACGGCGTACGACAATCTATGGAGCCGGCTAGGCACCTTTCGTGGTTTGGCTTGGGAGATCCTCTGGCACAAAGAGCATCACCGATCCATGCATACTCAGGGATTTAGACAGGATCGGGCCGCCGGAGCATAAAACCCTACGTCCTATGTTTTAGTGGATTCTGTGGGTTCATCTTACAGGAGCGCTACTTCGCGGCAAGGAATGCTCAGGGAGTGACGCTTCGCGTGCAAACGCACAGAGTGTCGACCTTTGTAAAGGTAGCCACGGTCCTCCTTTTATAGGCTAAGGGGCTACCAAAGTGGCTAGAATGGTCATTACATGGAGTAAACAATGTATACTCTACCTGCCAAAATCACTAGCAAGAACTACAGTAGGAAATACCTAACTCTAACAGATTAGGACAGGCGCATTAAATGCGTCGTGAGGTGTCGTGCTGGCGACGTCTCCCGTCAAGGATCGTCTCTCCTTTTGTGTCGTTCGCCCAGCTACCTCTTATTCCTTTGCCACGCCGTAGGACATGTGTCATTAAAGCTGTTATAAGTCCACCGAGCTGCCATGCGCCCTGACCAGCTCTACCTAACCGCCTTCCCACTCGGCACCTAGTCGATGTAGACAATAAGCCTGGCGACGTGGAGTGATTGCTTGGCGGGTGCAGATCTTGGCGGGTGCATTGGTAGATGATGACCCACAAGTATAGGGGTCAATCGTAGTCCTTTCGATAAGTAAGAGTGTCTAACCCAACGAGGAGCAGAAGGAAATGACAAGCGGTTTTCAGCACGGTAGTTTCTGCAAGCACTGAAATTGTAGGTAACAGATAGTTTGATAGGAAGATAATTGGTAACGAGCAAGTAACAATAACGGTAAATAAAGTGCAGCAAGGTAGCCCAATCCTTTTGTGGCAAAGGACAGGCCAGAATAATCTCTTATAATAGGCAAAGTGTTCTTGAGGGTACACGGGAATTTCATCTGGTCACTTTTATCATGTTGGTTTGATTTGCGTTCGCTACTTTGATAATTTGATATGTGGGTGGACCGGTGCTTGGGTGCTGTTATTACTTGATAAAAACTCCCACTTATAATTAACCCCCTCGCAAGCATCCTCAACTACGAGAAAAGTATTAAGATAAATCTAACCATAGCTTTAAACGTTTGGATCCAAATCAGCCCCTTACAAAGTAGCACATAAACTAGGGTTTAAGCTTCTGTCACTCTAGCAACCCATCATCTAATAACTACTCCACAATGCATTCCCTTAGGCCTAAGGATGGTGAAGTTTCATGTAGTCGACGTTCACATGACACCACTACGGGAATCACAACATACATATCATCAAAATATCAAACACATATCAAATTCACATGATTATTTGCAACATGACTTCTCCCATGACCTCAAGAACAAAGGTAACTACTCACAAATAATATTCATGCTCAAGATCAGAGGGGTATTAAATAGCATAATGGATCTGAACATATAATCTTCCACCAAATAAACCATATAGTAATCAACTACAAGATGTAATCAACACTACTAGTCACCGACACGTACCAATCTGAGGTTCCGGTACAAAGATTGAACACAAGAGATGAACTAGGGTTTGAGAGAAGATGGTGTTGTTGAAGATGTTGATGAAGATTGGCCTCCCAAAGATGAGAGGGTTGTTAGTGATGACGATGGCTTCGATTTCCCCCACCGGGAGGGAAGTCCCCCCGACGGAATCGCTCCGTCGGAGGGCAAAAGTGCTCCTGCCCAAGTTCTGCCTCGAGACGACGGCGTTCTGTCCCAAAAGTCCTCTCCTTATTTTTTTCTAGGTCAAAAGATCTGGGGGGCCTGGTGCGCCCTGGTGTCTTGTGCTCACTAGGTGGCCCCCTCCGGTAGTTATTTGCTCCAGTATTTTTTATATATTCCAAAACAATTCTCCGTGAAGTTTCAGCTTCTATGGAGATGTGCAGAATAGGTATCTCGGATGTGCTTTTTCATGTCCAGAATTCCACCTGCCGGTATTCTCCCTCTTTGTGTATACCTTGCATATTATGAGGGAAAAGGCATTAGAATCACTCCCTAAAGCAATATTATGCATAAAAACATTATAAATAACAGTAGGAAATCATGATGAAAAATGGACGTCTCAACTCCCCCAAGTTTAGACCTCGCTTGTCCTCAAGCGAAAGCCGATATTGAAAAACATGTCCACATGGTTTGAGAGAGAGGTGTCGATAAAAACAAAATACGGACATAGTAGCATCATGCTTATTATCATAGCAGCAACAAACTTTATCATAGAACTAATTCATATAAATTTATTAGATAACTTCATCTTATAACTTCTCATGAGCAAGTAACAATTCATCACAACATAGAAGTATAAAGCATAAACCTTATTGAAAACCAACAAACTATGTTCTCAGTCAACTTTGCAACTACAATTCATCTTATTTTCAAGAAGGGTCTCGTGATGGAGCCTTTTGGCAAGTCCACATACTCAACCATCATTTAGTCTTCTATGATTGCTAACACTCACAGCATACCCATGAGCAAAAAGTTTCAACCGGACACAGAGAAAGATAGGGGCTTATAGTCTCGCCTCCCAACGTATTCACCTCAAGGGTGATGTCAACAATAATAACTCATGCTCACTCACATCCAACTGGATATATGTGCCTAGATCTTTCCTCACCACATGATGCTTGCAAAAAGAAAAGGTGAAAAGGAATAGGGAAGAATACTTTGATTCTTGCATAAATGTAAATACATAAAAGTAAAAGATAGGCCCTTCGCAGAGGGAAGCAGAGGTTGTCATGCACTTTTTGGTCTGTATGTCACACTATATTGCCCCCTATTATAGCAACCTTTATTATGCAGTCCTTCGCTTTTATTAATTTGCCATCATAAGTTTGTACAACGCTCAATTTTCTCTTACACTAATTGATCAAACACATTTAGAAGCAATTTTTATTGCCTTATTGCACTGATGACAACTTACTTGAAGGGTCTTACTCGATCCATAGGTAGGTTTGGTGGACTCTCAAAACATGAGTTTGGGTTTAGGGTTTTTGGATCCACAAGTAGTATCTCTACTTAGTGCAGAATTTTTGGCTAGCAAAGATATTGAGCAAGCACCACATGTTGAAGGCTCTATGACAATATAACTTCTATGTGAATATGAACAAACATAAATCATTACGTTGTCTTCCTTGTCCAACGTCAACAATTTTGGCAGATAATATTTAATGGGGGCTCACAATCATAAGAGATGTCCAAGATGGTGTATTTGCATGTGAATCTTCTCTTCCCTTATTAATTCTTTCATGAATTGCATCATTGACCAATGCTATGTTTGTCAATCTCCAATAAATTTTACCACTCATACTTTTCCTTATGTGCTATCATTACTTACCATAAGATTAGCATATGATTCTTTTTCATTTATTTCCTTTTTTTATTGCAACAAGAAAGTAACGAAGCAAAAGCTCAAACTAAAATTATTATATAACTCTCACTTGATTACATAGATAGGTAGATCATGAAACTAACACTCGAAAATATATCATACTAAACTTTTATTCAACTAGATCATGAAAGACCTAAGGATCGAACTAAATTAGGCAAAGGTAAATAAAAGTGATGGTGATACGATACTGGGGCATCTCCCCCAAGCTTGGCTCAAGCCAAGGGGAGTGCCCATACCCGTGTACTCATCTCTCCTTTGGTGGTGAAGATGTTGAAGGTGGTGGTGATGAAGTAGCCTTCTTCTTCAGCTTATATTTGAGCATAAAATTTTCCTCCCTTAAATCATCATTCTCTAACTCGACCTTTAATATCTTTTTGCATAATGCCGCCTTGCTCTCCTGCAGAAAATGAGATGGAATAAATTGAACCTCGGGTTTGTATCCTTTAGGGAGGCTTGACTTCTTGGATCCACATGCATGTCTCCGGGATGAGGTAATGGGTCATCCTCTCCCTCAGAGTTATCATCCTTCATTTCCCTCATGTGGGCATCTTCCTCCTTGTCCGTGGTCCATCCATAATGATCCACCTCTCCAAAGACCTTAGTGTTTGCAATATAGTCAGCGACATAGCTCTCCCCCTCTGAATCTTGAGACGACATATTTTCAGATCTTCAAGGAAAACAACACGAAACAAGAACAGGGGATTTTTCTACGATGCGGTGGTCAAAACAATCGGGGGTATATATAAATATATTTTTTATCTTGGGGAGCAAGAATATGGAAGGAAAATTGAGTCGGGAAGGTGTCCGAGATGGGCATAACCCACCAGGGCGCGCCTCGTAGGGCTGGCGCGCCCTGGTGTATCGTGCTCACATCAGTTGCTTTCCCATTTATTTATTATTTTCCTAATTTTTGTAATATTCCAAAACTGACAGAAAATATTTTTGCGGATTTTTCGGAGTCTGTTTACTTACCGTATCACGTACCTCCTCTTTTTCAGAATTCTGGAGTGTTCGGGAAGGTTTCTTTTATGTGTTCCTCTGGTGTCATGGTTTGGATGACATTGCTTTCAAAATTAATAGGCGTACTTGAGATATAGTGTTTAATTCTTTGTCCATTGACCACCTTCGGGTTAGTACCTTCGGCATTATTAATCTTGATATCTCCAGATCGATAAACCTCTTCAATAATATATGGTCCTTCCCATTTGTAAAGAAGCTTTCCTGCAAAAAATCTAAAACGAGTGTTGTACAAAAGAACATATTCTCCAACTTTGAATTCTCGCTTTTGGATTCTTTTGTCATGCCATCTTTTAACGTTTTCTTTGAATAGTTTGGCATTTTCATAAGCTTGGGTTCTCCATTCATCTAGTGAGCTAATATCAAATAACCTCTTCTCACCGGCAAGTTTGAAATCATAATTGAGTTCTTTAATTGCCCAAAACGCTTTATGTTCTAACTCTAGAGGCAAATGACAAGCTTTTCCATATAGCATTTTGTATGGAGACATACCCATAATATTTTTATAAGCTGTTCTGTAGGCCCAAAGTGCATAGTCTAGTTTCTTAGACCAATTCTTTCGAGACCTATTGACAGTTTTTTGTAATATTAGTTTTATTTATCTATTGCTAAGTTCAACTTCACTACTAGATTGAGGATGATAGTGTGATGCAATTCTATGGTTAACATCATATTTAGCAATCATCTTACGGAAAGCACCATGAATAAAGTGTGAACCACCATCAGTTATTAAATATCTAGGGACTCCAAACCTCAGGAAGATAACTTCTTTAAGCATTTCAATGGAGGTGTTATGATCAGCACTACTAGCAGGAATAGCTTCTACCCACTTAGTAACATAATCAACACCAACCAAAATATGAGTGTACCCATTGGAGGAAGGAAAAGGTCCCATATAATCAAAACCGCAAACATCAAATGGTTCAACAACAAGTGACTAGTTCATAGGTATTTCCTGACGCTTACCGATATTACCAATTCTTTGACATTAATCACAAGACAAGACAAACTTACGGGCATCCTTGAAGAGAGTAGACCAATAAAAACCAGATTGCAATACCTTGTGAGCAGTTCTATCTCTCGCATGATGTCCTCCATAAGCTTCGGAATGACATTTCCATAGGATTTGTTCCTGTTCATGCTCAGGTACACAACGTCTAATAATACCATCTACTCCTTCTTTATAAAGATGTGGGTCATCCCAAAAGTAATGTCTTAAATCATAGAAGAATTTTTTCTTTTGTTGGTATGTGAAACTAGGTGGTATATATTTAGCAACAATGTAGTTAGCATAATCAACATACCAAGGAGTGTTTTGAGGAACATTTATTGCAGCTAACTGTTCATCAGGAAAGCGATCATCAATAGGTAGTGGGTCATCAAGAATATTTTCCAACCTAGACAAGTTATCAGCTACGGGGTTCTCAACTCCCTTCCTATCAATGATATGTAAATCAAATTCTTGAAGCAAGAGAACCCACCTAATGAGTCTAGGTTCAACATCTTTCTTTTCCATAAGATATTTTATAGCAGCATGATCAGTGTGAACAATAACTTTGGAATCAACAATGTAGGATCTGAATTTATCACAAGCAAACACAACTGCTAAAAATTCTTTTTCAGTAATAACATAGTTTCTTTGGGCACTATCTAGAGTTTTGCTATCATAATGGATAACATTTAACTTCTTATCAACTCTTTGTCCTAGAACAGCACCAACAGCATAATCACTAGCATCACACATAATTTCAAATGGCAAGTTCCAATCAGGTGGTTGAACGATAGGTGCAGAAGTTAAGTCTTTCTTGAGTGTTTCAAAGGCTTCTACACAATCATCATAAAAAACAAATGGAATATCCTTTTGTAAAAGATTAGTAAGAGGCCTAGAAATTTTGGAGATGTATTTAATAAACCTCCTATAGAAACCAGCATGACCAAGGAAACTCCGAATACCTTTAATATCTTTAGGACATGGCATTTTCTCAATTGCATCAACTTTAGCTTTATCCACCTCAATACCTCATTGAGATGTTTTATGCCCCAAGAAAATACCTTCATTAACCATAAAGTGGCACTTCTCCCAATTCAACACGAGATTAGTTTGTTCACATCTCTGCAAAACTCGATCAAGGTTGCTTAAGCAATCATCAAAAGAAGTTCCGTAAACGGAAAAATCATCCATGAAAACCTCCACAATCTTTTCACAAAAAGCAGAGAATATAGCAGTCATACATCTTTGAAAGGTAGAGGTGCATTGCATAAACCAAAAGGCATACGTTTACGAGCATAGGTTCCAGAAGGACAAGTAAAGGTGGTTTTCTCTTGATCAAATTGTAATACATGTATTTGAGAGAAACCAGAATATCCATCCAGAAAACAAAAGTGTGTGTGCTTAGATAATCTTTCTAGCATCTGATTAATGAAAGGCAGAGGGTAATGATCTTTTCTAGCAGCTTTGTTTAATTTTTCTAAAATCAATTACCATTCTATAGCCAGTGACAATTCTTTGTGGGATAAGTTCATTTTTATCATTAGGAACAACAGTAATACCTCCTTTCTTAGGGACACAATGAATGAGACTTACCCATCTACTATCAGCTATGGGATAGATTATACCTGCTTCAAGAAGCTTTAATATTTCAGTTCTTACCACTTCTTTCATCTTAGGATTCAATCGCCGTTGGTGATCAATAATGGGTTTGGCATCAGGTTCCATATTAATCTTGTGCTGACATAGAGTGGGACTAATGCCCTTAAGATCATCAAGAGTATATCCAATAGCAGCCCGGTGCTTCCTCAAATTTTTTAATAATCTTTCTTCTTCATGTTCTGAAAGGTTAGCACTGATATATCTTTTTCTCATCAAGATAAGCATACTTCAAAGTGTCAGGCAATTGTTTTAATTCAAACACAGGATCACCTTTAGGTGGAGGAGGACCTCCTAGAATTTTAATAGGCAAATTGTGTTTTAGGAGAGGTTGTTGTTCAAAGAAAATTGTATCTATTTCATTTCTTTCATGCAAGTGCATATAATTTTCATGGTCTACCAAATATTGTTCTAGTGCATCGGTAGGAGTAACGGCAATAGAAGCAAGACCAATTATTTCATCCTTACTAGATAAGACTTTATTACGTGGTTGTCTACTAAACTTGGAAAAAGTAAATTCATGAGACACATCACCAAAACTAACACCGACAGTTTGTTTTTGACAGTCTATCTTAGCATTAACAGTGTTCAAGAAAAGTCTACCAAAGATAATGGGACAAAAGTCATCTTGTGGGGAACCAAGAACTACAAAATCAGTAGGATATTTTACTTTCCCACACAAGACTTCAACATCTCTAACAATCCCAAGTGGTGTGATGGTGTCTCTATTAGCAAGTTTAATAGTAACATCAATGTCTTCTATTTCAGCAGGTGATATTTCATTCATAATTTTTGGTATAAGGTAAAAGGGATAGCACTCACACTTGCACCCATATCACATAAACCATGATAGCAATGATCTCCTATTTTGACTGAGACAACAGCCATGCCGACTACGGGTCTATGTTTATCTTTTCATCAGGTTTGGTAATTCTAGCAGCTTCATCATAGAAGTAAACAACATGCCATCCATATTTTCTACCAAGAGATCTTTAACCATAGCAACACTAGGTGTCGGAATCGGGGCTCCGCAGACCCAAGAAGGTTCGAACACTAGGGTGCGCTCGCTCTCCTACCCTAGTCTACTTCGCAACCACACGGCGACTCTCCGACGGCTTGAGCTAAGGAAGATGAATAAGGACACACAGAGTTTACCCAGGTTCAGGCCACCTCGTGGTGTAAGACCCTACTCCTGCTTGGTGGATTGCTTGAGGTGGAAGATGGGTACAAGGCGTGTTCTTGCCAACCGAAGGTCTCTTCTCTTTGGTGGCCGGCTCCCGCTCTTATATTGGCCCTGGTCCTCTTCCCCAAAAAATATTCAGCGGGAAGGGTTGCCACAACGGCCAGTTTCAAAGGCGACATGATTGCATCCTATCCTGCCAAAAGGTGGTCTTCACCTGCTAAAGTTCCTTGTTGTGACACGCTCGTGGGCTCGGGGGTGACATCCGTCCTGCCGAGCCCTCGGTCTTGGTATTATTGCATGGAAGAGGAAACCTTTGGGGGATGCTTTGGGAACCCGCGAGCTGGCGCTGCTACTCTATCACCAAAAAGGAAAGTCTCTCCTTCCATGCTAGCTAGCGCGGCCCTAGGGGCCGCTCTCTGCGAGCCACGACAACCATGTGAAGGAGCTGGACCGCTCGACCCTGCGACGGGGCCCCGGGAGGCTTGTGATGGCATGGCCGTCATACGTCTCGTGAGGCATTGAATCTCGCGAGGGCTCTCCACATGAGGATGATTGGTGGGCCATTTGGTTGGTTAGGGCCAGCGCCTGGGCCGCGGGCAGACCGGCCTGGGTACCCCCAGTCCCAGAGGCCCGACAGTAGCCCCCGGGCCCGCGGTGTGCATGATTCCGCCCGTTGGTGAGGGCGACGCGACACGGGCCCTAACCGCCCACGACACGCGAGTACTGTGGGGCACAGGGCGCCCCACTTTCCACGAGGCCTTAGTGGTCGAACAAGCTAACATAAAGCCCGTGCACAGCCGGGGTCCATCATTGCCATTCCTTGTGTTGCCTCCGTCTTCCTGCATCTTCCTCCTCTGCGCGGAACCGCTCCAGATCCAACCTCTCACGAGGCGCTTCTCTTACCCTTCCTGCGGCCCCAACCCTCAAATGGCGCCCGTCGGCAAGAAGGGGAAGGCCACGGCTTCTGCCGCGAGCCCTGCCGCCGTCGGGCTGGCACTCTTGTCCTCCCTCATTTCTGACGAGGAGGATCTGGGCCCAGTGCTCCCGCTAGTGGCCGATGGGCCGAACGGGGGGCAGGCGACCAGACTCTGGCCGGGCTCGGCGGCACCGAGCGGCTTACTGAAGCCCGCCTACCCCTTCTTCTTCCAAAACATCTACGCCGGGCTAGTCTGGCCATTCTCCGGGTTCTTCTATGCCATCCTCTCCCATTATCAGATCCATGCCTTGCATCTCCATCCCAACTCCATCCTCCTCCTGGCCATCTTCGCCTTCTACCGCGAGGCATTCGTGGGCGTGAGGCCCTCAGTGGCGCTCTTTCCCCACTTTTTCATCCTGCGTTTCACCGCCCAGGACCAATGCTCTGCCTGCGTGTCCTTCGTAGACGTCACGGGTGCGAGCATCCGCCTGAAGGCCGGGAAGAAGGTCAAGGGCTACCGGCAGCGCTGGGTTTTCATGGACGCGTGTCGGATTAGCCCACTCCTGACGGCCCCCACGGACCACCCCGTGCAGACCCCGGGGTGGGTGCATGAGAAGCTCACCAACCCGAGGGCGGAGCACGTCCTGGAGCGCATCGCCGTGCACGGGCACGCCTCTCTGACGGGGGCGATGGTCATCAAGGAATTCTTGGGGTAGCGCATCGCGCCGCTCCAGGCGCGCTTGCTGCCCCTGTGGAAGTTCACCGGCTCGAGGGATTCGATGAGGCTGCGTGTCTGTGGCCTGACGTAAGACGAGCTGGGTGGGGCCCTAGTGGCCCTGCTCGGCTACACTCCCGAGGGTCCTTCGGAGGCGGCGCCGCCACTGTACGCTTGCGGCGACATGGAGGAGCTGGTCGGGGAGATGCCCGTCTTCGACAAGTGGGGGCTCATCAGGTCGTGCAGGATCCCGTCCATCGCGGCGATGTCCTCCGCCGAGGGCGATGGTAGCGAGGACTCGGAGGCGATCGAGGAAGAGGGGAGTTCCAGCCGGGCGCCGTCGCCCAGTCTCCACACATCCCTATGCGGTCTTGGGGATGACGATGCCGCCTCAGATGAGCAACGCTAAGTTGTTCCCCTAGGCCCGCAGGCCCGGGAGATGGAGTGGAGACGGGCCCCGCGACCCTTCCTGTGCTGGCGACGGGGGCCGATGCCGAAGACGCTGCGCCCACACCGGCGGTGGCTACGCCTCGTCCGGAGGTCTCCCAGGCCCCTACGGAAGGGGAGAACTTGGCCGGTCCTACAAAGGACCATGCCGAGCGCCCTTCAGATAGCGTTGGGACGGCGCGCGGGGGCGGCGTGGGCACGACGTGAGCCGTCGCGAAGAAGAGGAAGTGGGCTGCCCGGGATGAGTAAGTTCCTTAATCCGCTCCCACGCCGTGTGATACGTCTCCAACGTATCTATAATTTTTGCTTGTTCCATGTTGTTATATTATCATTCTTGGATGTTTTACAATCATTTTATTACACCTTTATATCATTTTTTGGGACTAACCTATTGACATAGTGCCAAAGTGCCAGTTGCTGTTTTTGCTCGTTTTTTACTTCGCAGAAAATCAGTACCAAATGGAAACAAAACGCTGCGGGGATTTTTGTGGATTTTTTCCGGACCAAAAGAAAGAAGATGGGCCAAAGATCACCAGAAGAGGGGGCCCAGGGTGGCCATCCCCCACCAGGGTGCGCCAGAGGCCCCCTGGCGCGGCCTGGTGGGTGATGGGCACCTCGGGCACCCCCTCCACCGCCTCCGATGCCTATAAATTCCCAAATAGTCGGAAACCCCCAAAAATAACCCTAGACTCTTCGTTCCGCCGCCGCAACTCTCTGTATCGACGAAAAACCAATCTGGAGACGTTCCAGTACCCTGCCGGAGAGGGGAATCCATCTCCGGTGGCCATCTTTATCATCCAGGCGGAGGCCATGACGAGGAGGGAGTAGTCCACCCTCGGCGCTGAGGGTATGTACCAGTAGCTATGTGTTCAATCTCTCTCTCTCGTGTTCTTGAGATGTCACGATCTTGATGTATCACGGGCTTTGTTAATATAGTCGGATCACATGATGTTATTCCCTCTCTATCTTGTTGTGATGAATTGAGTTTTCCCTTTGATATATAATTATGTTGGATTGAATATTGGATTTGAGAACACTTGATATATGTCTTGCGTATGGATACCCATGGTGACAATGGGGTGTTCAATCGATTCACTTGCTGTATGTTTTGGTACGCAACTTGCGGATTCCCGCGGTGACATTGGGGTAATCTATGCATAGGAGTTGATACACGTTCTTGTCGTACTTTCTCCGATAGAAATCTTGGGGAACTCTTTGAGGTTCTTTGTGTGGATTGAGTATTATGAATCTGAAATTGTTTGATGCGTATCGTATAATTAACTCATGGATACTTGTGGTGACATTGGAGTATCTAGGTGACATTAGATTTGGTTGATGCGTATCATATGGTGTTATTCTAGTACGAATTTTTAGATCGATCGAACGGAAAGGATAACTTGATGTTATCTTAGTACGAACTCTTGAATAGATCGATCGGAAAGAATAACTTTAAGGTGGTTTCGTACCCTACAAACAATTTCTTCTTATGTTCTCCGCTAGATAAGAACTTTGGAGTGATTCTTCATTGCACGTTGAGGGATGGTTATGTGATCCAATTATACTAGCATTGTTGAGAGATTGCACTAGCGAAAGTACGGACCCTAGGCCTTGTTTCCAAGCATTTATACAACGTTTTGCTTGCTCATTACCTTACTAAAACCTATATCTACCATCCATATTGCACTTGTATCACCATCTCTTCGCCGAACTAGTGCACCTATAAAATTTTCCATTGTATTGGGTGTGTTGGGGACACAAGAGATTTCTTGTATTTGATTGTAGGGTTGCTTGAGAGAGACCATCTACATCCTACACCTCCCACGGATTGATAAACCTTAGGTCATCCACTTGAGGGAAAATTGCTACTGTCCTACAAAACTCTGCGCTTGGAGGCCCAACAAAGTCTACAAGAATAAAGTTGCGTAGTAGACATCACCGTGCATCTTTGACTGGTTGTTCCAGCTAACCCTCTCCTCGGCACAGGTGCTCCGGCGGCGGCAAGGGGAAGAAGAAGAAAGCGAACGCCGAGGCAAAGATTGTGCCCATTAAGAAGGCGAGCTCACCCCTCGGCCGAGGCCTCGGAGGGCGCGGCGGTGGTCCGCTCAACCCCGGCACTGTGCTCGGTCACGCGGGCGCCACCACGGAGCCCAACGTCTCCCGGGCGTGGCGAGGGGGCCCTTGCCTCAGGGCCTTGATGGTTCAGCCCCCAGCACCACCTGCCAAGGTCTCGAGGATCCGGCATCGGGTACCTCCTGGCGAAGCCACGGTTGCTCAGCCCCCGATGCCGCCTGCCAAGGCCGTGGCCTCTCAGCCAGCGAGAGAGAGAGAGAGGCGCCTCAGTCTTCGCAGGCCGTTCCGGCCCCTGCAACCAGCCACGACGCGGGGCGCAACTCAGGCCGTCCTCCAGCGGTGGTTGCTCCAGGGGCCCCAGGAGCCTACGCGACGGTCTCCCCAAGCGAACCGCGGGGGCCAAGCACGGGGGAGAACTTGGAGCCCCCGGCGCCTCAAGTGCAGGGCGCCGGGGCACTCTTTGTTCCAGCTGCGTCGAGCACCGGGGCGCCAGCCCTCGGGCCAACTCTCGCCCTGATGGACCAGAACGTCTTGCTTGGGCGCGGAGATCTGACCAACGCCCAGGATGCACTCATCGGGCTGGGGGCGGACTTCCGAGATGCCGAGGCGCGTCTCCCTGCCGAGCTCCTGAGGCTCGCCATGGGATGGCGTCAACTTGACGCCTCCACTAGGGAGGCTCACAGCAGGGCCGAGGCCACCCTTGCAGAGGGCAAGAAGGATGTCGCCGAGGTGAAGGTCGCTTGCGAGAGGGCTCTTGCCGAGAAGACCAAGCTCGCCAAGCGCTTCGAGGAAGCAGAAGCCAGCCTGAAGGCGCTTCAGGAGCTAGCCGTGCAAGCACAACAACTCCAGCTGCGAGAAGAGGATGTCAAGGCCCGCGAGGCAGGGCTTGCGGACCGCCACACTAAGCTCGCAAAGCTGGCGTCCGAGTAGGCCAAGGAGCACAAGCGCCTGGAGATGCTGCAGCGCGAGGTGGCTGAGGCCCACGAGACTCATGCCAACCGGATCTCCGAAGCCAACACCAATCTGGACGCCCCGGAGAAGGAGATCCAAGCTGCCGCCGACGCGAGGGCGGCCTCAGAACACGCCGCGCTCTACTCCCTCAAACACAGGGCCCGCGACGCCCTGTCCTGCATTTTCAGGTCGAGTTTCGATATCCCTCTCATTCCTCGGGGCTCCAGCTACGCCGAGCTCTAGACTTGAGGGCGTGGCCCAGGAGGTGGATGGCATCCTGGAAGAGGAAAGCCGCGGTCTCCTCTCCATGGCGGCGACTCGCTTCTTCAGCCATCTCCTCATTCGCGACCCCAACTTCAAGTTCGACGAGGTGACGGGCCCCGTTCCCGAAGAGTCTCGCAGTGACATGGCGGCGGCTGTGGAAAGCCACGTGAAGGCGTTGCTTGAGAAGTTCTTCTGCTTCGACAACGGCGAAGAGCCTAACGGGGAGCCTCCTTTTACCACCCTACAATAGGCTGAGTCCGCCTCGAGGAGACATGAGATGACAATTTGATGCTGTAGGGAATATTTCGGATTTTGTAATAACTGCTTGTGATCTGCGACTTCCCTTTCTTGGTTGGGTTTTTCTCTTGCTTGTCTTAACGCTCTACTTCGGCAGGGCCCAGCCCCGCGCATACCTCAGCCGTCGCCGGAGCGCCAGGTCGCGATGCCTGAGCCGAACCAGGAGGTGAGGTGCTACGGTTGCTAGTGAAGGTTCCTAAGGCGCGTTGCTCAAGATCCCCGCTTTGATGCACAAGCGACCAGCTTGAGAGTCCGCACGCTCTGCGTCGGCAGGGCCCAGCCCCGTGCATACCTCAGCTATCGCTGGGACGCCAGGTCGCGATGCCTAAGCTGAACCAGGAGGTGAGGGGCTACGGGCGCTAGTGAAGGTTCCCGAGACGCGATGCTCAAGAACCCCCCCCCCCCCTTGACGCGCAAGCGGCACGCTCGAGAGTCCTTATGCTCTGCGTCGGCAGGGACCAGCCCCGTGCATACCTCAGCCATCGCTAGGACGCCAGGTCACGATGCCTGAGGTGAACCAGGAGGTGAGGGGCTACGGGCACTAGTGAAGGTTCCTGAGACGCGATGCTCAAGAACCCCGCGTTGACGCACAAGCAGCTCTCATGAATAAGAATCATGCGCATGGTAAGCCATGCTTGGAGCACAACGCTCTTGCCATCTTACACTTGGGTGTCGCGCGAGGAGACTAGACACCAAGGACCTCAGGAGGTGATGTGCACGGGAGAAAACCCGCGAGACAGAGCTCGATCGCTTGGATTTATCAGTGCTGCAGGGATGAACCCGAGAACATGCACCGTGTCCAGCCCCCGCTCACGCAAGGTACAAGCGGAAACTGGCAAGCATGGAGCTCAGTCGATCATCCACCAGCGCGGAGCATGGGGCTTCCACTGGGCGTGGGCAGGAGTCCTCCCGGGGCCGAGGGGCGGCCCTTCGGGAGGCTCCGGGGCGTTTACAGCCCCAACCTCATTATTATGTGAGAGGGTCATGGGCGGCGATTTTAAAAGAGGTGTTGGACACCCCAGCTACATGGCTCAGGAGCTCCTTCCTCAGTTATTCATCCACTAGTGCGGAGCATGGGGCTTCCACTGGGCATGGGCGGAAGTCCTCCCGGGTCCGAGGGGCAGCCCTTCGGGAGGCTCCGGGGCGTGTACAGCCCCAACCTCATTATTACGTGAGAGGGTCACAGGCGGTGATTTAAAAAAGGTGTCGGATACTCCATGCACAAGGCTCAGGAGCTCCTTCCTCAATTCTTCAGGCGGGTTGCGCATCACTTTTCACGCGGCTGCGTGCATATGGGACTTGTGATGTAGGGGGGGGACGCGAGCCGGGTCGCCGTCCCAAGGCCACCACACAAAGAGTTTCGACACCGAGGACCCCAGGAGGTGACGTGTTCGAGGGCAGCCTGTCAGATAGAGCTCAGTCTCTCGGATTTAGCGACGCTGCAGGGACGGACCCGAGCAGAGACACCGTGTCGGGTTCCTTCGTGAGATGAACAAGGGAAAACCACCCGAACCGTGGCACCCGAGGTGACGAAGCACCCAACTGGCAATGGAACATAACAAGCCACGCCCTTACTCACCTACTCTCAGCAATCCCCTGAGAGCAAGACACCAAGGACCTCAGGAGGTGACGTACACGGGAGAGAGCCCGCGAGATAGAACTCGGTCACTTGGATTCACCAACGCTGCAGGGACATACCCAAGCACAGACGCCGTGCCTAACACCAACCGGAGGATATTCGAAGGAGGGGTCGCAGCAGCGCGGCGATTTCAAGCGGTGGCAAGGCACTGAATGCTAGGCTTAAGCCAAAATCATAAACTTCGAAAGAAATAATAAGGTTCGTTATCCTTCCAAAAAGTGAGAATGCTGCAGGGGCGGACCCATGCGAGCCTGAGGGTGTTGCAGCCCGAAGGGTGCCCTCAATTTGAACAGAACAACAAAAAATCACCTGGCGGTTGCGCTCCTGCGAAAGCGTCTGGCCATCTTGTTGGACGTGCCGTGGAGGTCAGCCCCTCAGGGGCCAGTCGGCTCCTGAGGTACTCGAGGGCCTAGAGGCTCGCGGGGCCTCGGGGCCACACGAGGCGTCCTCACGAACTACGCCAACCTTTGGAAGGCGACGCCGGCGTTCGCCAAGCCAAAGGGCATGCAAACGCGGTGGGTGACGACGTGCATCCGGAAGAGGCCTTGCGATGTCGACGCACATGCGCGCCCCGCCACGCTCCTGGCGATGCTCCTCCTACATCCTGCCGTCTTCTTGGTCGATGAACACCTGCGACGCCGGCGCCTGGCGCCACGTTCCTTCCCTCCGGGAGCACACTATGAGGCACGCCTTCAAGTGGTGCCCGAGCACCTCCCTCATCGTACCGGCCAAGTCGGACGCTTCCCACGCGGAAGCCCTCGAGCCTAGCCTGAGGGAGGCGCCGGGCGCGCCTTCCTATGCAGGGAGGCGGTCGGTGCCGGCGACGGGCGTGGGACTCGCGTCGGCAGGGGCTGCATTCTTGGTCTTGACGAGGCTTGGGACAGGAAACAGCCACTTCTTCCTCGGGGGTGCGGCCTCGCGAGGCTCAACATCCCACGCGTCTCCGGGATGTTCCGCCACGGCAAGCTTGTAGGCATGCCCGAGGGAGCAGACGACATTCTTTTCATCGCAGGTGACGGTGATTACGCCGCTGCATCCCGGCATCTTGAGGACATTGTAGCCGTGGTGCGTTACTGCCATCAACTTGGCCAGCGCCGGGTATCCCAGGATGGCGTTGTATGGAGGCCGATGCGTGCCATGTCGAAGTCGATGAGCTCGGTGTGGTAGTTGTCGCGTGTGCCGAATGTGATGGGGAGGCGGATCTGCCCAAGCAGAGTGGTGGAGCCGCTGGTCACTCCGGAGAATGGCCTGGTCGGCATCAGCTGGTCGTAGGGCACTTGGAGCGTGTCGAAGGTCTCCACCGAGAGCACATTGAGGCACGCGCCTTCGTCGATGAGGGTCTTGGTGACGGCGACATTGCTGATCGTGGGGGTGCACATCATGGGGAGTGCCCCCACGGCGGCCGCAAAACTCTGGTGGTCTCCCGGGTCGAAGGTGATGTTGCGCCTGGTCCAGCTTGGCGACGGCGCGGACCCGTGCTCCTCGCAGGCAGTGCTCACTTTGCGAAAGGAAGGCTTGAAGTGGCGTTCGGCGGCCGGTGCCTGGGCCCCACCAAGCATGCATGCCACCGAACGCCGCTCCGGGCACGCCAGGTAGGGGTGCACCGATGTTCTCCGGCTCCGTTTCAACTCCGGCTTCACCAGCACCATGGCCGACGCTCGTCGTATACGCGTGGAGCGCAGGGTAGCCCAGACCGCCCAGGCTGCCCCGGTTGGCCGAGGTGGTCGACACTCCTCCGCCGACGCCGGTACAGCGGTCGCCGACCCGGTCGCCACGACCTGGGGAACCCGAGCGCCCTCCCGTTTTCCCCGTCTTCCAACGTCACGTGAGGAAGCCACGGCACGCTTCTCCTGGCGCGTTAGTTCGGCCGAGCCTCGAGGCAGCCCACTCATGCTCGGCAGGGATGCCGAGGCGTGCCGGGACTGGCGTGCATCCTTGGCGGGGCCCAGGCACCGGCCGCCGACCACCACTTCAAGCCTTCCTTTCACAAAGCGATCGCTGCCCGCGAGGAGCACGGGCCCGCGTCGTCGCCTAGCTAGACAAGGCGCAACATCACCTTCGACGCGGGAGACCACCCGAGGTCTGTGGCTGCTGCGGGCGCTCTCCCCATGGTGTGCACTCCCACCATCAGCAACGTCGCGGTTACCAAAACTCTCATCGACGGGGGCGCAGGGCTCAACATCATCTCTGTCGCGACCTTCAAGGCACTTCAGGTGCCCTACGACCTGCTGAAGCCCACGGGGCCCTTCTTCGGAGTGGTTGGTGGGACCGCGGCCCCCCTCGAACAGATACTCCTCCCCTTCATCTTCGGCACGCGTGACAATTACCGCACCGAGCTCATTGATTTCGATGTAGCGCATGTCGGCCTTCCATACAATGCCATCCTGGGCTACCCGGCGCTCGTCAAGTTCATGGAGGCGACCTGATAACCCACAAGTATAGGGGATCGCAACAGTTTTCGAGGGTAGAGTATTCAACCCAAATTTATACATTCGGCACAAGGGGAGCCAAAGAATATTTGAGAGTATTAGCAGTTGAGTTGTCAATTCAACCACACATCGAGATTAAATATCTGCAGCAGAGTGATCAGTAGCACAGTAGTATGATAGTTTTGGCAGCAGTAGTAGCAGTAACGGTAACAGTAGCAGTGATAGCAATAGTTTTGTAGCTAGTGTAACAGTAGCAGTAGCAATAGTAACTTAGCAAGAACAATAAGTGGAAAACTTGTAGGCACTGGATCGGTGAACTCGTTGGATGATATTCATCATATAACAGTCATAGCCTAGGGTGACACGGAACTAGCTCCAGTTCATAAATGTAATGTAGGCATGTATTCCGTAAATAGTCATGCGTGCTTATGGAAAAGAACTTGCATGACATCTTTTGTCCTACCCTCCCGTGGCAGCGGGGTCCATAAGGAAACTAAGGGATATTGTCACATCCCTAGTTGTGACTGTGCTAGCATATGTGTTGTATCATGTTTATTTTTCTTCAAGTTGAAATGGGGATTAACAGAAACCCTAGCCCCTCACTTGAATCAAACCAATTCAAATACTTGTGTTTTTCAATGAACCCAAAATGCCCATAAAAAATGCCCACCATGTCTGATAAATGTTGGCAACAACATATCAGGGGTGTATTTTATTTCTACAACAATTTTGGCATTTTAATTAATCCAACAAATCCACTGAAAATTTCAAACAAAGGCACTATAATTATTTTACGGGCTTCAAAAATGTTGAAACTTTTTATGGGGCTTAGTAATATTCAGTTAACATCCAATAAAATATTTTAGTATTTTTGTGCTAGGTATTTGTTGGCCAAATCAAATAAAACAAATGTGAGAAATAGAAAAACAAAAACAAAAGAGAAATAGAAAAGGGAGAGGACTCACCTGAAGCCCAGCAGCAGGCTGGCCCATCTGGCCCAACTGCCAGTCATCTTCAACCTCTGCCAGAAGGCAGAGGAGAAGAGGGCCACGACGAGCTGGACAGGTGCCACGCACCTGGCTGCCTCATCGCTGCGCTGGCGAGCGGGATAAGATCGCCAGAGCCGTCTGGATCGCCCCCTCCTCCATTTCGCCCCTCTGCTCTCTCCCTGCTCTCCTCTCCGCCATTGCCGCCGCAGACAAGCGCTCGCCGCCGTAGCCTCGTGTCTCCAGCCGCTCCCCCTCGCCCCCGACTAGCTCAACAGCTCCACCTTGAGGTGCTGCTGCACTTCGCCAAGCCACGGGGCGCCAGAAGCTCCCCATCGCCGCCCCGGTCCCGTCTTCAACCTCTGGCCACCGACGATCGCCGCCGCCGTTTGTCATCACGAGGCCGTACCCGAGCCCACTTTCAACGGCTATGACTTCGCAGTGAGCTTGCGGACCCATTCCCCCTCTTCCTCGGGTTGATTACATGTCGTAGCCCTCGATTTCATCGAGACCCAAGAAGCTCCGCCGCACGAGCTCGACGCCGGCAACGTTCCGGTGCCTCTGTGGTCCTCCCGAGGCCACTATCGAGTTCACGGAGCTGCATAGATGCTGTAGGAGCCAAGCCCTTGCTCTGTCGCGTGCTATATCGTCTATCTCGACGACGCCCGACTGCCAGCCGCTGCGGACCTCGACGTCGTCGTCTTCTTCGGTGACCCCATGGCCATCTGACCCTGTAGATGAATGCGGCCCCGCGCATGCTTCATCTAGGTAGTCTCCGCGTGCCCAGAAGTGCTCTGTAGCGCAACTCCGGCGACGCGCCGCCGTCGCTTTCGTCGCCGCCAGCAGGACTCTGGTGGGGCTGCCGTGGAGGACCATTAGGTGTTAATCCAGTTAATTAGCACGGCGAACAGACGCTGACAGTGGGCCTTGGCTAGAGTCAAATCCACGGTCAACTCGGGATTATCTCCTTAGTCAATGACATGTGTACCCCACATGTCAGTGACACTAACTAGCCCTGGGTCATTAACAAGTGGACCCCACTGGTCAGGTTTGACCTGGCAACAGCCAGCTGACCTGCTGACGCCATGCTGATGCCAGGCTGACGTAATAATGAAATTCTAGTGTATTAATAATTCCACAAAATGGATAAAACTTCTAAAATTCATAGAAATTTATCTGTAACTCAGATTGAAATAATTTATATATGAAAAATCATCAGAAAAATCCAATGAATCCATTGATGCTATTATCATGCATGATAGAGCAACCTAAATAGTAGAACATTGACATTTTGCATAAAATTCAAATGTGACATAATACATGGAGTTGAATTTTAACCTAGTTTCAAACCAACTTCATTTAAACTTGATGCTAGGTGCATTAGCTCATCCAAATTATGTTGCCATGTCATGATCATGCATCATATTGTTGCACTTGCTGTGTATTGATTGTCCCTTATATCTGTTGCGGTAGGCTCTGCTCCATCGGATACCCACGAGTATCCCCCTGAAGGAGAGTACCTCTCCGCAAACCTACAAGTCTAGAAACCTCATTGATCATTCCGATAACATCCCACTCTCTCGCTCGTGCTCTCGTTTATTGCATTAGGACTATACGATTCAACTGTTACCTATTTCGGTAGTTGAACCCATTCATCTGCATGACCTGTCATTGGCACAGTAAATAGCTAAACCAAGCAACCTAGAATACCTGGTAGATGCTTGAGCCTTGATGTTCTTTATCCTGCTTGCTTGCTATGCTTAGAGTGGTGTCAGGTCTGATTCATCTGGGTGATGAACCAGAGTGAAACTGTGTTGTTCTAATGTGATGAACTCGAAGATGAACCTGATTTGGTAAGGGTGGCGATGAGAGGCTATGTAGGAGTACATAGCGGGTTGTCTCATTGGGACCATTCTTAGGAACTGAGTTATGTGTTTGTGATCCAAGACTAGTTACTACCACACATTGGGTTCCGGCAACTCGACCCCTCTCGACTTATCAACCCCTAGTCCTCGGTCCAGGAGTTGCAAGTAGTTTCTGGTGTTTGTAGCCATGTTGGAGGCCGTGCGTAGCGCTGACCTTAGGGGTGGGCTATGACGCGGTAGGCAGTGGTACGGTGTATAAAGGGTCACCCGAATGGTGGGCTTGGGAACCCTGTGCACATCGTTTGAGGCCGTAGCAGAAACTTTCGGCCGGACTTCCATGCGGGTTTGGTCTCAAATAGCCGATAGCCTGGACTAGGGTCTTCTATGATTGACGGTCTTGGCTGACTCCCTCGCTAGGCTTCCGCTCGAAGGTTGCCGCGGTGCCTTTTTTTACCTGCACATAGCAATAAGTGGCGAGAGCGTATCTCAAGAAGTACACCCCTATAGGGTATGAATCTGTTCGAATAGCCGCGTCCTCGGATATGGACAACTTAAAAACTTATGCTGTTCATAGACAATTTAATGGCTGCTCATAAAAGTATCAAGACAAGTGTGAGTACCATGGATGGCACTCTCGTAGGTGTTGGGAGCGGATCCATGGTAGAGTATTGATGTGGTGTTAGTGGACTCGTGTGCGCTATCTCAAACTTGTTCAAAGAACTAGTAGTCATAGTACAGGTTAGCCAAGAATCAAAGCTGGCATTGCTGCATGAACCCCACTACTCCCCTTGTTGATACATGAGCATGAAGAGACTAGGTCTGCTTTAAAGAGTTGTTGAGTATGTTTGTACTCATGTTTCCTTAATAACTATTGCAGATGAGAACCAGGACCCATCAGGTGGGTTCTATCTAGACGTCGACGACGCCAAGTAGCTGGTATCCTAGCTACGATCTGATGCCCTGGGATGGGCTGTAGATAGTCAGGCTTTATGCCTTTTTACCATTCATCTGTCTATACTCAGACAGCTTTAAGCTTCCACATGGGTTGTATGACTTTTCTTGTATGACTTGAGTGTCGGGTCATGTGACCCCTACCTGTATGAACATATTATGCAAGGCTCTTCTGAGCCTTCTAAATAAATGTTGTGTTGTTGTATGGTTATGTTGTGATGCCATAGTTGTATCTATGCATATCAGACATGTCGTGCGTACGTGTGACGTGTAACGGTATATATGGGATTCGACACCTAGTTGTGTGCCTCTAGTAGTACTCTTTACGGGGAAATGTCTCTTTGTGCTTCCACTAAGCCTTGGTAGCTTGCTACTGCTCCGGACACATTGATTGACCGACATGTATCCTTCTTCGCTGCTGTGTCAACCTCTTGTTTTCTACGGGGTTAAGAGCTAGGCTTCATATCTACCTTTCAGGATGACGAGTTACTAACCATGGACTTGTAGACTAAGTTGCTTGAGAGTCAACTCTAGTTTCAAGTATTGTTGCTGTGTGACAATTAGTTGGTTAGAATCTTGAAGTCAGAAAGTTGAGTGGTTATGCTATCCAACCTTTTGCAGGATGTCTCAATTTTTTTGAGCATTTACAGCCATTATGCTGTCCGATTTCTTCTAGGATCTCTAATGCACTATGCATTATCCTCTGTTTCAGATGCCTTCTCATCCTTCTTATCAGGTGGTCCGTTTGACCAGGTGCATTGATGTACCGGGTCACACGGCTATGTTGGTCAGAGTCATAATGGTGACCGGTTACCGCTGGTACCCCGAGTATACAGTGGAGGAGCAGTACCGCGACTTCAATCACAGCTAGTACCTCTGTACTGTTAGGATTTGTCCATCATACCCTGGAGCTGCGGAGCCGCTCCATTGGTCGTATGGACTAGGAGTCACCACTGATATGGCAGTTCAGGAGGCCGCTTACATGATGCTGACCATCATGAGAGCTCACCATGGTCTAGTTCAGAACACAGAGTTCTCTTATATTCCAGCGTCACTAGGAGGAGAGGAGGGCTATTTGAGTGGAGCCGACTATGATCACTCCCATGAGGACCCTAAACTTCAGGTGACTGCTCAGTGTTCGGAGTAAAGGGATCGTGATGCACGTGCTCTTCGCAAGGAGCTTTATACTACACGTGGACGTCTTTGGACAGCTTTGACGCAGCTTGCTCGAGTCGTCCAGACTGGATATGGAGATATGGATATGTTGTGCCCGCTTCAGACTCATCTACCAGCTCGTGTAGACTGGCCTGATGTTGGAGGCATTGTTTCTCTTCGAGGACCACTATTGCCGCCAGCCAAGGGACCTAGGATACATCCGTGTCCCTATGGACCCCAGGGATCTCAGGCTAGGGTGTTTCCAGACCCTTAGGTTCAACTCCCAGCTCACGGGGGTAACCTGTATGAGATGTTCTACGCAGACGCTTGAGTTCGTGAGTGGAGGTAGTAGTATTGTAACAGTTGTATATCCACAGTCTTGCGTGTCTTGTGTAATATGACTGAGGTGTGAGTTGAGTTCCGGAGGTGTATAAAAATAATGTATAGGAAGCTTGTAATGCCTCCGATGAGTTGTATCATCTTCTCATTATCTTGGGTTTGTACTGAACTATATCTTGTGTGAATCATGGTGTATATATGGCAGTTTGCTTGTTACCATGTTGTTCGGGTGTTTACCCTTGCATTCCATGTTGTCCAGTACATTCCGCATCTCTTATGTTAGAGGATATGTCTTCCTTGTCTAAGATGTGGGTTTTGTTTTCCCAGGATGGTTTCCACTAGGAACAACCCCGCTCCTGCTTATGAGCAGGGCGAGGGCAGTGGAGCAAGGGAAGAGAACCTGCCTCACCCACCATCTTTGGCGGAAGTGATCCTTGAGGCAGAGAGGAACAAGAGAGAGACCAACTGACTGCTAGAGCGTATTGAACAGAATACTGCATGACAACCACTCAATGGTACAGTGTCTCTCAATGACATTGTGAAGCTGTACCCGCCAAAGTTCCATCATTCCGTCGACCCCCTCGATGCGGATGATTGGCTTTCCAGCATGACTCGCAAGATCCATTCTGCAAATGTGGCAGAAGCTGACAAGGTGACCTTTGCCGTGTACTTCCTTGAGGGCCCCGCCAATCAGTGGTGGGAAAATTATGAAGCTATGCGCCCAGAGGGTCCAGCAACAACCTGGGCTGACTTCAGCAGTGCCTTCCACACCCACCATATTCCCGAAGGTCTTATGGACCAAAAGAGGGAGGAGTTCCGTGCCTTCACTGAGGGTAAGCTGACAGTGGACGCTTACAGCCATGAGTTCGGCAATCTTGCCCGCTATGCACCGGAGGAGGTGTCAACTGGCGCCAAGAAGCAAGATAGGTTCCGCAAGGGACTCAGCCCCTAGATCCGTCGTGACCTGCGCCTGCATGAGTGCACTACCTTCCAGGGTCTTGTCAACAAGGCTATCAATGCCGAGACTGGACAGACTGACTACGAGGCAACCAAGAAGCACTCTCGTGACTTCTGCTCCTCATCCGGCTCAGGATCCCATAAGCGTCGGGTGTGGGTGCCCAACACTGCCCTGCCATCGAGGTACACCACGAGGCCATCCTCTGAGGCGCCTCGCCCAAATCAGGCCAACCCTCCAGTTAAACCCTATTGTGGTCCTGCTACTAATGCTGCTCTGTGGTCTTCAACTGTGATCTGCTACAAATGTGGAGAGCCCGGACACTACTCTCGTGAGTGTCCCCAGAACAACGCCAAGCCTGCTGGATGTGGGAAGCCGGGTAAGGCTTATTATGTGAAGCCAACTCCTGCTCTTGGACGAGTGAACAACGTCAATCTTGAAGAAGCCCATGATGACCCCGATGTTGTGCTTGGTACGCTCCTTGTCAATAGTCATCCAGCATCTGTTCTTTTTGACAATAGTGCATCTCATTCATTCATCTCAGAAAGTTTTGCACAGTTGCATAACATGTCATTTTGTGATATGCCCAGTCCATTAGTAGTTTAGACTCCTGGATCAAAATGGCAAACTTCTAGAGTGAGCCATGACAATGAGTTTCTCGTGGGTAGACTAGTCTCCTTAGCTTCCTTGATAGCTCTTAAGTCTTCGGACATCAACATCATCTTTGGGTATGGACTGGATGTCAGCTCATTATGCCAAGATTGTTACTCATACTAGGAATGTTCAACTTACACATCCATCAGGTGAGATAGTCAATTTCTCCACTCGAGTGGCTAAGTGCCAACTCTATTCCCTCAATGCTAGCCCTCTTCCAGAACTTGAGGATATTCCAGTGGTCCGTGACTTCCCGGATGTCTTTCCAAAGGAACTGCTAGGAATTCCACCTAACAGGGATGTAGAGTTTGTGATAGATCTCATTCCAGGGACTGTCCCAATAGCCAGAAGACGCTATAAGATGGCACCCTTAGAACTAGACGAGCTAAAGAAACAACTCTACGAGGCCTTGAAAAAGGGATTCATCCGCCCTAGTTCTTCTCCTTGGGCTTGCCCGTCCTCTTTGTTAATAAGAAGGATGAAACGGACCGGATTGTTGTAGATTACAGACCAGTGAACCTGGTCACCATAAAGAACAAGTATCCGCTCCCTGGATGAACGACTTGTATGATCAACTCGCTGGATCCTCAGTCTTCTCCAAGATGGATTTGAGGTTGGGATACCATCAAATCTAGATCAAGAATGGGGACATTCCAACAACGACCTTTGTTACCCGTTATGGTCAATACGAGTACACTGTGATGTATAGTGGGTAATCAATGCTCCAGCCACCTTCTCCCGCTTGATGAACTCTATCTTCATGGAGTATCTTGACAAATTCGTCATGGTCTATCTCGACGATATCCTCATATACTCTAAGAATAAAGAAGATCATGCCGAGCATCGCAGGCTGGTATTGACGAAACTTAGAGAGCATCGCCTGTATGCCAAATTCTCCAAGTGTGAATTTTGGTTACCGGAAGTGACCTACCTAGGCCACGTAATCTCTGGCAAGGGTATTACTGTCAATCCCGAGCCAGTTCAAGACGTCCTTGATTGGACCCAACCTGAATGGGTTAAGCAAGTTTGGAGTTTCCATGGCTTAGCGAGCTATTGTAGCCGCTTTGTCAAGAACTTCTCCAAGGTTGCGAAGCCTCTTACTGAAATCCTCAAGAAAGATAAAAAGTTCAAGTGGATTCCACAATGCGAGCACAGTTTTCAGGAACTGAAAAGATGTCTGACTTCTGCTCCCGTATTGGTTCCACTAGATTTCTCTATGGACTTTGTTATCTATTGCGACGCCTCGTGACAAGGATTAGGTTGCATTATCATGCAAGATCGCCATGTGATTGCATACGCATCTGTCAGGGCACGGATGCACACGATCACCTATGGGACCAGAGGTCCCTTTGTGGTTCGGCAGAGGGGGTCACGTTGCACGAAGAGCGGAGAGCATGAGACAGCACGATGATCAGGACGCTGGCATTTTTAACCAGGTTCGGGCCGCTGCTAAGCGTAAAACACTACTCCTGCTTTTGGTGGATTGATCGTAGGAACATGAAGAACATGCAGTGCTCAGTCCCGGCAAGGGCTGTCGTTGGGGGAGAGCTGCTACGCGAGTACAAGTGTCCAAAAGTCTGAATCCTAAGCTAGGTTGCCTTGGGCCTCCTTTTATAGCACAAGGGGCAACCACAATGGCAAAATAGTCATTATCTATCGATTAGATAGATTAGCAGAGCTATCATACCTAACTCTGGCATTTAGGACAAAATACCATGATTACTAGACTAGGTGGCGCTCGGGGGTGCATCCCCGTCAAGCTCTTGCTACCGCCTATCTGGCCGTTGCTTAGGGTCTTAACACGCTGCTGGACGGGTGTCAACTGGGTATAATCTACCTTCCGGTGCTTCGCCACGTGCTTAGCGAGAGCTACCTAGCCGCTTGAGGCTTCTACACCGCATCGACAAGTGACTGGCGTCGTGATGCGGTGGAGTGGTGGCTGGTTAGCTCATGCCTGCAGGGGGATGGCTTCCTAGGTCTTCTTGAGATGTGTGCACCTCGGTCCCTGGCAGGCTCCGGGGACGCGGCTGGTGCGCTTTGGGCCCCTCCTGGGCCGTTGTGCTGGTGTTGCCAGTGTTTTCTTGGCCCTCTGTAGGTTGTTGCTGCTGGGGTCTGGTTCTTGAATGCTTGCTTGGTAGTGTGGTAGCTTTTCCCGACGGGTTTTGCTACTACTGCCTGTGCATAAGTCAGGGGCATTGGATACCCCTGTACTAGTGCACCGACAGGAGCCCCCGGGTCTGGCCCACACGCGCTTGCTCAGTGCCGTTGGGTCAGGCCCAAAATTTATGCACAGGCGCGCAATGCGAGGGGGTAACTGCCAATTTACTAGTTGGCACTATCCCACCACTTCAGGCCATTTCCGCCATGCACGCCGCATGCATAGCAAGGAGTTCGCGGTGGGCGCTTGTGACTTAAAGGTCCGATCGTGGCAGAAACTGCAGCGCCATGGATTGGAGCAATGGGGCGGTTACCTGTTCACCCGTGAGTCGTGGGTAGTGGGATTGGTGGAGATGGACGGCCGCTATGGAGCGGGGGAGAGCCAGCCATTGTGCTCTCCCATATAAATTAGAGGGTCACGATGGCGATGCTCATCCATCTCCATCTCCACCTTATTCCCAAGTCCACACTGCTCGTCCTTCACTTCTGGTTCGTCTCTGAGTCACCCCTTCCTCCCTGATGGTTAGGGGGAAGGGCCTGGCAAGTGTGTTCGTCATCGCAGGGTCTTCCCCTTGTGTCCATGCCCAGTCCTCGCTCTGGACCGACGACTTTGAGCTGAAGGCTGGCTAGAGGAGTCTCGGATGGGGGAGCGGGCGGCGCGGCGGTTGCGCTAGGGACAGCTGCGGCGGCACGCCTGCTGCTGCGTGGCCCGCTTCTTTAGCTTCGATGGAGCGCCGTGCGGTCGACACCGTGCCAGAGTCTATAACATAAACGCAGCGTCGCACTAGACCATGGTTCCCGCACTCCTTCTTCAGGGTGATGGAGAAAGATTGTTCGCATGGCCGCCGATTGCGTGTGTGCGGTCGCGGCCGTGGTTCGCCGTCTATCGTGGTGAAGCTCTCCACCCGTAGCATTCCGGATGGTGCGTATGGGTGGGAGTCCTTCGCTTGTGCGGGCTTCTTAAGGGCGGGGGAAATTCCCTGCCTTTGGCCACCGGGGACGACCATGCTCTCTGTGTGGTCCCCTGGCTGCCGCGTCGGGAGCTTGGATGACGGCGGAGGCATTCCCTCGAGTGGTGGCGATGAGGAAGACGATGGCGGTCGGGAACCCATGACGCATCAGGAGCGTGGATGAGGGCTCCGACGCGTCGCATTCCTCGGCAGCACCATCCTCACCAGCTGGGCTCCGGCAGCGCCACCATCTGCACCTGCCCTCTGCCTTCTTTCCCCTTGTCGGTCTTGTCTGCTCCGTTGGCTTCATCCGCCCTGCCTGGGGATGGGGCCCTTCTGCTCTTCGGACGCGTCCCTCTGGTCCTGGCGGGGAGGCGCCGAATCCCAGCAAGGCGCTACTTTTTCCCTCTACTTCTTCTTCACCTAACTCCTAGAAGGAGAGGGACAAGAAAGGCATTACGGGGCACTTATCTTTTTATAAGTCAAAAGATGTAGGCGTTCGCCAAGTTTTAGTCAATCGTAATGTAACTCTTATCCGATTTGTATTGACAAACGAATGAATGAATGTTATTTTACTTCCCTGAGTACTACCCTCCCTTCTTATTTTGTTCCTACCATGTCAATGTGTTTGTTCTCGTCACACGGGATCGCCTGCCGGGTCACTATTAACCGCGAGCGCCAAAAAAGGGGAATGAGTCCCCGGCAGCAGGCTGGTGTTGTTCTCCGGCATGGGTCCTTATCGGTATCGGCGCGGTCCCTCGGGGCTGATAAGTACCAGGAGCTGGGGAGCAGCTCATCCCGACAAAGCTTTTTACCACATGAGGGAACTCCACCAAACACGTTCGAAAACAGAGTAAGGATTTCATTTAGGGAGCTTAAAACTTGGGATATGCGATTAGACTTATCTCTTTTTAGGCAGTATCCCTTTCTGGAGTACGTTGGGCCGCCGTCCTCATTCCTTCGTCCTCCTTCCATATTTATCTGGTGGCAAAAACACACAGGGCAAGAGGTCTGTATCCCTTGTGGAGAGAGTGCAGCAACAAGGATTATAGGCTCAATAAGTACTTTAGCAGATCTCTAGAAGTTAAATAGCCGACGACATTGCAACCATAAAAGATGCATAATGAACGTGCAATGCAATGATATGATGCCATGCCTAGCTTTATTATTGTTGCACAGGGTCTGCGCCTGGCTTTGTACAAAGGGTTACATGCAACTTCGTCAAGGCTTGTACAAAAGGTGGCTGCCGGGGACTGCACCCGGCAGCCGTGCCTTACGGGTAGAACTTATGAAGATGCTCAATATTCCATGAGTTAAGCACCTTGGTGCCATCTTCGGTCTCCAGATGGACTGCGCCAGGTCTGGTGACTCGTGCTACCCGGTAAGGGCCTTCCCACTTCAGCGTCAACTTGTTGGTACCCTTGGTGGACTGAACGCGCCTAAGGACAAGGTCGCCTTCCTCAAGGCTCCGGACGTGTACCCTATAGCTATGATAGCGGCGCAGGGCTTGCTGGTAGCGTGCATCACGCACAGCAGCCCGGAGACGATCTTCCTCGAGGAGCATGGTATCGTCATACCGTAGCTTCTCTTGCTCTACTTCGTCGTAGGCAAGTACTCGAGGTGACCTGTATATGAGTTCCGTGGGGAGCACTGCTTCTGCCCCGTACACAAGGGAGAAAGGTGTCTGGCCGGTAGCTCGATTCGGTGTCGTTCTGAGGGAACAAAGAACCATCAGCAACTCATCTATCCAGCGCTTGCCGCTCTTCCGCAGCCTATCGAAATTCCTTGTCTTGAGATCTCGCAGCACTTCAGCATTCATCCTCTCGACTTGCCCCTTGCTTTTTGGATGGGCAACAGAGCCGAAGGAGACCTTGCTTCCAAGGTTTTGCATGTATTGCATGAGGGCGCGACTCATGAATTGGGTGCCGTTGTCGGTGATCACTCTGTTAGGTACTCCAAAACGGCACACCTGTCCTTTCACCTTCCTCACTGGCTCCACCTCAGGCCACTTTGTGAACTTGTCGATTGCTACGAACAAGAACTCAAAGCCACTGACAGCACGGGGGAAGGGGCCCAAAATATCGAGACCCCAGACGGAGAAGGGCCAGGACAAAGGGATCGTCTGGAGAGCTCGCGCTCGCTGATGGATATTCTTGGAATGGAACTGGCAGGCCCCACATTTGGTGACCAATTCAGTTGCATCTTGGAGAGTAGTGGGCCAGTAGAAACCCTGTCAGAAGGCTTTCCCAGCAAGAGCTCTAGATCCAATGTGTGAGCCACATACGCCTCCGTGAATCTCCGCCAACAGACTAGTCCGTCCTCCCGGCAGATGCACTTTAATATCACGTCGTTAGGTCTTCTTCTGTACAGAGTGTCATCGACAAACTGGTACATACTTGACCGACAGGCTACTTTTTCGGCCTCATCTTGCTCTTCGGGGAGTTCTCTTATTTGAAGGAAACGGACTATGTGATGTGCCCAAGTTGGAGCCTGGGGCTCGACAACTTGGACTAAAGGCATCTCTTCGTCCGTGGGAGCGCTTGTCTCGTCCACGAGAACCTGGGGTTCCGTAGGAGAAAGATGCTCACTATGCGAAGCGAGGCTGTCTCCGGCAGCTTCTCTACCAGTGGCTTCGGGAAGCTCTGCCGGGAAATGCTTGCCAGAGTTCAGCTTTCTTCTTTTCCAGGCCATCATTGATGGGGATACTGAAGGTTGAGTGAGGCGAAGGATAAAGGTTCCTGGTTCCACAAGGAGCTTTTGCGCAAAGCAGTTTGATAGATGATCAGCGATGGTATTTTCCGCACGGGGCACATGTTCTGCTTGCAAACCATCAAAGCGCTCCTCCATCTTCCTCACTTCTTCCACATATGCTTCCATCAGCGGGCTCTGATAATATTTGTTGACTTGCTTTACCACGAGCTATGAATCCCCTCGGGATCAGTTTCTTGATTCCCAATTCCACCGCGATTCCGAGTCCAGCGAGGAGCCCCTCATATTCAGCGGTGTTGTTAGTAGCTTCCTCCCGGGGAAGTGCATCTGAACCACATACTTGTGGTGCTCTCCAGTGGGGGCGACGAGGAGCACTCCTGCTCTGGCACCCTAGAGCAAGAAAGCACCGTCGAAGTACATGATCCAATCCCTGGGTGTTTCTTTGCCGGGGAGGACTGTTTCTGGGATCTCTTCATCTGGCGTGGGTGTCCATTCGGCAATGAACTCTGCCAACGCCCTGCTCTAAACTGTGGAAGTGCTCTCATACTTTAAACCAAAACTTGACAGCTCAAGGGCCCATTCAACTATCCTGCCAGTAGCTTCGGGGTTCCTCAATATGCGCTGCAGCGAGAAGTGGGTGACGACAATGATCTCATAGGCTTGGAAGTAGTGGCGCAGCTTCCTCGAGTCCATGATGAGGCCGAAGATCAGCTTTTGCACTCCAGAGTACCTTGACCGAGCCCCCTGCAACAAGGAGCTGACAAAGTACACCGGCCGCTGCACCACTTTCCCTTTCGCCACTTCCTTGGAACTACCTTCGTCAGCTTGCCGAGATTCCTCCGGGTGTGCATTAGGTTCTGTCGCGGAAGCTTCAGTTTTGTCCCCGGCAGCATCGGCCGCAGCGGCTGCATCCTCGTCTACTTCTCGTTGTGCCACCAGCGCTGCACTAACCACTTGATTCGTGGCCGCCAAGTATAACAGCAACAGTTCTTGTGGTTTAGGAGCGACCAAGGTGGGAGCGGAAGAAAGGTAAGTTTTTAGATCCCGCAGCGCTGCTTCTGCTTCCGGGGTCCACTTTACTAGGCCTGCCTTCTTCAGTATCTTGAAGAACGGCAGGGCGCGTTCGGCGGATTTGGAGATGAACCTACTTAGCGCGGCAATGCACATGGTCAAACGTCTGATGTCCTTGATGGTCTTGGGTGCCTGTATCTGCTCAATTGCCTTGATCTTGTCGGGATTTGCTTCTATCCCCCGCTGAGATACAAAGAACCCAAGTAGCTTGCCGGATGGGACGCCAAATACACATTTTTCAGGGTTGAGCTTCAGGTTGATCTTGCGCAGGTTTGCAAAAGTCTCTTCCAAGTCTTGTATGAGAGTTGCTTCATCCTTGGTCTTGACAACTATATCGTCCATGTAGGCTTCTACATTCCTGTGCAATTGCGGTCCAAATCCAGTCTGCACGGCTCTGGCAAAGGTAGAACCAGCGCTTTTTAACCCGAAGGGCATCCGTACAAAGCAGTGTGTGCCGCAGGGAGTTATGAACGCGGTTTTTTCCTCATTTTCCTTAGCCATGAAGATCTGGTGGTATCCGGAGTAAGCGTCCAAGAAGGAAAGCAGGTCACACCCGGAGGTGGAAACAACAATCTGGTCGATGCGCGGCAAGGTGAATGGTCCTTCGAGCATGCTTTGTTCAGGTCAGTGAAATCTATGCAGAGCCTCCATTTCCCATTTGCCTTGCGCACCACCACCGGGTTGGCAACTATGTTGGGTGCAACACTCCTCTGACCAAACTAGCTACTTCAAGTTTTCTGATCTCTTCGGCGATGAACTGCTGCCGCTCCAAGGCTTGCTTCCTAACCTTTTTTTTTTGACGGGCCTGGCGTGGGGGCAGACAGCAAGGTGGTGCTCGATTACCTATCTGGGAAAACCGGGGATGTCAGATGGTTGCCAAGCAAATACATCGACATTCGCCCGCAGTAAGGGTGGCGCTGATGGTGAACGTGCCACCAGCGCCATCCTGCCCTGCCGGGATCTTCTTCGTCTTAGGATAGGTGACCTTGGCTTTCTTGCTAGTGGAACTCTCCGGCAAATCCTCGAAGGGCGCAACGCACTCCGAAGAGGCGCGCTTCCCGGAGTCCTTGCCGGCGTCCCGGCTAGATTTCTTCTCTTTCCTTAGTTCCTTGGTGGGAGCATGCGCTTCCGCGACCTCAGCTACTACGTCGTCTCGGTATATCTTATCCACGCATATGACTGCATCCTTCTTGTCGGAAGGGAGAGAGATGATTCCAATGGGTCCTGGCATCTTCAAAGTGTTGTAAGCATAGTGGGATGCTGCCATGAACTTTGCCAGGGCTGGGCGACCAAGAATTCTGTTGTAAGGCAGGGGAAGCTCAACCACATCGAACACCACCTTCTCGGTTCGTTAGTTTAATTCCCCGCCAAACGTCACAGGCAAAGTGATCTTTCCCTTAGGTCGGCTCCTGCCGGGGTTAACCCCTTGGAATGTACTCGTAGCTTTGAGCTCTTCATTAGGGATTTCCAACCTCTCGACCACCCTTGGAGAGATTAGGTTCAATCCTACCCCACCGTCAACTAACATCTTGGTGACCTTGAGGTTGCGGATTGTTGGAGAAACCAACAACGACAAACATCTGACCACGGTAGTACGATCACGATGGTCCTCTTCATCAAAGATGATAGGCGTGCGGGACCATCTGAGCGGCCTTTTGGACTCTGTAGCAGGTTCCACAGCATTGACCTCACGCGTCCATTGCTTGAGCTGCCGGTGAGAGGAGTGCAAAGATGCATCCCCGTCAACACACATGGCTTTGGTTGCTCTCTAGAATTCTCGATCACTGGAATCTTCCTCGTCATCCTCATCCTCACTCATATCCTCTGTTTCTTTCTTCTCACGGCCTCGTGATGGCCTTTCCTTTAGCTGTGGGGCCTTGTCGCGGCGGCCTCCCCTGCTGCCACGGCCCTTCCCGGCAGCAGTGTCTTGGCCCTTCTCTTTGTCACGCTTCTCGTACTCCGCCTTCTGCTTCTTGACAAGCTGCTCAACTTGGCGGCACTCTTGGAGATCATGGCCCTTGGTGCGGTGGATCTTGCAGTACGGCCCGTCAGACTTCCCAGTTTTCTCTGCTGCTGCGGCCTCCCGGCAATCAGCACACACGGCAACTTCCTTGCCAGAGGTTTCGGCCTTGGCCTTCTTGCCGGCAGCGAGATTACCAGAGCTCTCCAAAGCCAACACTGCTTTTCCCTTGTGCTTCTTTTTGTGCTTTCGGTTCCTCCCTGTCAAGCCGGGGGTGTCGTCGTCGTCGTCTGAGTCGACTTTGACGCCAGCCTCCTCTCGGGGGAGTCGCCTTCCTTCCTCGCCACAAGCACATTTGTCCGCCATCGTGTACAGTTCATTGACAATCTTGGGGAGTTTCACATTCATCTTGGCCCGCATCCTCCTGTTGCGCATGTTCGAATGGAAAGCGGCAATCACGGCAGCGGGGTGTATTTCTCGGATGTTGCGGTGTACTCGACGGAATCTTTGAATGTACTTCCGCGAAGTCTCTCCTTCTTTTTGCGGCAGGACTTGCAAATCACTGGGCTGTTGTAACAGCCCGGGACCGACGCTCTAGTAGATTCCCCTTTTCTTCCGTTCTCATCATGTGATTCGTTTTATTGTCGTATTCATCATCGCATCATTTGCATCATCTTCATAGCATCGTCACTCGTTTTCGAAAACTTGCATCCGTTCAGAGTTGCCGGTTCTCTCCGTTTTCGTCGATGACAGTTTCGAGTCCAACCACACACGCACGCGCCCGCGGCATCAATAAAATATTGTTTTAAAAGTGTGTATAAAACATTCTCGGATTGGGTCGAAAGTTGGCATGCGGTCTTATTATAATGTAGGTAGACCGCCTGCCAAGTTTCGTCGCAATCAGAGGTCGTTTGATACCCCAACGGTCAACTGTAGTAGTGCGGTCGTCGGTTTACTCGTCAGACGTTTGTCGATATTTCCAAACTTGTCACGGGCTGCCATCCATTCCCTCTCAACCCCACCAAGCCCCTCTGCACAGCCCACCGCAGCCCACCTAAACCACTCCCACGTCCGGAGCAGTCCGATCGAGATCAACGGCTCGAATCGGTGCAAAAACCCCTAACCTAGCCATCCCTGCCTATAAATAGCCTCCCAAACCGTCCAAATCGGGCAACCCTAGCCTCTCCATCGTTTTCCGCGCCGGCCCCGTCCCCTGCCGCCACTTGTCGCCGCAAAAACCACCTGCGCCGCCGCCCTCCACCAGTCCTTGGCCGCCACGTCGCCCTCAGCCCGCCCAGCCAGCCGCAGGCCCGTCGGGGCCCGAATCGGCCCGCCCGAGCCCATCTGGACGAGCCGCCACCCGAGCCTCGCGCGCTCATCGCGCTGAGCTCGCTCCCGAGCAGGGGAGCCTCGCCACCACTCCGGCTGGAGCTCGCCGGAGTAAGAGCTCGCCCCGCCGCCCGTTTGCCCTTGCAGGACCGGCCTCGCCGCCCCTCTCCTCCTCCTCCCTTCATTTCTCCCTCTCTCTCTCACCCTCGGTGCCCCTCTCTCCCGCAGGTAGACCCCGCCCGCCATGGAGGCCGCTGGAGCTCGCCGCTGACCAAATCTGGCCCATCTCTCGCCGGATCCTTCCCCGCGGCCAGATCCGACCTGTTCCCGCGTCCTGGCACCGCCGTGCCGCCCAAGCTCGCCGGATCCCCGTGGCCGCCGACCGCGCGAAGCCCCCGCCTCTGCTTCGATCGGAAGACGAGGGCGCCCCGTTGCTCACTGCGATTACCGGCCTCACCCCTGCGCTCGTGGCTCAGTGCCTCGCCGAGGCCCAGGGCGCCTCCCCTTCGGCCCATGGCCACGTTGGTGAGAGCCCAACAGCTTCGGCCCATAGGTTTTTTTTTAAATGACCTGTCCGAATTTATCAATATCCTGAACATTTTTAGATGGCAGAAAAATGCATGTTTTTAAAATGTTGACATTTAAATAACCGTACGTCGGATTAAAATGTTTTATATATGAAAAATGCTCAGAAAAATGTGTAGATTAATTATATGCCATTTTCATCCATGTCAAAAATACTTAAGCTTGCTGTTTGCATCTTTTTGCATAAATGCCATGTTTATTGCATTGCGCATATTTATTTAATCGTGCATGGGAATTAATCCAATAATATATTTAAAATGTTCATATTAATTGTAGCGCATTCTCATGCATGACAAAAATGTGCGATGTGGTATTTGCATCTAATTGCATTTATAATTGCTAAAAGGGTTTATTCCATTAAATCGCATAATTAATTGTGACATTTTTTTCCTACATGAACCTATGCATATAATATATTATTGTGGGGTAGAAAAATCCATAGAATTTATCTGTGCACTTTGTTTTGTAATTTGAGCAAGTTGTGGGCATGTCATTTTTGTTATGATGCTCTTTTGACATTTTCGTGTGATTTAATCCATGCATATTTTGGAATAGTTGCAAACATGAGATATGCCCTTGGACATGTGTGCTAGGCCCTGGTCTTTTTGGTTGCTATAGAAATCCATGTTTACGTGTTGTTTTCTTGTTGCCAACATGCCATAAAATGTGCTGTTTTTGCGGTCCAAAATATTTCTAAGTCTGAAATCTGTGTTATTTTGTTGCTATCTTGCCATGTGGTTTGCTATTGATCTATAGCTCTTTTGGTGTTGCCACAATGAGATATATTGTTAAGCATGTTATGCTCTATCATGTTGTGCAAATAGTTTGCATGAATAGGTTTTGCATCATAATTAATTCTGCTGTCCAATATGTCAATCTGTTAAAAACTGCTGCACATGTCTACTCTAATTTTCACTAAGTCTGAGAATCTGTTTTCTTCAAGATGCCATGTTGTGTTGATGTTTGCCATGAATCTGAGCATAATTTGATGTTGCGAACATGGTATGATTGTAGTGCATCATGTCTACTACCATGCTGTTAAGTTTCATGCCAATATATGACCTGTAGCATATAGTTTACTGCTGCCAATATGCCCCCGTGATAATCTGCTATGCAAAAACCTGTTATTTTCACTAAGTCCTAATCTGCTATATTTTGTTGCCATGTTGTGAGCTTCCTACCATGTGATCCATGACTCTTTTGAGTATAATATGTGAAGTTGAAATGAAGTGTGTGTTATATTCTATTGCCCAATGCTTAGTTTGTGCATTTTAGAATGTTGTATCTCGTTATTTTCATGTGTGCAAAATGCAATCTTGCTGTTTTGGACAGATTTGCACTAAAACTTGTGTTGCTTGTTATTGTTGAACCGTAGCTACGTTTTGAACACGTTGCATATGTAACTTGACTAGAATTTCATGTAGTTTCATAATATATTGTTGCATACATGATTTAACATGTTTGTGGTGGTTGTTTTCATGCATTTTGCATTCATGGCATATAATCTTGTGATGGTCATATCTTTTAGGTCGTAGCTCCGATTTATATGATCCATATATGTAAATCGACTAGAATGACGTGTAGAATTGCATGGTATACTTTATTTTTCCTGTTTAATAAATGTAAAACATGATTAGTACAGATCTGGACCAATTTCAAAATTAACATATGGGGTCGTTTCGGAAATGCTAAATGTTGTTTCCGGCCTCATTTAAACTTGCCTAGATGTGTAGTTTACTTATGCTCACCTCTTGCCATGTTTAACAACATTTAATTTTGTCGTGTACCTAAATGAGAGTGAACTAAATATTCGAATGTGGACTTTCGTCAATATGCAACTCGTTGCATATTGAGCTTCACTTAATGTGTAGAAGTTGAATGTTGCTTGCCATGTCATTCATAACATGCATCATAATTGAAGTGCATCATGTCATGCATATGTCGTGGTGTATTGTGTGTTGATTGTGTTCCTGATTTGCATCTTCTTGATAGAGTTCCGAAACCTCTTCGGAGTGTGAGGATTCGTTCGACTACGTCCCGTTCGTCTACTTCACGGATCGCCTGCTTCACGGATTTGTTCTTCTTCCAAGCGGGATCTCAGGCAAGATGATCATTTCTCTGGATACCATTACTATCATCGACATGCTAGTTGTCTCGTTTCTATCGCTGTCTCACTACCTACCACTTGTATGTCAGGCCTCCCAAATTGCCATGAAAAGCCTCTAACCCCTACACATCCAAACAAACCTTTGTTTGGCTATGTTACCGCTTGCTCAGCCCTTCTTATAGCGTTGCTAGTTGCAGGTGCAATTGTTTCCATGTGCCAACATGGATATCCTTTTGATATATCACAATATTGTTGCTATTTCATTTAATGCACGTATATACTTGGTAAAGGGTGGAAGGCTTGGCCTTTTGCTTAGTGTTTTGTTCCACTTTTGCCGCCCTAGTTACTTGTGTACCGGTGTTATGTTCCATAATTGAGCGCTCCTAACATTCTCGGGGTTGTTATGGGGACCCCCTTGATTTTTGTTTTAGGATTAAACTTGTCTGGCAAGGCCCAACATTGGTACTCCATTTGCCTAATAACTAATAAAAATTGCATAGGGACTTTCCGGACCCCGTGGATAATTAATCAACAACCCGGGCCAGTGATCCTCATGAGTGTTGGTCCAACCCAGAGCAGCTTATTAACGCTACCTGGGGCAACTCGGTGATTGGCGTGGTAACCATCGCTCATCCGATTTGCCCTGAGAATGAGATACGTGGCTCCTATCGGGATTGTCGGCATGTCGGGCGGCCTTGCTGGATTTGTTTTACCTTTCTCGAACGTCTTGTGCGAGGAATTCCGAAAGTTTGAGATATATCAAGGTTGAGGTTTTCCAATGGAATTGCATAGGAAGATCACGAGATTCGTGGTCGAGGTTATTCCCGCTGCGTGTGGTTAGTTTGTGATGAATGAGTTGGAGCACCCCTGCAGGGTTAAATCTTACGGAAAGCCGTGCCCGCGGTTATGTGGCAACTTGGAAACTTTGTTTAACACCCGGTCATAGCAAACTTGAAGTAAACTCAAATAACATACACCAACTGTGTGCGTAACCGTGTCTGTCTCTTCTCGTGAGTCCTTATCAGAGAGAGAACACGGTGGGGTTATGTTTGACGTAAGTAGGTGTTCAGGATCTCTTAGAGATTATTACTAGTTCACGTCAGTTTATGCGACAATCATCCCCCCTTACTCTTGTACTCATAAGTTAGCCACTCAAATAAATGCTTAGTCGCTTGCTGCAGCCTCACCACTTAACTATACCACACCCATTAAGCTTTAATAGTCTTGATACCCTTGGAAATGAGACTACTGAGTCCCCATGGCTCACATATTACTACAACAACAGTTGCAGGTATAGGTAATGTGATGCTTGATGTGAGAGCGATGCTTTGTTTGATTTGGAGTTCTTCTTCTTCATCGATCTAGGATGGGTTCCAGGCGGCAGCCTGGGATAGCAAGGATGGATGTAATTTTTTGGTTTGCTTTCGTCCGTAGTCGGACCCTGATCTTCTGTATGATGTTTGGATATGTTGTTGTATTGATGTGATATTGATGTAGCTTGTGGCGAGTGTAAGCCAATTCCATATACTCATCTCTTCTTTACATGTACTTGTAATGATATCCATTCTTGCGAAACAACGAGATGCGCTTCTATCCCTGTCGAGGCCCTCGTGCCAAAATAAGGATAGGATCGCATCTTGGGCGTGACAAGTTGGTATCAGAGCCTGTACCGACCTAGGAGCCCCCTTGATTGATCGAACTTGGCCGAGTCGAGTCTAGTTAAAACTATTTTGAGTCTAGTTATATCGGAGAGTAGGTTTCTTTTACTCCTCTTCTATGCTCTGGTGAGGTATTCGACTTAGGAATTTTGATTCTACTTCTGTTCTCGCTCAATTTTTTTTAGAATCATGCGGGTATTTTGGAAACTATATGATGCCGATGTGACGGAGTTCTATCTTGGTGCCTCCTGTCTGACTTGATTTCTTCCGGGGAGTTGAGCTCCAGGGGATTCTTGACACATTGTTATCATTCAGTTTCCTTAGTATCTCAAGACGGAAGATGTTCGAAATTGCTTCAATACTTTTCGTGGCGAGATAAGGCTGGAGTCACCCGGTACTGGGGAGGCGTCTGGGGTACTGCCATGTTTAGTATCGTTGTGATTACGAGTGTTTGAGGTAGACGACTTTGCGGAGTTTCTTGGATTATGGCGTGGAAGGTTGTGGGTGCAGTTGTAGCTGGTTACCTTGGGTACGTTCCTGGGTCCGCAACCCGAATCGCATAAACAAGAAAGACTTCGGAAATTCTTAGGTGGGAATTCAAGTAGTTACCTAGGATTATCCTCCTAACAAATGCAAATGGGTTATGTATTTGTTTCCGGCTAAATACTCAAGCCCCATCTTTTGTTTTGTTCGAGTATGGTAAGTCGAGTTGCTTCGATGTTAAGTGGTGATTTCATATCTTTCCTAACCGGTGTGTTTCTCATCAAGATAATTCAATCCTTTCCAATATTTGCAAGATCAATCCTCATATTTTTTTCCCGGAGTTCGTCTCATCTGTCTGAAGTTGTCTTTGTTTTTCCCACCCTCCCGCCCTTTTCTTCCGGAGCCAGCCATCTCGAATCAAGTATCCTTCTGTTGTGGTGAAGTCTCTTCATCCGTTTCTTCCATGTTCCAATCCGGTGTGTTTCAGGTGAAGATTCTCAGGAGTTTCAAATTTCATCATTCTTCGTCCTTGTTTCCTTCCCCGGTGAATTCAATTCAAGTTTTCGGTGCTCATCATATCCTTTTCATTCTCTAATTGCTCTCCCATGTTGGAAGTTCTTATCCAAGCCTCTATTGTTTATTCGTCACTCGCATATCTATCCGGAGTGCTGAAGATATGTCAGAAGTCTTGTGTCTTCATACAAATCCTTTCAAATTATTTCGAGGTTCTCACCTCATCAAGTTTTCATTTGTACCGGTGCAATATCTCCTTCTAGGCAATCATTTCAACGGTGGCCTCTTTGAGTGGGCCCATAACCCACAGGTTCTTCCCCAGGATCTTACTTGGCTCTTCTAATCTTTCCCGGAGATCTCAAGTTCTTTTCAAATATGACGTAAGAATGATTTTCATCAGTCATATTCCTTCTCGAAGATCGCTGTTAAATCACTTTCATCATTGGCTCAATGTTTCCTTATTTGTTGTTCCGGAGTGTCTCGGTAATTCATGATGTTCTTCCTGTTATCATTCTCAGCCTTGAAGACCAAGAAGAGTTTCTCTTAAATCTTTCTCCGTTCTTTCAAAGATTTGTCATCTCAGCTTTCTGTTGTCCTCTCAAATGGCTTTCGATCATGAGTAATTCTTTCCATATCTATCTGGAGCATTTCAGAGTTATTGTCATTTGTTGATCCTCCGAAGGTCATCATTTCAGAAGATTTCTTCGTTCTCAGCTTTCAGTTTTCGTTCTCAAATTCTTCTCAATTGTTGTCTCTTCGTTCGTCTCTCAATTATTCCGGTGTTTCGCTGAAGACTTCTTTAAGTTTGTGCTCTATATCTCTCTCTCTTCTTTTAAATAAGAATAAGTGGTGTGTGAAATCCGTTGCTTGTCATCAATTTAACTTGATGAAGGATAAGCATACATAATTCTTATTCTTGTTTCATCAAGTGATGTCAATCCTTCTTCCGGAGTTGTTCATGATATCAAATTCTTGGTTCTAAGTGTTTCATGTTTTCTTTCCAGAGTTCCAAGTTTTCTCAAGTATCCCATCGCGAAGCTTCATCTGAATCCTTGCAAGGTCATAATCGTATTCTATTCATCCTTCATTTCTTTTATCATTCTTTTGTATTCGAAGGTTCTTCATGGTGTTCTTCAAGATCTTGTTGGAGGACCTCAAGTATTCTTTGTCTTGCATTTCAAAGTGCAATTCATTCTCCCTTATCTTTTGGGATGGTGTTATAGCATTCTTGATTAATGAGGAGTCTCGAAGAGAATTTGTCAACAATGAGATATTTAAACCCATCATTTCTTTCTCGGGGTTATCTTGGTATAGATGTCACCTAAAGCATTTCCTAAGGATTGTTGCTATCATGGTGTTTATCAATGATCCAAGTTCTCAATGTATCCTCTTGGTGAAAGAAGTTTTGCATATCTTGTTGCTCCCAAAGAATCTTTGCTTCCGTTAGTGGCCAGGTGTCACCTCATAATTTTGAGATGTTTTCCATAAGTCCACTACAAGCATATCCTTTGCGTTGTTGACTTTCCAACAACTCCGTTCAATCATTCTTTTGTAAAGATGCTTTTCAATTCAGTTCTGGTAGAAGTTGTCATTTTCTTCTCCGTTCTCTTCTCTTCAAGATCTAGTTCCTATTCTTTTGTCCGGAGGCATTTTGATGTTGCTCTCTTCGACCATCATCTCGTGGTCAAGACCATGTTCTTTCTTGCTTATCCTTTAACCGGAGAGTTGTGTCATCGTTTCAAGTTCTTTCCATCTTATCAATTTTGCCTCTCTTTCCTACCGAAGTGCTGCCGAATTTTCTTTTGAATTCTTGCTTGTTTATCATATCATTCTTCATCTATTTCAACCTTCATGTTTCTATGGTTTCACTCGTTTGTCAAATAAGCAACTAAGTTTTACCTCTTCCTTTCTTCTTCCTCTTCCCCTTCTCATTCTAAGATCTCGGGTCGAGATCTCTTGTAAGTGGAGGAGAGTTGTAACAGCCCGGGACCGACGCTCCAGTAGATTCCCCTTTTATTCCGTTCTCGTCATGTGATTCATTTCATTGTCGCATTCATCATCGCATCATTCGCATCATCTTCATAGCATCGTCACTCATTTTCGAAAACTTGCATCCATTCGTAGTTGCCGGTTCTCTCCGTTTTCGTCGACGACAGTTTCGAGTCCAACCACACATGCACGCGCCTGCGGCATCAATAAAATATTGTTTTTAAAAGTGCGTATAAAACATTCTCGGATTGGGTCAAAAGTTGGCATGCGGTTTTGTTATAATGTTGGTAGACCGCCTGCCAAGTTTCGTTGCAATCAGAGGTCGTTTGATACCCCAACTGTCAACCGTAGTAGTGCAGTCGTCGGTTTATTCGTCAGACGTTTGTCGGTATTTCAAAACTTGTCACGGGCTGCCATCCATTCCCTCTCATCCCCACCAAGCCCCTCTGCACAGCCCACCGCAGCCCACCTAAAACACTCCCACGTCCGAAGCCGTCCGATCGAGATCAATGGCTCGAATCTGTGCAAAAACCCCTAACCTAGCCATCCCTGCCTATAAATAGCCTCCCAAACCGTCCAAATCGGGCAACCCTAGCCTCTCCATCGTTTTCTGTGCCGGCCCCGTCCCCCGCCGCCACTTGTCACCGCAAAAACCACCTGCGCCGCCGCCCTCCACCAGTCCTTGGCTGCCACGTCGCCCTCAGCCCGCCCAGCTAGCCGCAGGCCCGCCAGGGTCCGAATCGGCCCGCCCGAGCCCATCTGGACGAGCCGCCGCCCGAGCCTCGCGCGCTCAAAGCGTTGAGCTCGCTTCCGAGCAGGGGAGCCTCGCCGCGGCTCCGGCTGGAGCTCGCCGGAGTAAGAGCTCGCCCCGCCGCCCGTTTGCCCTTGCAGGACCGGCCTCGCCGCCCCTCTCCTCCTCCTCCCTTCATTTCTCCCTCTCTCTCTCTCACCCTCGGTGCGCCTCTCTCCCGCAGGTAGACCCCGCCCACCATGGAGGCCGCTAGAGCTCGCCGTTGACCAGATCTGGCCCATCCCTCGCCGGATCCCCTTCCCCGCGGCCAGATCCGACCTGTTCCCGCGTCCTGGCGCTGCTGTGCCGCCCAAGCTCGCCGGATCCCCGTGGCCGTCGACCGCGCGAAGCCCCCGCCTCTGCTTCGATCGGAAGACGAGGGCGCCCCGTTGCTCGCTGCGTTGACCGGCCTCGCCCCTGCGCTCGTGGCCCCGTGCTTCGCCGAGGCCCAAGGCGCCTCCCCTTCGGCCCATGGCCACGTTGGTCAGAGCCCAACAACTTCGGCCCGTAGGTTTTTTTTTTTAAATGACCTGTCCGAATTTATCAATATCCTGAACATTTTTAGATTGCAGAAAAACGCATGTTTTCAAAATGTTGACATTTAAATAACCGTACGTCAGATTAAAATGTTTTATATGAAAAATGCTCAGAAAAATGTGTAGATTAATTATATGCCATTTTCATCCATGTCAAAAATACTTTAGCTTGTTGTTTGCATCTTTTTGCATAAAGGCCATGTTTATTGCATTGCGGATATTTATTTAATCGTGCATGGGAATTAATCCAACAATATATTTAAAAGTTCATATTAATTGTAGCGCATTCTCATGCATGACAAAAATGTGCGATGTGGCATTTGCATCTAATTGCATTTACAATTGCTAAAAGGGTTTATTCTATTAACTCGCATAATTAATTGTGACATTTTTTTTCCTACATGAACCTATGCATATTATATATTATTGTGGATTAGAAATATCCATAGAATTTATCTGTGCACTTTGTTTTGTCATTTGAGCAAGTTGTGTGCATGTCATTTTTGCTATGATGCTCTTTTGACATTTTCGTGTGATTTAATCCATGCATATTTTGGAATAGTTGCAAACATGAGATATGCCCTTGGACATGTGTGCTAGGCCCTGGTCTTTTTGGTTGCTATAGAAATCCATGTTTAGGTGTTGTTTTCTTGTTGCCAACATGCCATAAAAACGTGCTGTTTTGGGGGTCCAAAATATTTCTAAGTCTGAAATCTGTGTTATTTTGTTGCTGTCTTGCCATGTGGTTTGCTATTGATCTATAGCTCTTTTGGTGTTGCCACAATGAGATATATTGTTAAGCATGTTATGCTCTATCATGTTGTGCAATAGTTTGCATGAATAGGTTTTACATCATAATTAATTCTGCTGTCCAATATGTCAATCTCTTTTCTTCATGATGCCATGTTGTGTTGATGTTTGCCATGAATCTGAGCATAATTTGATGTTGCCACCATGGTATGATTGTAGTGCATCATGTCTACTACCATGCTGTTAAGTTTCATGCCAATATATGACATGTAGCATATAGTTTTACTGAAGCCAATATGCCCCCGTGATAATCTGCTATGCAAAAACCTGTTATTTTCACTAAGTCCTAATCTGCTATATTTTGTTGCCATGTTGTGAGCTTCCTACGATGTGATCCATGACTCTTTTGAGTATGATATGTGAAGTTGAAATGAAGTGTGTGTTATATGTTATTGCCCCATGCTTAGTCTGTGCATTTTAGAATGTTGTATCTCGTTATTTTCATGTGTGCAAAATGCAATCTTGCTGTTTTGGACAGATTTGCACTAAAACTTGTGTTGCTTGTTATTGTTGAACCGTAGCTCCGTTTTGAACATGTTGCATATGTAACTTGACTAAAATTTCATGTAGTTTCATAATATCTTGTTGCATACATGATTTAACATGTTTGTGGTGGTTGTTTTCATGCATTTTGCATTCATGGCATATAATCTTCTGATGGTCATATCTTTTAGGCCGTAGCTCCGATTTATATGATCCATATATGTAAATCGACTAGAATGACTTGTAGAATTGCATGGTATACTTTATTTTTTCTGTTTAATAAATATAAAACATGGTTAGTACAGATCTGGACCAATTGCAAAATTAACATATGGGGTCGTTTCGGAAATGCTATATGTTGTTCCCGGCCTCATTTAAACTTGCCTAGATGTGTAGTTTACTTATGCTCACCTCTTGCCATGTTTAACAACATTTAATATTGTCGTGTACCTAAGCGAGAGCGAACTAAATATTCGAATGTGGAGTTTCATCAATATGCAACTCGTTGCATATTGAGGTTCACTTAATGTGTAGATTGTTGTGCTTGCATGTCATGCATAACATGCATCATAATTGAAGTGCATCATGTCATGCATATGTCGTGGTGTATTGTGTGTTGATTGTGGTCCCGATTTGCTTCTTCTCGTTAGAGTTCCGAAACCGCTTCGGAGTGTGAGGATTCGTTCGACTACGTCCCGTTCGTCTACTTCATGGATCGCCTGCTTCACGGATTTGTTCTTCTTCCAAGCGGGATCTCAGGCAAGATGATCATTTCCCTGGATACCATTACTATCATCGCCATGCTAGTTGTCTCGTTTCTATCGCTGTCTCGCTACCTACCACTTGTATGTCAAGCCTCCCAAATTGCCATGAAAAGCCTCTAACCCATCCACATCCCAGCAAACCTTTATTTGGCTATGTTACCGCTTGCTCAGCCCTTCTTATAGCGTTGCTAGTTGCAGGTGCAATTGTTTCCAGGTGCCAACATGGATATCCTTTTGATATATCAAAATATTATTGCTATTTAATTTAATGCACGTATATACTTGGTCAAGGGTGGAAGGCATGGCCTTTTGCTCGGTGTTTTGTTCCACTCTTGCCGCCCTAGTTAATTGTGTACCGGTGTTATGTTCCATAATTGAGCGCTCCTAACATGCTCGGGGTTGTTATGGGGACCCCCTTGATTTTCGTTTTTGGATAAAACTTGTCTGGCAAGGCCCAACATTGGTACTCCATTTGCCTAATAACTAATAAAAATTGCATAGGGACTTTCCGGTCCCCGTGGATAATTAATCAACAACCCGGGCCAGTGGTCCTCATAAGTGTTGGTCCATCCCAGAGTAGCTTATTAACGCTACCCAGGGCAACTCGGTGATTGGCATGGTAACCATCGCTCATCCAATTTGCCCTGAGAACGAGATACGCGGCTCCTATCGGGATTGTCGGCACGTCGGGCGGCCTTGCTGGATTTGTTTTACCTTTCTCGAACATCTTGTGCGAGGAATTCCAAAACTTTGGGCTATCTCGAGGTTGAGGTTTTCCAATAGAATTGCCTAGGAAGATCACGAGATTCGTGGTCGAGGTTATTCCCGCTGCGTGTGGTTAGTTTGTGATGGATGAGTTGGAGCACCCCTGCAGGGTTAAATCTTTCGGAAAGCCGTGCCCGCGGTTACGTGGCAACTTGGAAACTTTGTTTGACACCCGGTCATAGCAAACTTGAAGTAAACTCAAATAAAATACACCAACTGTGTGCGTAACCGTGACTATCTCTTCTCGTGAGTCCTTATCCGAGAGAGAACACGGTGGGGTTATGTTTGACGTAAGTAGGTGTTCAGGATCTCTTAGAGATTATTACTAGTTCACATCCGTTTATGCGACAATCATCCCCCCTTACTCTTGTACTCGTAAGTTAGCCACTCAAATAAATGCTTAGTCGCTTGCTACAGCCTCACCACTTAACCATACCTCACCCATTAAGCTTTAATAGTCTTGATACCCTTGGAAATGAGATTACTGAGTCCCCGTGGCTCACAGATTACTACAACAACAGTTGCAGGTACAGGTAATGCGATGCTTGACGTGAGAGCGATGCTTTGTTTGATTTGGAGTTCTTCTTCTTCATCGATCTAGGATAGCAAGGATGGATGTCATTTTATCGTTTGTTTTCATCCGTAGTCGGACCCTGATCTTCTATATGATGTTTGGATATGTTGTTGTATTGATGTGATATTGATGTAGCTTGTGGCGAGTGTAAGCCAATTCCATATACTCATCTCTTCTTTACATGTACTTGTAATGATATCAATTCTTGCGAAACGACGAGATGCGCTTCTATCCCTGTCGAGGCCCTCGTGCCAAAATAAGGATAGGATCGCATCTTGGGCATGACAGCTGTCCTGGCTCCTGATGGCCACCTGTGACGGCACCGACGAACTCGTTGCACATATGAGCCTAGGATGAGATGGAGTTTTCCGGTAGGTGCATCAGCCATGATCTCACATTTGGCTTAAGCGCCAAAGGGAAATAGTTGGCGAGCACCTTCTCGTCTCTTCCTCCGGCAGCCTGAACGGCTATCGTATAGATGCCCAGGAACTCCGCCGGGTTTAGCTTTCCATCATACTTCTCCGTCAACTCTGGTTTGAAAGCTCGGGCCGATGGCCAGTGGACCTGCCGCAGCTCGCGAGTGAAAGCAGGGAACCCCACCTCATAAGGCAGGTACCAGCCAGCACTGGGCACTGGGTCGCCAGTGCCTGGGCCATTGTGCCTGTCAGACTGTCGGTGCGCTTCTCGACGCCGTTCGATGGTGATGCGTGTGTCTTCTTTCCACCGATTCTCCAGGACACGCCGCTGGTCCTGGCAATCACGTGGCCAGACGAGGCCATAGATGCTTCGTCGAACTCATCAGCATGCGAAGCTCGCCGCGGCTGCTCCCGGGGTTGCTGTCGCGGAGGGGACTGCACTGTGGGTGTGGCCCCCTCAACACGATCGCCGACCCGGGCCGCGGCTCCTGGTGGAACTAAGAGGGGCGTTGTCGCGTTCTTGACGCCATGCGCCACTCGCCGGGGCAACTTGACGTTGGAGAGGCCGAGTTCGGGGGTTCGCGGCTTCGCTCTGCGCTCCGTCTTGTTCTGGACGAGGCGTGCGTCCAGTAGCCGCGCTGGTGACAGGCGCAGATGGGGGGTCGTGGCTTGCTCCGGATCGTGCGCCGCCATGATGACCATGGCCATCCGCGCGGCGGGGAGGCGGTGATTGGTCGTTTCCTCCGTCTGCGGCACCAGGGGCGTGCTCGCCAGGATGTTGTTGTTGTTGCTCCTATTCGGCATTCCCTCCTCCACCCTCGGCCGCGGGGGGCATGACGGTGGCGCCACCTGCGCCATTCGTGTCGCCCACGACGCCCGTCCCATTCGCGGCCGCCGCAGCGCCCACAGTGTCTGCGGCTGCATGCGAAGGAGCCAGTGAAGTGGAGGGATGCGTGGCCGCACTGGGCTTCTTCTTGGGAGCCATGGATGAATAAGATGATGATGAAGATCGACTCGCTGTTCATGAACTCAGGTTCGCGCAAATGATGTACGCTCCCCCTACCTAGCGCGGCAAAGATGTCGGGGCACAGATGCACACGATCACCTATGGGACAAGAGGTCCCTTTGTGGTTCGGCAAGGGGGGTCACATTGCACGAAGAGCAGAGAGCATAAGACAGCGCGACGATCAGGACGCTGGCATTTTTACCCAGGTTCGGGACGCTGCTAAGCGTAAAACGCTACTCCTGCTTTTGGTGGATTGATCGTAGGAACACGAAGAACACGCAACGCTCAATCCCGGCAAGGGCTGCCGTTGGGGGAGAGCTGCTACGCGAGTACAAGTGTCCAAAAGTCCGAATCCTAAGCTCGGTTGGCTTGGGCCTCCTTTTATAGCCCAAGGGGCAACCACAATGGCAAAACAGTCATTATCTATTGATTAGATAGCTTAGCAGAGCTATCATACCTAACTCTGGCATTTAGGACAAAATACCATGATTACTAGACTAGGTGGCGCTCGGGGGTGCATCCCTGGCAAGCTCTTGCCACCGCCTATCTTGTCGTTGGTTAGGGTCTTGACACGCTGCTGGACGGGTGTCACCTGGGTATAATCTACCTTCCGGTGCTTCGCCGCATGCTTAGCGAGAGCTACCTAGCCGCTTGAGGCTTCGACACCGCATCGACAAGTGACTGGCTTCGTGATACGGTGGAGCGGTGGCTGGTAAGCTCGTGCCTGCCGGGGGATGGCTTGTCGGGTCTTCCTGAGATGTGTGCGCCTCGGTCCCCGGTAGGCTCCGAGGATGCGGCTGGCGCGCTTTCGACCCCTCCTGGGTCGTTGTGCTGGTGTTGCTGGTGTTTGCCAGGCCCTCTGCAGGTTGTTGCAGCCGGGGTCTGGTTCTTGAATGCTTGCTTGGTGGTGTGGTAGCTTTTTGATACGTCTCCAATGTATCTATAATTTATGAAGTATTCATGCCATGTTTACAATAATTTTATATGATTTTGGTATGATTTGATTAGAACTAACCCGGACTAACACTGTTTTCAGCAAAGCTACCGTGGTGTTGTTTTTGTGCAGAAATAAAAGTTCTCGGAATGGGCTGAAAATTTACGGAGAATATTTTTGGAAAATATAAAAAATACTGGAGCAAAAAGATACCGGAGAGGAGTCCCGAGGAGGCCACAAGCCTAGGGGGCGCGCCCCCTGGCTTGTGGGTCCCTCGAGCACCCCCCTGACGTGATTCCAATGCCAAGTACTCCTATAAATCGAGAAACCTCCAGAAAGAAACCTAGATCGGGAGTTCCACCGCCGCAAGCCTCTGTAGCCACGAAAAACCAATCGGGAGCCCGTTTCGGCACCCTGCCGGAGGGGGAAACCATCACCGGAGGCCATCTTCATCATCCCGGCAGTCTCCATGACGAGGAGGGAGTAGTTCACCCTCGGGGCTGAGGGTATGTACCAGTAGCGATGTGTTTGATCTCTCTCTCTCTCATGTTCTTGAGATGGCACGATCTTGATGTATCGCGAGCTTTATTAATATAGATGAATCATATGGAGTTTTCCCCTCTCTATCTTCTTGTGATGAATTGAGTTTTCCCTTTGAAGTTTTCTTATCGGATTGAATCTTTAAGGATTTGAGAACACTAGATGTATGTCTTGCGATGGGATATCCGTGGTAACAATGGGATGTTCTATTGATCCACTTGATGTATGTTTTGGTGATCAACTTGCGGGTTCCGTGACCTTGGGAATCTATGCATAGGGGTTGGCACACGTTTTCGTCTTGACTCTCCGGTACATACTTTGGGGCACTCTTTGAAGTTCTTTATGTTGGATTGAACATGATGAATCTGAAATTTTGTGATGCATATCGTATAATCAAGCCCATGGGTACTCGTGGTGACATTGGGGTATCTAGGTGACATTAGGGTTTTGATTGATGTGTATCTTAAGGTGTTATTTTAGTACGAACTCTAGGGCTGTTCGTGACACTTATAGGGATAGCTCATAAGATTGATCGAAAAAGATAACTTTGAGGTGGTTTTGTACCCTACAATAATTTATTCATTTGTTCTCCGCTATTTGTGACTTTGGAGTGAACTCTTTGTCGCACGTGAGGGATTTACATATGATTCAACTATGTTAGTATTGTTGAGAGAACTTGCACTAGTGAAAGTACGAACCCTAGGCCTTGTTTCTAAGCATTGCAATACCGTTTGTGCTCACTTTTATCATTAGTTACCTTGCTGTTTTTATATTTTCAGATTACAAAAACCTATATCTACCATCCATATTACACTTGTATCACCATCTCTTCGCCGAACTAGTGCACCTATACAATTTACCATTGTATTGGGTGTGTTGGGGACACAAGAGACTCTTTGTTATTTGATTGCAGGGTTGCTTGAGAGAGACCATCTTCATCCTACGCCTCCCACGGATTGATAAACCTTAGGTCATCCACTTGAGGGAAATTTGCTACTGTCCTACAAAACTCTGCGCTTGGAGGCCCAACACGAGTCTACAAGAAGAAGGTTGCGTAGTAGACATCACTTTTCCCGATGGGTTTTGCTACTACTGCCTGAGCATAAGTCAGGGGCACTGGCTACCCCTGTCCTAGTGCACCGACAACATCTTGACAGTTGCGTCCACATGAGGATAATTATCCAACACATGATCTTGAGCTTGCAGCTGTAGTCCATGCACTTAAGACATACACTGATCACCAAAGTCTGAAATATATCTTCACCCAACCGGATTTGAATCTCAGGCAAAGATGTTGGATAACTTACACCCCGGGGAAAGCCAATGTCATGGCTGATGCACTAAGTCATAAGTCTTATTCTAACAACCTGATGTTGCAACGAGGTCAACCACTTCTCTATGAGGAATTTAGGAAGTGGAACCTTCACATTGTTCCTAAAGGATTCCTTTCCACCTTGGTTGTGAAACGTACTCTTACGGACCAAATCATATAATCCCAGAAGCATGATACCGGGATTTCCCGGATCAAGAAGAACATTAAAGGAGGTAATGCTAAATGTTTCTCGGTAGATGATCGGGGTGTTGTCTTCTTTGAGAATTGCTTGGTGGTTCCCTAAAAACAACATCTGCGACAGCTGATCCTTAAGGAGGCTCATGATTCCCCTCTCACGATTCATCCTGGTAGTACTAAAATGTATCAGGACCTACGCCAGAGGTTCTGGTGGACCAGAATGAAGAGAGAAATTGCTAGTTCCTTGCTAACTGCGACGTCTGCCTTCGCGTTAAAGCAGAACATCAAAGGCCTGCAGGCACCCTTCAACCCTTAGCTATTCCTGAATGGAAATGGGGTAAGGTCGGTATGGATTTCATCACCGGTTTTCCCAAGACCAAGAGAGGAAATAATGCTATCTTTGTGGTCATTGACCGCCTTTCCAAGGTGGCTCATTTTGTTCCTGTTCACGAAAGTATAACTGCTAGCCAGCTAGCGGAGTTATATATTTCTCGAATAGTGTCTCTTCATGGTTTTCCTTTGGAGATTAACTCAAACCGTGGAAGTATCCTCACTTCCCGATACTGGGAAAGCTTCCAGAATGCTATGGCGACCCATCTCTCTTTTAGCACTGCTTTGCATCCGCAGTCAAGTGGTCAAGTGGAGCGAGTCAATCAAATCCTGGAAGACATGCTCGGAGCTTATGTTATCTCTTTCGGCATGGATTGGGAGAAGTTCCTTCCATTTGCTGAATTTGCTTATAACAATAGTTATCAGTCAAGGTTGGGCAAAGCCCCTTTTGAAGTTCTCTATGGACAAAGGTCTCGAACACCTCTTAACTTGTCAGCAACCGAAGAGAGGCAACTCTTTGGCCCGGATATGATCCAGGATGCAGAGGAGCAAGTTCGCATTATTTGTGAAAAGCTGAAAACAGTCCAATCTCATCAAAAGAGCCAATATGATCGCCATCATAAGGCTATGACCTTTGAAGTTGATGAGAAGGCTTACCTTCGGGTTACACCTCTGAAGGTTACCCATCGATTCAGTATCAAGGGCAAGTTGGCTCCTCGTTACATTGGTCCTTTTCGCATTCTTGCAAAACGAGGAGAGGTTGCCTACCAATTGGAACTACCACCGCATCTTTCCAAGGTTCATGATGTCTTCCATGTCTCGCAACTCAGGCATTGCTTCTCGGACCCTGTCCGTGAAGTGGACCACGAAGCGCTTGATCTCCAAGATAACCTTACTTATCGAGAATACCCTGTTCGTATCCTCGATCAAGCTGAGCGTACCACTCGACGTCGAAACGTCAAGTTTCTCAAGGTTCAGTGGTCACACCACTCCGAGAAGGAAGCCACATGGGAAAGGGAGGACCGCCTTCGACTAGAGTACCCCTCACTCTTCCCGATGACTCCTAAATCTTGGGACGAGATTCTTTTGAGTGGGGGTGAGTTGTCACATCCCTAGTTTACCGTTGCATTGTGCTAGCATGTGTGTTGCATCATGTTTAATTTTCTTCAAGTTGAAACGCTAGCCCCTCACTTGAATCAAACAAATTCAAATACTTGTGTTTTTCAATGAATCCAAAATGCCCATAAAAAATGCCCACAATGTCTGATAAATGTTGGCAACAACTTATCAGGGGTGCATTTTATTTCTACAACAATTTTGGCATTTTAATTAATCCAACAAAGCTACTGAAAATTTCAAACAAAGGCACTATAATTATTTTAGGGGCTTCAAAAATGTTGAAACTTTTTATGGGGCTTAGTAATATTCAGTTAACGTCCCATAAAATATTTTTGTATTTTTGTGCTAGGTATTTGTTGGCCAAATCAAATAAAACAAATGTCAGAAATAGAAAAACAAAAACAAAAGAGAAATAGAAAAGGGAGAGGACTCACCTGAAGCCCAGCAGCAGACTGGCCCATCTGGCCCAGCTGCCAGTCATCTTCAACCTCTGCCAGAAGGCAGAGGAGAAGAGGGCCACGATGAGCTAGCCAGGCGCCATGCACCTGGCTGCCTCCTCGTTGCACTGGCGAGCGGGATAAGCTCAGCAGAGCCGTCTGGATCGCCCCCTCCTCCATTTCGCCTCTCTGCTCTCTCCCTGCTCTCCTCTCCGCCATGGCCGCCGCACCCGAGCGCTCGCCGCCGTAGACTCGCCTCTCCAGCCGCTCCCCCTCGCCTCCGACTAGCTCAAAAGCTCCACCTTGAGCTGCTTCTGCTCTTCGCCAAGCCACGTGACGCCAGAAGCTCCCCATCGCTGCCCCGATCCCGTCTTCAACCTCCGGCCACCGATGATCGCCGCCGCCGTTTGTCATTACCAGGCCGTCCCCGAGCCCGCTTTCAATGGCTACGCCCTCGCAGTGAGCTTGCATACCCTTTCCCTGGATCTATTACCGGCCGTAGCCCTCGATTTCATAGAGACCTGAGAAGCTCCGCCGCGCGAGCTCGATGCCGGCGATGTTCCGGTGTCCCTGTGGTCCTCCCGAGGCCACCATCGAGTTCGCGGAGCTACGTAGATTATGTAGGAGCCAGGCCCTTGCTCTGTCGCGTGCTATATCATCGATCTCGACGACGCCCGACCGCCGGCCGCCACGGACTTCGATGCCATTGTCGTCTCCGGTGACCCCATGGCCATCTGACCCCGTAGATGGATGAAGCCCCGCGTGGGCTTCTTCTAGGTAGTCTCCGCGCGCCCAGAAGCGCTCTGTAGCGCAACTCCGGCGACGCGCCGCGGTCGCTTTGGTCGCTGCTAGCAGGACCCCGGTGGGGGCTACCGTGGAGGACCATTAGGAGTTTATCCAGTTAATTAGCATGGCTAACAGACGCAGACAGTGGGCCCTGGCTATAGTCAAAGCCAGGGTCAACTCGGGATTATCTCCTGAGTCAATGACATGTGGACCCCACATGTCAGTGACACTAACTAGCCCTGGGTCACTGACCAGTGGACCCCACTGGTCAGGTTTGACCTGGCAACGGCTAGCGGACCTGCTGATGCCAGGCTGATGCAATAATGAATTTCCAGTGTATTAATAATTCCAGAAAATGGATAAAACTTCTAAAATTCGTAGAAATTAATCTGTAACTCAGATTGAAATAATTTATATATGAAAAAACATTAGAAAAATCCAATGAATAAATTGATGCTATTATCATGCATGATAGAGCAACCTAAATAGGAGAACATTGCCATTTTGCATAAAATGCAAATGTGACATAATACATGGAGTTGAATTTGAACCTAGTTTCAAACCAGCTCCATTTAAACTTGATGCTAGGTGCATTAGCTCATCCAAATCATGTTGCCATGTCATAATCATGCATCATATTGTTGCCCTTGCTGTGTATTGATTGTCCCTTATATCTGTTGCGGTAGGCTCTGCTCCATCGGATACCCACGAGTATCCCCCTGAAGGAGAGTACCTCTCCGCCAACCTGCAAGGCAAGCAACCACATTGATCATTCCGATAACATCCCACTCTCTCGCTCCTGCTCTTGTTTAATGCATTAGGACTATACAATTCAACTGTTACCTGTTTCGGTAGTTGAACCTGTTGGGGATATAACCCCGTGGTAAGACCCGCCCAGGAGGGGCCGGGTCATACCTGGCGGCTCTCCGCCCAGATCTTTAGAGTGGACCGGAAGATGAAGGCCAGGCCGCGTGGCGGCTTACCAGACGGGCCAAGACGAAGGCCCAGAGACAGAAGATGGAGTAAAGACCCAGGCGGTTAAGCCGCCCAGAGACGGCTTGCCCAAGACGGCAAGGCGGCTTAGAGACAGGATTGACTACGTTGTATGAGTCGGTTTGAGACTCGTGTAACCCAGGGCCTTGACCTCCTATATAAAGGTGAGACCCTGGGGCGGCTTAGACAGAAACGAATCAATCGAGAACTAGGTCAAGCGAATCCGCTCCCTTGTAATCAATACTCCAAGCAATACAACACAAGCAGGACGTAGGCTTTTACCTCTTCTTGAGGGGCCGAACCTGGGTAAACTCGTGTCCCTCGTCTCGACCAACCCCTTTGAGTCCACCGCCTCAGCGACGACCTCGAACCTAAGACTTCGAACATCTACTGTGACAAAACCACGACAGTTGGCGCCCACCGTGGGGCTAGCGCTCGGCGGTGTTGAGTTCTCAAAGGGCTCTCTCCCAGGGATCGAGGGGTACGCTGTTGGCAGGATGACCAAGAGTCGCCGCGGCCGGCTCTACATCGACGACGCCGGCTGGGGCCCCGAGGCCGATTCAATTGAGTACGGTTTCCGGGTCCCCTTCGGCGGAATCCACGTCTTCATCGGCAAGATCGGCGGATCCGAACCCGGGCTGGACATCTGCACCGACATCGTCGAGCCGGCCCGGCGCGAGCAACCCACCCGACGCGTGCAACCCGCCCGTTCCGACCCCGGCAGGAAGCATGTCTTCATCGGCTTCACCCAGGGCATGGAGCTTGAAGGTTCTATGTCACGGGAAGAAACTCTCATCTGTTCAGAGGATGGATCCTCGAGCGGAGAGACGGAATCAATCTATCAGCTTCACAATGGTGGGCTCGGGGGCTACGTCGAGCCTTACCCCGAGTCGGAGTATCATGAGCCGGAGGATTATGAGCCGCCGAACCGCGCTGCCGTCTTCATGGCGGGTTCAGCGGCGGCTCCTGGCAGCTCAGCCGCCGGTGCGACTGGGTCTGGAGCTGGCAGGCCGCCGGCTCAGGTTCTTCTGGATCTGATGAATGAGCTTACAACCCTGAAGGCGACTGAGGTCACTGCTGAAAACCAAGCGGACCGTAATGCGGAGATCGCGAGGTTGAAGAACCAGATGACCGGAGTCCAACAGGAAATCAATGCGCTGAATGCTTAGATGGATGCTGAGGCGGAGCGCCTTAGGGCGGACGCTTTCCGTTTCGAGTTAGAGCAGCAGTCTGCGGCGGCGGTTCAGCGGATGAGGCATCAGTATGAAGCCAGAAATCTTTTCAACACGCCAGGGACGGGACGGAACGTACCTTTGACCGTGACCCGGACGGCGGAAGTACCTGGAAGCCGGGCGGCGGTTCAGCATCAGCGGCCAGACCCGCCCCGCCGGAACCCGACCCCACCACAGCCTTTTCCGACGCCGCCGGGTCATTATTCTAACCCGGCTGAGAACATGGTGGCGGCGGCAACCCGGCTTGGTACAATCCCCATCCCCGATGAGGCGCCTTTTCCAGAAGAGGTGCGGAACGCTATTGGATACCTGCAGACGGCGGTGGCCCAACAGGAGAAGTATACTTACAGCCGGAGCCGCGTGCATTCAACTCCCATCCCCAGCCGCAGCTACAGCCGGCGTTATGAGTCGCCGGCGGTTTCTAGCAGTGAACGACATCGGAACCCGCCGCGAGTCGATTGGGCGGCTCTGGATGCTCAGGCGCTGGTGGATCAGGCGAGAGCACAGCGAGAGGCGGCGGCTCTGGCGGCGGCGGCGGCTCATCAGGAACCCACAGTTGCACCTTCCGTATCAGTAGGGGCAGGAGTAACCTCCAGGGCTGTGGGAGTGCCGTGCTTAGCGCCGGCTCTACGGAATGAGCGTCTGCCGAAGGATTTCAAAGGTCCTCGCAAGGTGCCCAATTATACTACAGACCTACCTCCAGAGGCTTGGATCGAAAGCTATGAGCTGGCCATGGAGATGTTGGACGTCAGTGATGCAGTATGTGCCAAATACTTCATCATGATGATGGAAGGGCTGGCTCGCACGTGGTTAAAGGGCTTGCCACCCAATACCATTAATTCCTGGGCCGAGTTGAAGGCGAAATTCATCAAAAATTTCCATGGAACGTGCAAGCAGCCCATGACGATTGTGGATCTGGACCATTGCGTGCAGCATGATGACGAGTCGACTCATCACTGGGTCTGGCGGGTCTCAACCATCATCCACTCTTCGGAACAGATTACGGCGGCTCAAGCAGTTTTGATTCTGGAGAAGAATTGCCATTTTACACCGCTGAAGCAGAAGCTTGGCCGGCTTAAGCGTTCATGCCAAGACATGGGGGAGCTCATGGTGGCTCTCACCAAGTATGCAGACTCTGATAACACGAAAGACCCAGGCTCTGATGATGAGAAATCAGGTCACGGGAAGAAAGCTAACAATGGCAAGGGTCAACAGCAAAACGCGTCTGGAAACAGCAACCCGGGCAAACGGAAGAACCCGGACGGCGGGTCAGAATTGGTGGCGAACACCAGCACTGGGAACAATCGTGCTAAGGGCAATGGGAACTTCAGGGCACCCTTTAACAAAGGTAAAGCTCCTTTCAACTTGGAGGAGATGCTCAATAAACCTTGTCCGGAGCACAGCCGGCCTGATAAGCCGGCAGGTCACACTTGGAGGGATTGCAGTATTATGCGGCAGTTCAGGGATTACAGCCTTCAACAGCACCGTAATAACGGATATGGTCCGTCAGGCGGCTCAGGGCCGGGCGGGTCAGGAGCCGGCTTTGGTGCTGGCGGCTCAGGATCCGGTTACCAGGGTCAAGGCAATCAAGGAGGTCATCATCAACATCCTGGCGGTGGAGGCCAGCAGCAGAATAACCAATCGGGGTACCAGACTAACCCGAAACAGCTCAGTGGGGGTCAGTATCATGTTTTTACAACCAGCCTCGACAAGCGAGACTGGAAGGTACGCAAGCAGGCGGTTAACGCGGTCATGCCGGCTCTCCCACAGTATTTGAAGTGGTCCGAGTATGACATAACTTGGAGTAGGGAGGATCACCCGCCGCGTGTTGATAACCCGGGGCAACTGGCTTTGGTAGTTGCCCCCCAAGTAGGAGGATATGTGTTCACTAAAGTGCTTATGGATGGTGGCAGCAGCATAAACATCCTGTATTATGACACTTTCAGCCGGATGGGTTTGCTTGATAAGGATCTTAAGCCCTCTTCAACAGTTTTTCACGGTGTGGTGCCCGGAAAATCGGCTTATCCAGTGGGGAAGATTTCTTTGGAGGTAGCTTTTGGTGATGAATTTAACTACAGGGTGGAGTCTTTGTGGTTTGAAGTGGTCAAAATCAAAAGCCCATATCACGCTCTGTTTGGACGGCCGGCTTACGCCAAGTTCATGGCTAGGCCTTGCTATGGTGATCGGAAGACAGCTCTTGAGTGTGAGGAAGGTGACGCAGCTTACGCAGAGTCAAGTTGTGCGGAGGCAGAGCTCAAGTTTTATAAGGAAAATGTTGACCCGGAAGACATGACTCCACTCAAGAAGCCTAACACGGAATCTGAGCCGCCCCTCAAGTTTGCGGCGGATGATACCAAGCAGGTAGATTTCACTCCGGGCGACTCATCACAACAGTTCACTATCGGGGCTAACATGGACCCCGCATAGGAAAGCGCGCTCATCGAATTCATCCGTGAGAATCGAGACATCTTTGCATGGAAGCCGTCTGACATGCCAGGTGTACCGAGAGAATTCGCTGAGCACCACCTTAATGTGGATCCTAAGTTCAAGCTGATCAAGCAGTTCCTTCACCGTTTCAATGAAGAGCGGTGTAAAGCAATTGGGGAAGAGGCGGCCCGGCTCTTAGCAGCAGGGTTCATCGTGGAGGTTTTTCACCCAGAGTGGTTAGCTTACCCGGTGTTGGTGCTTAAGAAGAACGGCACGTGCCGTATGTGTGTGGATTACACGGATCAATAAGAGGATCCGTTGCCAACATCACAGAATCTTTTCAGAATATTCGCTATGACGTCACGGCAAGTTATCAGTTTTCTTTTCAGGTGACAGAAATGTGAGACTCGCCACCAAGTGAGTTTGAAGATTGACATGAGCAGGCTCAAATCAACCTGGGGCCTAATGTTGGGGATATAACCCCGTGGTAAGACCCGCCCAGGAGGGGCCGGGTCATACCTGGCGGCTCTCTACCCAGATCTTTAAAGTGGACCGGAAGATGAAGGCCAGGCCACGTGGCGGCTTACCAGACGGGCCAAGACGAAGGCCCAGAGACAGAAGATGGAGTAAAGACCCAGGCGGTTAAGCCGCCCGGAGACGGCTTGCCCAAGACGGCAAGGCGGCTTAGAGACAGGATTGAATACATTGTATGAGTCGGTTTGAGACTCGTGTAACCCAGGGCCTTGACCTCCTATATAAAGGTGAGACCCTGGGGCGGCTTAGACAGAAACCAATCAATCGAGAACTAGGTCAAGCGAATCTGCTACCTTGTAATCAATACTCCAAGCAATACAACACAAGCAGGACGTAGGCTTTTACCTCTTCTTGAGGGGCCGAACCTGGGTAAACTCGTGTCCCTCGTCTCGACCAACCCCTTTGAGTCCACCGCCTCAGCGATGGCCTCGAACCTAAGTCTTCGGACATCTGCTGTGACAAAACCACGACAGAACCCATTCATCTTCATGACTTATCATTGTCACAGTAAATAGCTAAACCAAGAAACCTAGCATACCTGGTAGATGCTTGAACCTTGATGTGCTTTATCCTACTTGCTTGTTATGCATAGAGTGGTGTCAGGTCAGATTCATCTGGGTGATGAACCGGAGTGAAACTGTGTTGTTCTAATGTGGTGAACTCGATGATGAACCTGATTTAGTAAAGGTAGCGATGAGAGGCTATGTAGGAGTACATAGCGGGTTGTCTCATTGGGACCGATGAACTGAGTTCCGTGTTTGTGATCCAAGACTAGTTACTACCACACATTGGGTTCCGGTAACTCGACCCCTCTCGTCTTATCAACCGCCTATTCCTCGGTCCTGGAGTTGCAAGTAGTGTCTGGTGTTTGTAGCTATGCTGGAGGTCATGCGTAGGGATGACCTTAGGGGTGGGCTACGACGCAGTAGGCAGTGGCATGGTGTACCAACGGTCACCCGGAAGGCGGGCTTGGGAACCCTATGCACATCGTTTGAGGCCGTAGCGGAAACTTCAGTCGGACTTCCGTGCGGGTTCAGTCTCAAATAAGCGATAGCCTGGACTAGGGTTTTGTGTGATTGACGGTCATGGCCGACTCCCTCGCTAGGCTTCCGTTTGAAGGTTGTCGTGGTGCCTTTTTTTACGTGCCCATAGCGATAAGTGGCAAGAGCATGTGTGAAGAAGTACACCCCTGAAGCGTATGAATCTGTTCGATTAGCCGCGTCCTCGGATATGGACAACTTGGAAACTTATGTTGTTCATAGACAATTTCATGGCTACTCATAAAAGTATCAAGACAAGTGTGAGTACCGTGGATGGCACTCTCATAGGTGTCGGGAGCGGATCCATGGTAGAGTATTGATGTGGTGTTAATGGACTCGTGTCCGCTATCTCAAACTTGTTCAAAGAACTAGTAGTCGTAGTACAGGTTAGCCAAGAGTCAAATCTAGCATTGCTGCATGAACTCCGCAACTCCCCTTGTTGATACATGAGCATGAATAGACTAGGTCTGATTTAAAGACTTGTTGAGTACGTTTGTACTCATGTTTGCTTAATAACTATTGCAGATGAGAACCAGGACCCATCTGGTGGGTTCTATCTAGACGTCGGCGATGCCGAGTAGTTGGTATCCCAGCTAAGATCTGATGCCCTGGGATGGGCTGTAGATAGTCAGGCTTTATGCCTTTTTACCTTTCATCTGTCTGTACTCAGATAGCTTTAAGCTTCCGCATGGCTTGTCTGACTTTGCTTGTATGACCCCTACCTATATGAACATATTATGTAAGGCTCTTCTGAGCCTTCTAAATAAATGTTGTGTTGTTGTATGGTTATGTTTTGATGCCATAGTTGTATCTATGCATATCGGGCATGTCGTGTGTACGTGTGACGTGCAACGGTATGTATGGGGACACCTAGTTGTGTGCCTCTAGTATTACTCTTTATGGGGAAATGCCTCTTTGTGCTTTCACTGAGCCTTGGTAGCTTGCTACTGCTCCGGACACATTGATTGACCGACGTGTATCCTTCTTTGCTGCTGTGTTTGTCCCTTCGAGGAAATATCTCGCAGTGTAATGGAGTCCATGTAGCCTGCTACGACTCGTCTACGCGCTGTTGACGACAGAAATGTTTCACGGCGTAATGGAGTCCGTGTAGCTTGCTATGACTCGTCTACACACGCTGATGACCGACACCTGCATTGTTGGATTATGTACGCCTGTCCCTGTACGGATGTGCCACTTGGGTTCTACGACTAGTCATGTCGACCCGGGTTCCTGGAAATTTGAATGTTAGCGACACATTCACATTCGTGAGACAAAAGGCGCAAACGGTCCCGCCCCAGGTAAGGTGGCAGCCGTGGAGATAACCGTGCGTGAGCCCGCAAATTAATGTGAGGTGTTACATGCTAGATTCTTATGGCTTAGGATCGGGGTCTCGACAGATATTAAGCCCTCATTTTAATAGAGAACCGGAACAAAGCATTAACACACGGTGAATACAAGAACTCCTCAAACTACGGTCATCACCGGAAAGTTTCCCGACTATTGTCACTCCGGGGTTTACGGATCATAACACGTAATAGGTGCGTATGACTAGCAAGATCGGATCAAGAACATAGATATAATGGTGCTAACCTAAACGGTTCAGATCTGAAATCATGGCACTCGGGCCCTAGTGACAAGCATTAAGCATGGCAAAGTCATAGCAACATCAATCTCAGAACATAGTGGATACTAGGGGTCAAGCCCTAACAAAACTAACTTGATTACATGACGAATCTCATCCAAATGCTCACCGACTAGCAAGCCTATGAAGGAATTACTCACTTCCAGTGGGGAGCATCATGGAATTGGCGATGGAGAAGGTTGATGATGACGAAGACCAAAGATTCCCCTCTCTGGAGCCCCAAACGGGCTCCAGATCTGGCCTCCCGATGAAGAACAGGAGGTGGCGGTGGCTCCGTATCGTAAAACGCGATGAAACTTTCTCTCTGATTTTTTTCTCCAAAATAGCATTTTATAGCGTCGGAATTAGGGTCAGTGGGGCCCCAAGGTGGGCACAACCCACCAGGGCGCGCCTGGGGGACTGGCGAGCCCTAATGTATCGTGCCCAACCAGGGCTCCCCCTCCGGTGGTTCTTGGCTCCGGTATTTTTTATTTATTGTAAAATAAATCTCCAAAAAGTTTCGTCCAGTTCCGAGAACTTTTATTTCTGCACAAAAAACAAAACCATGGTAGTTCTGCTGAAAACACCGCCAGTCCGGGTTACTTCCATTCAAATCATGCAAATTAGAGTCCAAAACAAGGGCAAAATTGTGAGGTAAAGTAGATACGACTGAGACGTATCAACTCCCCCAAGATTAACCCATTGCTTGTCCTCAAGCAATTCAGTTAACAAACTGAAAGTGATAAAGAAAAAGTTTTACGAACTCTTTTGTTCTTGTTTACATATATATGCTTAAGTAGCACCTAGGTTTTCAGCAAAGATTATAACTAACCATGCCGACAATAACTCTTAGAAATTATATTAACTCATATCAATGACATAAGCAACTAGCGAGCAACAATGAAATATCTCAAGTGCCAACACTTTGTCAAAACAATCATGATATAATATGACAACAATGGTATCTCGCTAGCCCTTTCTGAAACCGCAAAACATAAATGTAGAGCACCTCCAAAGTTCAAGAAGCGATTAAACATTATAATTCATGGTAGAAAAGATCCAGTCATGCTGCACCCAACATTAACTATACACACTGCATGAGGTTGACAATAGTGCTCTCAGGTCTGGCGCTTATTTGAGAAGCGAAGCATGGATTTGCAGAGGTGCCAGAGCTCAAAGCTTAAAACAAAGATAGATATAATTTTGGGAGGTACACCCTTCATGTCAACGTTACGACCAAGAGTTATCAATATCTTCCATGTTAAACACATTAGCGGCGGTTCCCAAGCGGTAAAAGTAAAGGTTTACTCCCCCTCCACCAAAATCACACTCCACGGCTAGCCGAATCCACGGGTACCGTCCATATCAACAACATTCTTGGGGGGGGGGGGGGGGTTATGTTTAATTATTTGTAATTTTTGATTTCGGGACTGGGAATCCCTATTACCGTCCCTCTCGTGTAAGGACGAGTGAATAAACACTCATCATGAGAATAACCCCCTTAACATGGAAGATACTAACCTCCCCTTGTCACTCCATGAGCGGTCCAGGCACACAAAACTGATGTTCATTTGAATTTTTAGAGGTGGCACATACAAATTTACTTGGAACAACAGGGTAATACCGCATATAGGCAGATATAGTGGACTCATCTGGAATAACCTTGGTTTAAGGATTTTGATGCACAAGCATTATTCCCGCTTAGTACGGGCGAAGGATAGAAAATAGATTGAGAAACGACCAGTTAGAGAGCGAAAACAGTCATGAACATGCATTACACATAATAAACATTGACTACTAGCATGAGTAGGATATGGACACCATGAACATAAATATCATGAAGGCTATGTTGGTTTTGATTCAACTACATGCGTGAACATGTGCCAAGTCAAGCCACTTCAAACATTCAGAGGATGATACCATATCATCATACCACATCACAATCATTTTAATGCATGTTGACATCCAAGATAAATCATTAACCACTCCTAGCTACTTAAAACATAGCATGAACAACTATAATCTCTAACTGTCATTCTAGACATGTATGATCATAATATGTTGAATCAAGGATACTCGGCTAAACATATTTACGAAAAGAAAAACAAGTTGAGTTCATACCCTCTTTTCTCTGCCACACTCACTTCATCAAATATCGTCATTATTGCCTTTCACTTGCATGACCGAATGATATAAAAATAATAATAGCGCAAGAGTGCCGTGACTAAGATGGAATCTGCAAACATTTTATTCAAGAGTAGAAGACAAGGTAACATGGGCTCTTTGTTAGATTAACAATAGTGCATATGAGAGCCACTCAACATTTTCATCGTGGTCTTCTCCTTGGTACGACTCAAATAAAAGGAAAAGAATTTCAGAGAAACACACTGAAATATTTTTGGAGTTTTTGGTTTTTTCTGAACAAAGCAAGTTAAAGAGGGAAAAACAAAAACAAGAAAAACTATTTACACGGCAAAAGCTCCAAACAAGTAAAAGAAGAAATGAGAAATCTTTTTGGGTTTTCTTTCGATACTACAGCTAAACTAAGCTAGAAAGAAAAGCTGAAAAGAAGTAGGAAATAATTTTTGGATTTTCTCAAAGTTTTTCAGACACGCAAGAAGAAACCGAGAAAATAAATCTAACATGGATAATACAATGAAAAAGTATGAACACCGACAACTGGAATGAAATGTGTGAACATGAATGTAATGTCGATGGAAATACGTACTCCCCCAAGCTTAGGATTTTGGCCTAGCTTGGTAATCACCATACGTAGAGTGGGTAATAGTCGGAGTGATATCCTACTGAGGCCCTTGGTGCGGACTCCTCGGCCCTCCTGGCAGCTTTAACCTCCGCATTGTGCGCATGGGCCTCGCTCTCAAGAACATAATATCTTACCCTACTGTGAAAATCAAAGAGAGCAAGAACACGAGAGAGAGAGCTATGGTGATTTTTTTCTGGAGGTAGGGGATGACATGGGGTAAAGGGATAAGTGAGGGGGCCCACATGGGGACCACAACCCACCAGGACGCCCCTGGGTTGCTGGCGCGCCCTGGTGTCTTGTGGGCACTAGGTGCACCCCCCCCCCTCTGATGTTATTTGCACCAGAAATTCAGAAAAATTCAGAAAAAAATCGTATCAAATTTTCAAAACATTCTGAGGACTTTTATTTTTGGGTCATTTTTTATTGCACGGAGAAAACAGAAAACAAGATAAACATGGCATTTTATTTTACTCGACTAAGTAAAACAGAAAATAAAAGGTGGCGGCACAAGATTGTGCCTACTAGATTCATCAATTTCATACCTCTAAAAAATGATCCATTAATTGTTGGAAATATGCCCTAGAGGCAATAATAAAATGGTTATTATTATATTTCCTTGTTCAAGATAATCGTTTATTATCCATGCTATAATTGTATTGATTGGAAACTCAAATACATGTGTGGGTACATAGACAAACAATGTGTCCCTAGTAAGCCTCTAGTTAACTAGCTCGTTGATTAAAGATGGCAAAGGTTTCCTAGCCATAGACATGAGATGTCATTTGATAACGGGATCACATCATTAGGAGAATGATGTGATGGACAAGACCCAAAATATGAACGTAGCATATGATCGTGTCAGTTTATTGCTACTGTTTTCTGCATGTCAAGTATCTATTCCTATGACCATGAGATCATGCAACTCACTGACACTGGAGGAATACCTTGTGTGTATCAAACGTCGCAACGTAACTGGGTGACTATAAAGATGCTCTACAGGTATCTCCGAGGGTGTCTGTTGAGTTGGCATGGATCAAGACTGGGATTTGTTACTCCGTGTGACGGAGAGGTATCTCAGGGCCCACTCGATAATACAACATCACAACAAGCCTTGCAAGCAATGTGACTAAAGTGTTAGCCACGGGATCTTGTATTACAGAATGAGTAAAGAGACTTGCCGGTAACGAGATTGAACTAGGTATAGAGATACCTACGATCGAATCTCGGGCAAGTAACATACCGAAGAACAAAGGGAACAGCATACGGGATTAACTGGATCCTTGACAGAGAGGTTCAACCGATGAAGATCTTCGTAGAATATGTAGGACCCAATATGGGTATCCAGGTCCTGCTATTGGTTATTGACCATAGAGGTGTCTCGGTCATGTCTACATAGTTCTCGAACCCGCAGGGTCTGCACACTTAATGTTCGGTGATGTTTCGGTAGTATAGAGTTATGTATGGTGGTGACCGAAGGTTTTTCGGAGACCCGGATTAGATCCCGGACGTCACGAGGAGCTCCGGAATGGTCCGGAGGTAAAGATTGATATATAGGAAGTCCCGTTTTGGTCACCGAAAAAGTTTCGGGTAATTCGGTAGTGTACCGGAAGTGCCGGGAGGGTACCGGGGACCATCGGGAGGGGCCTTTCGACCCAAGGGGCCTCATGGGCTGTAGGAGGAGGTGAACCAGCCCCTGGTGGGCTGGCCGAACCCCCCAACAAGGCCCATGTGGCTTGAGGTGGAAAAAACCCAAAGGAAGGAAAGGTGGAAAAGGTTTCCAAGTGGAGAGGAGGAATCCTACTCCTAGTAGGATTGTAGTAGGACTCCACCTCCCACTTCGGCCGACTCCTGGGAGGAGGTCTTGGCCGGCTAGCCCCTCCCCTCCCTCCTATATATACTAGAGGTTTATAGGTGAGGGATAACCCTAATTGCCACGTGCTCCCTCTACAACATCTAGATCGTTTTCTCCTCTAGTCTAGTTCGGCGGTGTTTAGGCCAAGCCCTGTCGGAATAGTTCCACCACCATAGCCGCCACGCCGTCGCGCTGCCGAAGAACTCATCTACCTCTCCACTCCCTCTTGCTGGATCAAGAAGGCGGAGATCGTCATCGAGCTGTACGTGTGCTGAACGCGGAGGTGCCGCCCGTTCGGCTCTAGATGGGAAGGACCGTGATCAGGATCGCGAGACGGTTCGTGATTTGATCGCGGGACGGATCGTGATGGGATCGCAGGATGGATCGTGATTGGATCACGAGAAAGATCATGATTGGATTGCGGGATGCTCGGCGATTTGGATCACGAAGACGTTCGACTACATCAACCGCGTTTCTTAATGCTTCCCGCTTAGCGATCTACAAGGGTATGTAGATCCACTCTCCCTCTCGTAGATGCTCATCACCATGGATAGATCTTGCGTGTGCGTAGGAAAGTTTTTGTTTCCCATGCAATGTTCCCCAACAGTGGCATCATGAGCTAGGTCTATGTGTAGATGAGATCACGAGTAGAACACAAAGGAGTTTGTGGGCTTTGATGTTCAGATTGCTTCCTCCCTTGGTCTTTTCTTGATTCAACGGTATGGTGGGATGAAGCGGCCCGGACCAACATTACTCGTACGCTTACGAGAGACCGGTTCCATCACCTGCCATGTAACTTCATGGCATAAAGATGGCTGGCGGGTGTCTGTTTGTCCCACTTTAGTTGGATCGGATTTGACAAAGGCGGTCCTTGAGAAGGTTGAATAGCAATTTGTGTATCACCGTTGTGGTTTATGCGTTGGTAAGAATAGTTCTTGCTAGATACCCATAGCAGCCACGTCAAACATGCAACAACAATTAGAGGACGTCTAACTTGTTTTTGCAGGGTATGTTGTGATGTGATATGGCCAATTACATGATGAGATATATGTGATGTATGAGATGATCATGTATTGTATAGAATATCATGACTTGCATGTCGATGAGTACGGCAACCGGCAGGAGCCATAGGGTTGTCTTTAATTATTTTCGCCGTTTTGCTTTACTTTATCGCTATGAGTTACCAATAGTCGTGGAAGCAATAGTCGGTGCGACAACCTCATGGCGACACATTGATGGAGATCATGGTGTTATGCCGGTGACGATGGAGATCATGCTGGTGCTTTGAAGATGGAGATCAAAAGCACAAGTTCATGGCCATATCATGTCACTTATGATTTGCATGTGATGTTAATCCTTTTATGCATCTTATTTTGCTTTGGACGACGGTAGCATTATAAGGTGATCCCTCACTTAAAATTTCAAGATAAATTGTGTTCTCCCCGAGTGTGCACCGTTGCGAAAGTTCTTCGTTTCGAGACACCACGTGATGATCGGGTGTGATAGACTCTACGTTCGCATACAACGGCTGCAAGCCAGTGTTGCACGTGCGGAACACTCGGGTTAAACTTGACGAGCCTAGCATGTACAGACATGGCCTCGGAACACAAGAGACCAAAAGGTCGAACATGAGTCATATAGTAGATATGATCAACATGAAGATGTTCACCATTGAAACCGCCTCAACTCACGTGATGATCGGACTTGAGTTGGTGAATTTGGATCATGTGACACTCGAATGACCAGAGGGATGTCAATTTGAGTGGGAGTTTTTAAGTAATATGATTAACTAAACTCATTATCATGAACATAGTCAAAATGTCTTTGCAAATTATGTTGTAGATTACTAGCTCACGCTGTAGCTCCCATGAATTTTTATATGTTCCTAGAGAAATAGAGTTGAAAGATGATGGTAGCAATAATGCGGACTGGGTCCGTGATCTGAGGATTGTCCTCCTTGCTACGCAGAAGGCTTATGTCCTTAATTGCACCGCTCGGTGCGCCACCCCCTGTAGCGTCGTCTGTAGATGTTGTGAACATATGACAGGCACGTTCCGATGACTACTTGATAGTTCAGTGCGTCATGCATTACGGCTTAGAATTGAGGCTCCAAAACGTTTTGAACGTCACGGAACATATGAGATGTTCTAAGAGCTGAAATTGGGATCTCAGGCTCGTGCCCGTTATCGGTGTCAAATCCGGCATATCTCGTAGTAGTGGTCCTAAGCTAGGCGTCTTGGAGCGTTGGTAACATGGACACAGGATTTTACCAAGGTTCGGGCTCTCTCAAGGAGATAATACCCTACGTCCTGCTTTTGATTGTATTGATATGGGGATAGTACATAGTACATGTATCTACCACGAGATTGTAGTAATGAATATGAGATTGTCTATCGACTAGCCTGGCCTTGGTTTATATATGTACCAGAGGCCTAGGGTTTAGAGGAGTCCTTGTCTTGTGCGCCAAGTCTTGTGGAATCTCCCTTGTATGCATCATGGACTGTCCGAAGTGGCCCATCAGTGAATCATCATGGGGGTCCTCGGCCCGACCCACTGGTCGGGAGACGACGTGGTGAGTACCCCCTAGTCCAGGACACCGTCAGTAGCCCCCTGAACCGATCTTCAAGTTGAGGACGCTCCTCGGTTCTTCCGAATAATTCTTCGTCATCGATCGTCGGTCTTGAAAACTGGTTCAACAAATCTTCCCATGTCCGATCTTGAGGATCGCCGAGCTGAATTCGAAGAGTTTACATGTCGGGCATCCGAGGAGCCCCTTTAAGTTATCGGCCTTTATTAGTGCATTGTAATTTTTTACACCACACCTGGGGTTTGAACTGTTTCCCGTGCGGCGGCGTCCTCTTGCGTCCGAGCTCCAACACCGAACTACATCCGAGGCGTCTTTTCACAGCCAAGCTCCAACACTATTCGGCGTTCAAGGTATCCTCTTGTGTCCGAGCTCCAACGTCGGACTGCATCCGAGGTGTCTTTTTGCAGCCGAGTTCCAACACTATTCGGCATTCAAGGTGTCATAGATCACATTGGTCTCTGAAAATTTGGAGTCTATCCGAGCTGAAATACCGGAATTAGTCTTTTATGGAGCTAGCTATTCGCATCCGAGCTTTAGGTCGGACTGCTTCCGAGGTGTTTTTTCCAGCTGAGCTCCAACACTAGTCGGCGTCCAAGGTGTCATATATTACTTCGGTCTTTGAAAAGGTTGAACGAGTTCAGCCGAGCTTACTGCCGGCATTGCCCTCTATTGAGCCAACCACCTCCATCCGAGCATTACACCAGACTGCTTCAGAAATAGTACACCACCTCGGTCGCGGGCTGATTTTTTGTGGAAATTATTTCCAATCGTTGCACCTTATTCTCTGCCGAGACATATAGCCAGTAGCCCTCAAGGTGCGTGTCGGTCTAAAACCCGGGATGCACCTGAAGTAAAAAAACAATAATCAAAATAAAACCACTTATCCCAGTAGCCCCTAAGACTTAGGTCGATTTGCAAAATCGGCCTGAGGATCAAGTTCTTGCTCAATGGCATACGTTAGGGATAGAAACGTGCATAGTAGTTTCCAAGACTCGGGTTGGGTGCGGCCGACCAACCTGAGGATCGAATCTCCTCGGAAGCCGTATTGCACTTTGAATTTGCTGCATTGAATAGGCAATGCAGTAGCCCCCGAACCTTCATTTGGGCATGGGTGGTCGAATTAAGGATCGATATTTGTTTGACACAAACTTTGTTAAGTTTGACACAATTTATGTGTAATGACTCTATGTATCCAAGTACTCTACATCATTAATGCTCGGATCCGCATTGTACAATACTTTGTTGACCGACCATCGGCTTCAACCTCCTCGGCTTGTAGCCGAGGAGTGTTTGTCCTACTTTATAAAGCCTTTATAAGGGCAAAGGTTTACGGAAAACAAGGCAATCCGGTCATATGGTTTTATAAACAAAGGTACACGGAGAGATATGTTATATATTACTATTTAATGTAAGAAACATCTTCTGGGAAAATAGTTCATTTATAAGCTCCTTTTCCCAGCATATCATGTTGACCATGATCGTGAAACCTCAATTCCGATCAATGTTGGGGGAAAATATTGATGATTTAGTTCGGAAAATGTTCCTGAACTCTGTGGTCTTTAATGAACCGAAAGTTTCACTTCCGTCGGTGCCGACCAATTATATTCTTAAGATTGCTAGCTTTCGGCTTCACCCAGTTTGAGGTACTAACCCGGATGACCCGGAAGTAACAATCACAGAGGTGCTCCCTTTACCCCCTAGCCGAACAATCGGGAACGTAGGGGGTAAGCACGGGAGCCAGGCAACCGAGCTTGGCCAAAATCTTATGTCAAATTGATGCATATGTATGGCTTTATAACGATGATTACGGAAGGCAGCACTCGCATATTGAATACAAATGCTTTTATGCTATATGCTATTTTGACTAATGTGTGACCGTTTATAATTTGAAAGTGGCCTATCGTCGACTTCCACCCCTTTGTAGATGCTACGCAGGGTGTTTCCGTACAACCCTTAGCCGACGTCTCGATGCCCGGAGGCGGTTGTGTTAGTGGAAACAAGGCAATCAGATATTCGGGCTTTATAACTTTCACTTAGTCAAGGAGCATATGTTTGGGGGCAACTTAATAGCCCCCGGTATACGTCGACTTCTCGAATTATTCAAGGTCGAACCACCCACAACTTGTCCTTTTCAAGAAAGAAAGGCCCTTCGTTCTACTCGGATAACCTCGATCGGCTATATTTGGTTGAACACCGCCTACGGTTCGCTGACCGATTTACGCTTGTTGCGACAGTCAACTTTCGGCTTTCTCCAACTGAGGCACTTAACCAGTTAAACCGGAAGTGACAATCGCAGTGGTTCTCCCTTTACCCCTTAGCCGAACAAAGCGGAAACGTAAGGGGTAAGCACAGGAGCCGGGCAATCCAGCTATAGACCAAAGACACAACTCGAAATCAATGCATATAAATGCGAAATACCGAGGACATTTTGCTGAAGACTGCATGGAGTACCTCGATGTTTGGTGGGTTCGGTGCTAACAGCAGACCCCCTTTAATATTGTCGATGCGTGAAATGCTTCTTGCATTGTACTGCAAGAGTTATGCTCAGAAAAACCAAAAAACTTATGCAAAAAAAACTTTATGTTTGTATAAAAGAAAATTGTGCCAATCCATAATTGGTCTAAAATTTAATTTGTGCGTTAGTCGTGCTTTAACAAGATACATCCGATTTCCAGACTTCAAGCGTGTCACACTTCGGCTTTAACCTCCATATCCCGAAGGTGGAGTGTTTCTCCAAGGCCAGTTTAGCAAACTAAACGCGAGCGGCTCTAGAGAGAAAACAGGCTATCCGGCTATTGACCACACACTAATGTCAGAAAAAGGAGTAGTAGAAAAAGACTTTGCAACGACCAAGAAGAAAACACATTTATTATAAAACGGCTAATATAAATTTAAGAGCCCCCAGTTAACTTTGGGGAAAGGAAATTGTTTTGAACAAACGATTTTTTGTTTAACAAAATTAACAATGTTTGGTTGAACCGAACGAAAAGTAAAATTTTAAATAGAGCTGAGCACGAAAACGACTTAGCTGGCTAATGTGCTCGGTGCGGTCCGGTGTTGTGGCAGGACAAAGACGTAGTCCTCGGCCTGGCCGAGGTCCTAGCATCCAAGCCCGAGGTAACCGAGCAAAGAGCTCGGGTCGAGAAGTGGCAACGCAACACGGTTGCTGCGGCGAGGCAAAAGCCCCCGGTCCAGCCGAGGAGACAGAGTAGTTCGGCAGCGTGACGAAGAAGCCCCCAGTTATCATGGGAAAAGGAAGTGTTTTTAAAAAACAAACTTTTTTATTTAACATAAATATAATGCTTGGTCGAACCGAACAAAAATTTAAAATATTTGAGCATGAAAGCGACTTAGCTGGTTAATGTGCTCGGTGTTGACGACGCAGGCCGAGCTTATAGCGGGTCAAGGTCGCAGCCCCAAGCCTGTCCCGAGGTGCCCGAGCAAAGAGCTCGGCTTGATGAAGTGACAATACAACACTTTCAAAGGGCCGAGGCGAAACCCCCGGTCCAGCCGAGGAGACAGAGTAGTTCGTCAGCGTGACGGCAAAGCCCCCACGTCAGTCGACCATGTCGACGATGCAATTTGGTTGATGGAGGCGGGATGGCGATGTAGGCACACCAAGGTGACCGCATGACGCAGTCGATATTAATTACCTGTGCACACAAAATAGTGCAAGACGATAATAACAACAACACTTTCGAAAGTATTTGCATAATTATTGTACGTAGAGTGAATGAAAAGTAATATGGCCCATGCGCCCGAAGATCCGACGAGGTAGAATTCTCTAGGCAAGTCGGCTTGGCGATGCCGAAGCCCCCCGAGTTGACTAATGTGACAAGCAGGTCAGCATGGCCATTGGACGAACAAGGTGATGGCGCAACCCGACTGATGCCGGTAGGGACGACGACGTAGGATTGCCGATCTAGTGACATCGTGCGACCATCGTTAATATACGACATGAGCGCCAAAGTCTGCTCGGTGGAGCAGCCGTGTGGAGACGTCGGCGCAGGTCGACTGGCTGAGATAACAAGGTAGTTTGGTTGTTCTTTATCTATCTGCACGCATAAGACGGTGGAAAACCGAAGCATAAAATTTCTTTGCACAATTAATTCACGCAAAAATAAATAAATTAATAAACATAGCCTGAAAGCGGAGGTTGATTTGACGGCATGAGGACGCGCGCGTGTCGGAATTCGCGGAACCACGGCACACGGATGTTGTAGCGCGTCAGACTTCGACAAACGCCGGGGATAGGGCGTTCGCGGAACCATGCAGTATCCGCCGACCTGTGGACAGAAAATCCAAGCTCCAAATTGGGAACGATTAGCACGACTTGACGAAACGCTTAACCGTAGGTGATAGATGTAGTATAGGGCAACTAGTAGTAAATACGTGCATGAAAAGCAGACTATACTACTACTAGGTAAAAGCGTGCACATCCCATCTAATTAAGTAACAATAAAGAAAAATGAAGGGTCAAATCATCTTGTGGCTTGTCGCTTTGTTGGCTGATGTATACTCCTTCGCGTGAGCAGTGCTAGTCCGATCGTGACTCCATGGCTGGAACGCCACTCGATTATGTTCGTCAGCTTCCTCAGGATCTCCCTAGCACGCGAGGTAGTTCGGATCGACGTAGCGCCAGACGGCGGATACAATTCGTTGAGAGAATTTTCACCATCCGATCTAACTGCGAACAGATAGAACGACACGGCGACAACAATTTTGCAGGACAGAAAATTTATATAAAATAGAGTTGACCGGAAAAATATCACCTGAGGGGTTTATCGGAGTAGCACGCGAGGCAATCAAGACATCAAAAGGACTTCATGCCACCGTGGTATCTGAACTAATCGACACGTGGATCCGTGGCGGCATATCGACTACAACTTATGCATCAAACGTTGAAAACTCGGCATGCAACACTTTACGTGAGGCGCCGTAGTACTAGCAGTCAATTTGTGCCTTTTTTCTTTAATGATCCGATCTTAGGCATAGGTAAGTAGGAGCAGGATTACCATTGATAGATTGATTAGTAGTAGTCTAATCGAAACGGATCAGGCAAAAGTAATAATAAAAAGGAATAGGTACTACTAGCCATAGACTTTCCTCGTTTGGACTAATGTGATGCATCGCCATGGACGAGGGTGCACGTAAGCTGCCATGACTGTTCAAGGTGATCAGCCTGGCGCGACCACGTGCTCTCTGTAGCGGTTGGCTGCTGACCGGATCATGTCGCCCACCCGCCAAATCTCGAATAATTCTGTGGACAAATTTGCGAGCCACCAGTAATAATTCTCAAAGAAATTAACTCATGATGAACAGATCTAAATAAGAACTAGCATCTGATCATCCCATCGATCCATGGCGATTACCCAGCAGGCTCTCAATGAAAGCACCAATGTCAGTGTCAAATCTGGCATATCTCGTAGTAGGGGTCCTAAGCTAGGCGTCTTGGAGCGTTGGTAACATGGACACATGATTTTACCCAGGTTCGGGCTCTCTCAAGGAGATAATACCCTACGTCCTGCTTTTGATTGTATTGATATGGGGATAGTACATAGTAGAGGTATCTACCACGAGATTGTAGTAATGAATATGAGATTGTCTATCGACTAGCCTGGCCTCGGTTTATATAATGTACCAGAGGCATAGGGTTTAGAGGACTCCTTGTCTTGTGCGCCAAGTCTTGTGGAATCTCCACTACTAGAAAAAGGCTTATCCCCAATATCTCTACTAGTGGCGCACCATGATGGTGGTGCGCCACTGCTATATAGCAATGGCGCACCTGAATCAGGTGCGCCATTGCTATTTTTTTACTAATGGCGCACCACTTGAGCAGTGCGCCATTGCTATTTTTTGTGTCCATCCCCCCCCACCAGACATAGCAATGGTGCACCACAACTAGGTGCGCCACTGCTATGCTACATAGGAGTGGCGCACCTAGGTGTGGTGCGCCATTGCTATGTCTGGTGGGTGTGTGTTTGTGTGCTAGCAATGGCGCACCAGGGAGGGTGCGCCATTACTAACATCTCACACACACACAAACACACACCCCACCACACACACACAAACACCCCCCCCCCCCCCCCCCCCCCGTGGATCGCCTTTTCAGTTTAAAAATAAATAAAAGAAAATGATAAAAAATTCAAATTTAAAAATCCTTCGAGATGCCCATGTGTTATGTGTCCTAGTTGTTAGGAAAATTAACAAACATGAATTTTGAATTTTTTTGCAAAAGGCCGCCGTGTTTCAGTAAAATGGCCGTAACTTTTGCATACGACCTCCGATGAAAAAGTTTTTTATATGAAAAAGCATCTACTCGAAAAGTTACATCCGAATTCAACGGCTACGCCCATTATCGATTTTTTAGAATCCTCAAAAACCTATCAGAAAAAGTTACGATGCTTTTAAGATCTGGAGGCAAAAAAATAAAAAAAATAAAAAAAGTTAGCAATGGCGCACCAGTGCATAGTGCGCCACTACTATTTTCCCGCCTTCAAAATTAAAAAAAAATTAAAAATAGTAATGGCGCACCACACCTAGGTGCGCCACTGCTATGGTACATAGCAATGGCGCACCACAGCTAGGTGTGCCACTGCTATGTACCATAGCAATGGCGCACCACCCCATGGTGCGCCATTACTAATTTTGAAACGCCACAGCTTATATATTAACCCCTGCCTTCTTCCTCCTCCCCCCTCCTCCATGCCCTCTCTTTTCCCTCTTCTTCCTCCCCTCCCTCTCTGTTCTCTGTACATAGCCGCCATGGAAGCCACCCCCTGCCACGTCTCACCCCTCCTCCCCCTCCTCCGCCCCCTGCCACGCCTGGAGCCACCACCAGTCGGCGCCGACCAGATCCCCAGCGACCCCAGCGACCCCCTCCTCCGACCCCAGCGAGCAGCAGCGAGAGCAGAGAGGTAAGGAGGGAGAGAGGAGAAGGAGAGCCGGGGCGGAGGAGAGCTCGAAGCTCCTGGCGGCGGCGTCCATGGCGGCTCAAGCGGCCTCCTGCGGACAGAGAGGTAAGAAGGGAGAGAGGAGAAGGAGGAAGGAGAGGGAAGGGAGAAGAGGAGGAGGGCGCGAGCGCGAGGAGGTCCAGGAGCTGTGCCGGCTGCGGCCGGAGGCGAGGAGGCGAGATGCAGAACGAAAATTTGCCTAAAAAAAATTGCAGAACGAAAATTATTGAAAAAAAGAAAAAAACCGCAAAAAATGGTGCCAGATCTAGATCCAGATCCAGATTTCAAAATTTTACCAGTGGCGCACCTCAATTTCTACTACTGGCGCACCTCAGAGAAATAACAGTGGCGCACCCTAAGGGATAGTAATGGCGCAGCAGGGGGTGCGCCACTAGTATTTGGATTAGTAATGGCGCACCAGAGGTGCGCCATTACTAACCATTACTAGTGGCGTGGTAATAGTGGCGCACCCATGGTGCGCCATTAATAGCCATATGGGGTGCGCCACTAATAGCCTTTTTTCTAGTAGTGCTCCCTTGTATGCATCATGGACTGTCCGAAGTGGCCCATCAGTGAATCATCATGGGGGTCCTCGGTCCGACCCACTGGCCGGGAGACGACGTGGTGAGTACCCCCTAGTCCAGGACACCGTCACCCGTGTTGAGAGGTATGAGAACTCCAACAAGATTCTTTGCCTGCAAGATGAAGGAGAATAGCTCAATCGTTGAGCATGTGTTCAGATTGTCTGGGTGCTATAATCGCTTGAATCGAGTGGGAGTTGATCTTCCAGATACGATAGTGATTAATATAGTTCTCCAAGTCACTGTCACTAAGCTACTAGAGCTTTGTGATGAACTATAAAAGCCCAGGGATGGAAATAACGATCCCTGAGCTATTCGCGATGTTTGACACCGCGAAGGTAGAAATCAAGAAGGAGCATCAAGTTTTGATGGTTAGTGAAACCACTAGTTTCGAGAAGGGCAAGGGCAAGGAAGGAAACTTCATGGATGGCAAGTCAGTTGCTGCTCCAGTGAAGAAACCGGAGGTTGTACCCAAACCCGAGACTAAGTGCTTCTATTATGAGGAGAACGGTCACTAAAGCGGAACAACCCTAGATACTTGGGAGATAAGAAGGCTGGCAACGTCGACAGAAGTATATTTGATATACGTATTATTGATGTGTACCTTACTAGTACTCCTAGTTGCACCTGGGTATTGGATACCGGTTCGGCTGCTAAGTGTTAGTAACATGAAATAAAAGCCACGAAATAAAACAGAGGCTAGCTAAGGGTGAGGTGACGATGAGCGTTGGAAGTGTTTCCATGGTTGATGTGATCACCATCGCACGCTCTCTCTACCTTCGGGATTAGTGATGAACCTAAATAAATGTTATTTTGGTGTTTGCGTTGAGCATGAACGTGATTAGATCATGTTTATTGCAATACGGTTATTCATTTAAGTCAGAGAATAATGGTTATTCTGTTTACATGAATAATACCTTCAATGGTCATACACCCAATGAAATGGTTTGTTGAAATCTTGATCGCAGTGATACACATGTTCATAATATTGATGCCAAAAGATACAAAGTTAATAATGATAGTACCACATACTTGTGGCACTGCCGCTAAATGTCATATTGGTGTAAAGCGCATGAAGAAACTCCATGCTGATGGATCTTTTGACTCATTCGATTTCGAATCGGTTGAGACATGCGGACCATGCCTCATGGGCAAGATGACTAGGACCCCGTTTTCTAGTGTGATGGAGTGGGCAAGTGACTTATTGGAAATGATGCATGTTGATGTGTTCGGTCCAATGAGTGTTGTAGCGTGCGGTGGATATCATTATTTTCCTACCTTCACTGATGATTTGAGTAGATATGTGTATATTGACTTAATGAAACACAAGTCTGAAACGTTTGAAAGGTTCAAACAAATTCAGAGTGAACTTTGAGATCATCGTGACAAGAAGATAAAAAGTCTACGATATGATCGTGGAGGTGAATATCTGAGTTACGAGTTTGGTATGCAACTTAAGACAATGTGGAAGTTGTTTAACAACTCACGCCGCCTGGAACACCATAGTGTGATGGTGTGTCCGAACGTCGATGTTGTGCTTTATTGGATATGGTGCGAACTATGATGTCTCTTATCGATTTGCCACTATCGTTTTGGGGTTATGCATTAGAGACAACTACATTCACTTTAAAAGGGGCACCATCTAAGTCCGTTGAGATGACACGGTATGAATTTTGGTTTGGTGGAAACCTAAGCTGTCATTTCTTAATGTTTGGGGCTGTGATGCTTATGTGAAAAAGCGTTTTTACCTAATGAGCTCGAACCCAAAGCGGACAAATGAATCTTCATAGAATACCCTAACGTAATAGTTGGGTAAACCTTCTATCTTAGATCCAAGCACAAAGTGTTTGTTACTAAAACGGGTCCTTTCTCGAGAAAGAGTTTCTCTCGAAAGAATTGAATGGGAGGAAGATAGAACTTCATAAGGTTGTTGAACCTTTGTTTCAAACAGAGAGTAGCGCAGCGTAGAAAGTTGTTTCTGTGGAGCCTACGTTACTTGAAGAGGAAGTTAATGATGATGATCATGAAGCTTCGGATCAAGTTACTATCGAACCTCGTAGGTCGACAAGGACACGTACTACTCTTGAGTGGTATGGCAACCCTGTCTTAGAGGTCATGTTGTTGGACAACGATGAACCTACGAGCTATGGAGAAGCGATGATGGGCCCGGATTCTTTGAAATGGTTTGAGGCCATGAAATCCGAGATGGGATCCATGTAAGAAAACAAAGTATGGGCTTTGGAAGTATTACCTGAAGGGCGAAAGGCCATTCAGACCAAATGGATCTTTAAAAGGAAGACGAACGCGGACGGTAATGTCACCGTCTATAAAGCTTGACTTGTGGCAAAGGGTTTTTCACAAGTTCAAGGAGTTGACTACGATGAGACTTTCTCACCCGTAGCGATGCTAAATTCTGTTGGAATTATGTTAGCAGTTGCTGCATTTTTTGATTATGAAATCTGGCAGATGGATGTCAAATCAGAGTTTCCTTAACGGTTTTTGTGGGGAAAGGTTGTATGTGATACAACCAGAAGGTTTTGTCAGTCCTAAGGATGCTAAAATGTATGCAAGCTCCAGCGATCCTTCTATGGACTAGAGCAAGCATCTCGGAGTTGGAATATACGCTTTGATGAGGTAATCAAAGTTTTTGGGTTTATACGAAGTTTATGAGAAACTTGTATTTACAATAAAGTGAGTGGGAGCACTATAGAATTTCTGATAAATATATGTGGATGACATATTGTTGATCGGAAATGCTGTAGAATTTCTGGAAAGCATAAAGGGTTGTTTGAAAAGGAGTTTTTTCAAAGGAAAACCTAGAATGAAGCTACTTAAATATTGGGCATCTTGATCTATAGAGATAGATCAAGACGTCTGATAGAACTTTCAATGAGTACATACCTTGACAAGATTTTGAAAGAGTTCAAAATGAATCAGTCAAAGAAAGAGTTCTTGCCTGATTTGTAAGGTGTGGAGTAGAGTGAGACTCAAAGCTTGACCACGGAAGAAGAAAGAGAAAGGACGAAGGTCGTCCCCTATGCCTTATCCATAGGCTCTGTATAGTATGCCATGCTGTGTACCGCACCTGGTGTGTGCCTTGCCATGAGTCTGTCTAGGGGTACAAGGTGATCCAGGAGTGGATCACTGGACATCGGTCAAAGTTATCCATAGTAACTATAGGACTAAGGAAATATTTCTCAATTATGGAGGTGATAAAGAGTTCGTCGTAAAGGGTTACGTCGATGGAAGCTTTAACAACAATCCGGATGACTCTGAGTAGCAATCCGGATACGTATAGTGGAGCAGCCATTTGGAATAGCTCCAAGTGGAGCATGGTAGCATCTGCAGTACGACATATAGATTTGTAAAGAACACACGGATCTGAATGTTGCAGACCATTGACTAAAGACCTCTCTCACATGCAAAGCATGATCGAACCCCAGAAATTATTGGGTGTTAGATTCATAACAATGTAAATCACATGGTGATGTGAACTACATTATTGACTCTAGTGCAAGTGGGAGACTGTTGGAAATATGCCCTAGAGGCAATAATAAAATGGTTATTATTATATTTCCTTCTTCATGATAATCGTTTATTATCCATGCTATGATTGTATTGATTGGAAACTCAAATACATGTGTGGGTACATAGACAAACAATGTGTCCCTAGTAAGCCTCTAGTTAACTAGCTCATTGATCAAAGATGGCAAAGGTTTCCTAGCCATAGACATGAGATGTCATTTGATAACGGGATCACATCATTAGGATAATGATGTGATGGACAAGACCCAAAATATGAATGTAGCATATGATCGTGTCAGTTTATTGCTATTGTTTTCTGCATGTCAAGTTTCTGTTCCTATGACCATGAGATCATGCAACTCACTGACACTGGAGGAATACCTTGTGTGTATCAAACGTCGCAACGTAACTGGGTGACTATAAAGATGCTCTACAGGTATCTCCGAGGGTGTCTATTGAGTTGGCATGGATCAAGACTGGGATTTGTTACACCGTTTGACGGAGAGGTATCTCAGGGCCCACTCGGTAATACAACATCAAAACAAGCCTTGCAAGCAATGTGACTAAAGTGTTAGCCACGAGATCTTGTATTATGGAACGAGTAAAGAGACTTTATGGTAACGAGATTGAACTAGGTATAGAGATACCGACGATCGAATCTCGGGCAAGTAACATACCGAAGAACAAAGGGAACAGCATACGGGATTAACTGAATCCTTGACATAGAGGTTCAACCGATGAAGATCTTCGTAGAATATGTAGGAACCAATATGGGCATCCAGGTCCTGCTATTGGTTATTGACCGTAGAGGTGTCTCGTTCATGTCTACATAGTTCTCGAACCCTCAGGGTCTGCACACTTAACGTTTGGTGACATTTCGGTAGTATTGAGTTATGTATGGTGGTGCCCGAAGGTTGTTCGGAGTCCCGGATTAGACCCCGGACGTCACGAGGAGCTCCGGAATGGTCCGGAGGTAAAGATTGATATATAGGAAGTCCCGTTTTGGTCACCGGAAAAGATTCGGATACTTCGGTAGTGTACCGGGAGTGCCGGGAGGGTACCGGGGACCATCGGGAGGGGCGTTTCGACCCAAGGGGCCTCATGGTCTGTAGGAGGAGGTGAACCAGCCCCTGGTGGGCTGGCCGAACCCCCCAACAAGGCCCATGCGGCTGGAGGTGGAAAAAACCCAAAGGAAGGAAAGGTGGAAAAGGTTTCCATGTGGAGAGGAGGAATCCTACTCCTAGTAGGATTGGAGTAGGACTCCACCTCCCACTTCGGCCGACTCCTAGGAGAAGGTCTTGGACGGCCAGCCCCTCCCCTCCCTCCTATATATACTAGAGGTTTAGAGGTGAGGGCTAACCCTAATTGCCACGTGCTCCCTCTACTACATCTAGATCGTTTTCTCGTCTAGTCTAGTTCGGCGGTGCTTAGGCGAAGCCCTGCCGGAATAGTTCCACCACCATCGCCGCCACGCCGTCGCGCTGCCGGAGAACTCATTTACCTCTCCGATACCTCTTGCTAGATCAAGAAGGCGGAGATCGTCATCGAGCTGTACGTGTGCTGAACGCGGAGGTGCCGTCCGTTCGGTGCTAGATAGGAAGGACCGTGATCAGGATCGCGAGACGGTTCGTGATTTGATCGCGGGACGGACCGTGATGGGATCGCGGGACGGATCGTGATTGGATCATGAGACGGATCGTGATTGGATCGCGGGACGCTTGGCGATTTGGATCGCGAAGACGTTCCACTACATCAACCACGTTTCATCACGCTTCCCGCTTAGCGATCTACAAGGGTATGTAGATCCACTCTCCCTCTCGTAGATGCTCATCACCATGGATAGATCTTGCGTGTGCGTAGGAAATTTTTTGTTTCCCATGCAACGTTCCCCAACATTAATAAGGTTGATCAAGTCTTATTAACAACCACTTCCGATTAGCATGAAACCGAAGAACTTTCGTAAAACACTAAGTTACCTCAATGGGGATATGCATATCCCCAACAATAATATATCATATTTCTTTTGGGCGGTAGGTAGAGGTAATTTAAAACTTCCAATAGTGATTGTCGGAGATTCTTCAATAACATTTATACCATTCACTTGGAATTGTTTCTTTGGAAAGTGCACCTTATGCTTATTACCATTGATATGAAAAGTGAGTTTGCTTTTATTGCAATCAATATCAGCTCATGTAGTGTTCAAAAAGGGTCTACCAAGGATAATCGACATGTTGTCGTCCTCGGGCATCTCAAGAATAACAAAGCCCGTTAAGATAGTTACATTTGCAACAACAACGGGCACATCCTCACAAATACTGATAGGTATGGCAGTTGATTTGTCAGCCATTTACAATGATATTTCAGTAGGTGTGAGTTTATTCAAATCAAGTCTTTTATATAAGGAGAAAGGCATAACACTAACACCGGCTCCCAAATCACACAAAGCAGTTTTGACATATTTCTTTTAACGGAGCAAGGTATAGTTGGTATTCCCGGATCTCCAAGTTTTTTAGGTACTCCATCCTTAAAAGAATAATTAGCAAGCATGGTGGAGATTTTAGCTTCAGGTATCTTTCTTTTATTAGTGATGATGTCTTTTATATATTTTGCATAAGGGGCCATCTTTAAGATATCAGTTAAGCGGGTACGCAAAAAGACTGGCCTAATCATTTCAGCAAAGGGCTCAAATTTTTCATCATCCTTTTTCTTAGAAGGTTTAGGTGAAAGGGCATGGGTTTCTGAACCCATGGCTCTCTTTCTTTACCATGTTTTCTATCCACAAAGTCTCTTTTATCATAACATTTATTTTTAGCTTGTGGGTTATCAAGATCAACAGCAGGCTCTATTTCAACATCATTATCTGGTTCTTTATCATTGTTGGTTTGAGTATCTTCGTAAACATCATCATTATCATTTTCATTATCACTAAGTGAATGTTCATTACCAGATTGAGTTTCAGCATCAGAAATAGAGACATCATTATTATCACGAGGTTTTTGTATCTCAGGTTCACTAGAGGTATGCAAAGTTCTATCATTTTTCTTTTTCTTTTTATATTTAGAAGGACTAGGTGTATCAATATTAATTCTTTGAGAGTCTTGTTCAATTCTTTTAGGATGACTATCGGGGTACAAAAACAGGGGCATTTGTTTCCCCTGAATTGTGCACGGACAATAAGCCTCCGGCCTTCATGGCCTGAGCCCGTCGGGAAAAGCTACCACACAACCAAGCAAGCATTCAAGACCCAAACCCTGGCAACAATGACCTACAGAAGGCCAAGGGAACGCCGTCAAGACCAACGCAACAGCCCAGGAGGGGCCCAAGGCGCGCTAGCCGCGTCCCCAGAGCCTGCCGGGGACCGAAGCGCGCACATCTCCGGAAGACCCGGCAAGCCATTCCCCGGCAAGGCGCGAGCTGATCGGCCACCGCTCCACAACATCACGATGCTAGTCACTTGTCGATGCGGAGTCGAGCCCTCAGGCGGCTAAATGACTCTCGCTAAGCACGTGGCGACGCACCGGAAGATAGATTATACCCTGTTGACACCCGTCCAGTAGCGTGTCAAGACCCTAAGCAATAGCCAACTAAGCGGTGGCAAGAGCTTGTCGGGGATGCATCCCCGAGCGCCACCAAGTCTAGCAATCATGGTATTTTGTCCTAAATGCCAGAGTTAGGTATGATAGCTCTGTTAGCTATCTAATCGCGAGATAAAGACTGTTTTGCCACTGTGGTTGCCCCCTGCACTATAAAAGGAGGCCCAAGGCAACCTAGCTCAGGACTCGGACCTTTGGACACTTGTACTCGCGTAGTAGCTCTCCCTGACGGCAGCCCTTGCCAGGATTGAGCATTGCGTGTTCTTCGTGTTCCTCTGATCAATCCACCAAAAGCAGGAGTAGGGTTTTACGCTTCACAGCGGCCCGAACCTGGGTAAAAATGCCAGCATCCCGATCGTCGTATTGCTTCATGATCTCTTCTCTTTGCGCAACATGACCCCCCTTGCTGAACCACAAAGGGGCCTCTAGTCCCGTAGGTGATCGTGTGCATCCGTGCCCCGACAATGACCTTCAGGATAGAGTGGTTCTTGGGGCATTCTACCTCCTCTAGTTACTACTCTAGCAGCAAAATCATTCATATTATTGTTCATTTCATAGAGCAATTCTTTTTTAGATTTAGCAACTTGTTCTAACTGAGTTTGAACCACAGAGGCATGCTTCCCTACACCTCTAACATCATTACTGATTCTAAATAGCAAGTCACTCAAGCGAGCAATCATCTCAAAATTATATTTCAATTGTTTCAGAACATGTGCATTGTAGTGATCTTGCTTCATAATGTAGTTGTCAAACTCATATAAGCATTCACTAGGATGTTTGTTGTAAGGGATATCACTTTCATCAAACTTTAATAGGATGTTTATTGTAAGAATTTACCTCTACCACCTACGGAGGTGGTGGTATGTCAAGGCCATGTATTTCTTCAATAGGTGATAAATTCTTAACATCCTCAGCTTCAATACCTTTTTCCTTCATAGACTTCTTTGCCTCTTGCATATCTTCAGGACCGAGAAATAAGATACCCCTCTTCTTCGGAGTGGGTTTAAGCGGTGGTTTAGGAAGAGTCCAATCATCATAATTCTTCAATATATTATTCAATAGTTCCTCAGCTTGTTCAATAGGTCGTTCCCTGAAAACACAACCAGCACAACTATCTAGGAAGTCCCTAGAAGCATCAGTTAGTCCATTATAGAAGATATCAAGTATTTCATTTTTCTTAAGAGGGTGATCAGGCAAAGCAGTAAGCAATTGGAGAAGCCTCCCCCAAGCTTGTGGGAGACTCTCTTCTTCAATTTGCACAAAGTTAAATATTTCCTGTAAGGCAGCTTGTTTCTTATGAGCAGGAATTTTTTTCCAGAGAAGTAGTAAATCATATCCTGGGGACTACGCACACAACCAGGAGAAAGAGTATTGTACCATGTCTTATCATCACCCTTTAATGAGAACGTAAATCATTTGAGGATATAGTAATAGCGAATCTTCTCATCATGAGCAAATAGGGTGGCTATATCATTCAGCTTAGTAAGATGTGCCACTACAATTCTAGTTTCATAGCCATGGAAAGGATCAGATTCAACAAAAGTAATTAACTCTGGGTCGATAGAGAATTCATAATCCTTATCGGTAACAAAGATAGGTGAAGTAGCAAACTTAGGATCACATTTCATTCTAGCATTCAAAGTCTTTTCCTTATACTTGCGCAACAATTTCTTAGGATCATCTCTATCCTTACAAGAAAGGATTTCTCTAGCTATCTATCCATCCAAAACATAACCTTCAGGTATCTTAGGCATTTCAAATCTAGGAGATCTAGGTCTAATAGGTGTTTCATAGTCATCGGTTTCAAAGGCTTCATCAGTTTCAGCAATCTCATCAGTTTCAATAATTTCATTCGCTTTAGCTTTAGTAATTTGTTCATCAAGAAATTCACCTAGTGGCACATTATCATCAAGCATGGTACTAGCATCATCATCAGCATCATCCATAGCAGAAGTGGCATCATCAATGACTTGCGACATATCAGGATTACTAGCATGTGGTGGTGTTGCAAACTTACTCATAACTGAAGGTGAATCAAGTGCGGAGCTAGATGGTAGTTCCTTACCCCCCTCGTCTTAGAGGGAAAAATCTTGGTTTTTGGATCCTTCAGATTCTTCATAGTGATCAATTGATATAAATCCCAAGTGACTCAACAAATATAGCTATGCTCCCCGGCAACGGCGCTAGAAAAAGGTCTTGATAACCCACAAGTATAGGGGATCGCTACAGTTTTCGAGGGTAGAGTATTCAACCCAAATTTATAGATTCGACACAAGGGGAGCCAAAGAATATTTGAGAGTATTAGCAGTTGAGTTATCAATTCAACCACACTTGGAGATTAAATATCTGCAGCAGAGTGATTAGTAGCACAATAGTATGATAGTTTTGATAGCAGTAGCAGTAGTAACGGTAACGGTAGCAGTGATAGCAATAGTTTTGTAGCTAGTGTAACAGTAGCAATTGCAATAGTAACTTAGCAAGAACAATAAGTGGAAAACTCGTAGGCACTGGATCGGTGAACTCGTTGGATTATATTCATCATATAACAGTCATAACCTAGGGCGACACAGAACTAGCTCCAGTTCATAAATGTAATGTAGGCATGTATTCCGTAAATAGTCATACGTGCTTATGGAAAAGAACTTGCATGACATCTTTTATCCTACCCTCCCATGGCAGCGGGGTCCATAAGGAAACTAATGGATATTAAGGCGTCCTTTTAATAGAGAACCGGAACAAAGCATTAACACACGGTGAATACATGAACTCCTCAAACTACGGTCATCACCGGAAAGTATCCCGACTATTGTCACTCCGAGGTTTACGGATCATAACACGTAATAGGTGTATATGACTAGCAAGATCAGATCAAGAACATATATATAATGGTGATAACATAAACGGTTCAGATCTGAAATCATGGCACTCGGGCCCTACTGACAAGCATTAAGCATGGCAAAGTCATAACAACATCAATCTCTGAACATAGTGGATACTAGGTGTCGGGGCACGGATGCTCGCAATCACCTATCGGACCCAGAGGCCCCTTGTGGTTCGGCAAGGGTGGGTCATGTTGCATGAAGAGCGGAGAGCATGAGACGGCACGACGATCAGGACACTAGCATTTTCCCAGGTTTGGGCCGCTGCTAAGTGTAAAACCCTACTCCTGCTTTTTGGTGGATTTGATTGGAACAACACGAGTGGTGCCTCGCGCTCTACCCCGTCAAGGGTTGCCTTCGGGGGAAGAGGTGCTAGGCGAGTACAAATGGTCGGGGGTACGAATCCTGAGCAAGGTAGCCTTGGGCCTCCTTTTATAGTGCAAGGGGTTACCACAATGGCAAAACAGTCATTATCTAACGATTGGATAGCTTAGCAGAGGTATCATACCTAACTCTGGCATTTAGGACAAAATACCATGATTACCAGCCTAGGTGGCGCTCGGGGGTGCTTCCCCGGCAAGCTCTTGCCACCGCTTGGCTAGCCGTTGCTTATGGTCTTGACACGCTGCAGGGCGGGTGTCAACTGGGCATAACTTGCCTCCCTCTGTGTCGCCATGTGTTTAGCGAGAGCTGTTTAGCCACGTGAGGGCTCGACACCGCATTGATAAGTAACTGGCATAGCGATGCGATGGAGCGGTGGCCGATCAGCTCGCGCCTGCCGGGGGATGGCTTGCCGGGTCTTCAAGAAGGTGCGCATATCTTGGTCCCCGGCAAGCGTCGGGGACGTGCTTGGCGCGTTGTAGTCCAGGCTTGGGCTGCCGCGTCGGTCTTGTTGGAGTCTGGTCTCGATCATTCATCGGGTTTGTATGAACGTTGAAGGGTTCGGCTACTACCGCTTGTGCATAAGTCAGGGGCACTGCATACTCCTATACTAGTGCACCGACAGGAGCCGCCGGTTCTGGCTCACACGCGCTCGCCAAGTGTCGTTGGGTCAGGCCCAAAATCTAAGCGGGAGGTTAGCGACGGGCGCACATGACTTAAAGCCCTGGTTGTGGCAGAAACCGCAGTGCCATGGATTGGAATAATGGGGCGGTTACGTGTTCGCTCGTGATCGTGTGTGGTGGAATTGGTGGAGATGGTCGGCGACCTTTGGAGTAGAGGAGAGCCAGCCCCCGCGCTCTCCCCTATAAATTGGGGGTCGCGAGGGGCGATGCTCATCCATCCTTTCTTCCTCCTTGAGTCCGAATCCATAGAGCTCGCCCTTCTGCTTCCTTGTCTTGGGCCGCGCTTGCCGCTATAATGCCCAGGGGACAAGGACGTCCTCTGGCCTCCAGCTCAACAGTGAGGGCTTCCTGTCGGGATCATGCCACCACTTTAGTCGTGGAGGTGGAGGGCGGTTCGAGTGCGCGTGGTGGAGGGGTCGGAAGAGGCCGAGGTCGACGCGGGGCCCGCGGCCGGGGAAGACGAAGTGTTGCTTCTCTTGCTCCTCCGCCATCAGACCCCCCCCCTCGAGGAGGCCCATGCCGAGGGAACGGCGCTGGAGGCCCATGCCGGGGGAACGGCTCTTTTTCTCTTTGTAATCTACCCCTAGGGGAGAAAGTCAAATAAAGAGTTATTAAAAAGGGGCGCCTTCTTATGTAACCTTTATCCCATTTGTATCGGAAATGAATGAGAAAAGGTGTCATCTTTCTTTCACAAGTACTATCCCTGTTCCTTCCTTGTTTATACTGTATCTGTATGTTTTGTCCTTGCTACACAGAGCTGCTTGCCGGGTCATCATTTGAACCACTAGTGCCAAAAAGGGAAACGAGCCCCCGGCAGCAGGTTGCCGTTGTTCCCCGGCAGAGCTCCTTGTTGGTGTCGGCGCCGCCACCGCCCCCCCCCCCCCCACAGTCGTTAAACAAGAACACGGGGACGGCTCGTCCCGACAATGGTTTTCACCACGTGGATGACTCCACTACCCGCAGTAAGGAAGATACTAAGGATTTCCTTGAGGAATCGAAAGGTACTGAACTTGAGATATGCGATATACTTATCTTTTCCAAGCAGTATCCCCTTTTAGAGTGTGATGGGCCGCCATCCTTGTTTCTTTGTTTCCCTTCCCTGTTTTTCCAACAGGAAAGCATGTAGGGTGAGAACAGTAACAAATATTACGGGTTCATCAAGTATTCTAGGAAATCTTTATAACTCAAAAGCGATAGCATTGCAGTCATAAAAAATGCATAATGAGCATGTAAAAATGATGATATGATGCAATGTCTAGCTTTATTATTGTTGCACATGGTCTGCGCCTGGCTTTCTACAAAGGGTTACCTGCAACATCGGCAAGGCTTGTACAAAAGGTGGCTGCCGGGGACTGAACCCGGCAGCCGCGCCTTACGGGTAGAACTTACGAAGATGCTGAATGTTTCATGAGTTAAGCACCTTGGTGCCATCTTCGGACTCCAGACGGACTGCGCCAGGTCTGGTGACTCGTGCTACCCGGTAAGGGCCTTCCCACTTCGGCGCCAACTTGTTAGCACCCTTGGCGGACTGAACACGCCTAAGGACAAGGCCGCCTTCCACAAGGCTCCGGGCGTGGACCCTGCGGCTATGGTAGCGGCGCAGGGCTTGCTGGTAACGTGCAACACGCACCGCAGCCCGGAGACGGTCTTCCTCAAGGAGCATGGCATCGTCATGCCGTAGCTGCTGTTGCTCTACTTCATCGTAGGCAAGCGCTCGAGGTGACCAATATATGAGTTCCGTGGGGAGTACTGATTCCGCCCCATACACTAGGGAGAAGGGCGTCTGGCCCGTAGCTCGATTTGGTGTCGTCCTGAGGGACCAAAGAACCACCGGCAGTTCGTCTATCCAGCGCCTGCCACTCTTCCGCAGCTTATCAAAAGTCCTTGTCTTGAGCCCTCGCAGCACATCAGCATTCATCCTCTCGAGATGCCCGTTGCTTCTTGCGTGGGAAACAGAGGCGAAGGAGACCTTGCATCCAAGGTTTTCGATATATTGCATGAAGGCGCGGCTAGTAAACTGGGTGCCATTGTCAGTGATCACTCTGTTAGGCACTCCAAAGCGGCACACCAGTTCTTTCATGAACTTGATAGGTAATTGCGCGGTCACCTTTCTTACTGGTTCCACCTCAGGCCACTTTGTGAACTTGTCGGTTGCCACAAACAAGAACTCAAAGCCCCGGACAGCACGGGGGAAGGGGCCCAGAATATCGAGCCCCCAGACCGAGAATGGCCAGGATAGAGGGAATGTTTACAGGGCTTGTGCTGGTTGATGGATGTTCTTGGAATGGAACTGGCAGGCTTCACACTTGGTGACCAGGTCAGTAGCGTCCTGGAGAGCAGTGCGCCAATAGAAACCCTGTCGGAAAGCTTTCCCGGCAAGTGCTCTTGATCCAATGTGGGAACCACATACTCCTCCGTGAATCTCCGCCAACAGCTTCAGTCCATCCTCCCGGTAGATACACCTAATTTCACACCGTTCGGTCGCCTGCCGTACAGGTCGTCATCGACAAACTGGTACATACTTGACCGATGGGCTACTCTTTCGGCTTCCTCTTGCTCTTCGGGGAGTTCTCTTTTTTGAAGGAAATGGACTATATGCTGCGCCCAGGTTGGAGCCCGCGGCTCGACAACAACGACTAAAGGCGTCTCCTCGTCCCCGGGAGCGCTTGTCTCAACCGCTCGAACCTGAGGTCCTGCGGGAGGGAGCTCCTCGTCAATCGGAACGGGATTTTCCCTGGCTGCTTCTCTACCAGCGGCTTCGGGAAGCTCCGCCGGGAAATGCTTGCCGAAGTTCAGCTTCCTTCTCTTCTTGGACAACGCTGATGGGGATACTGATGGTGAACGTGCCACCAGTGCCGTCCAGCCTTGCCGGTATTTTCTTCGTCTCAAGATAGGTGGCCTTGGTCTTCTTGCTAGTGGAACTCCCCGATAGGCCATCGTCCGGTGCGGCGCACTCCGAAGAGGCGCGATTCCCGGAGTCCCTGCCGGTGTTCCTGCTAGCCTTCTTCAATTTCTCTGTGTCCTTGGCGGGAGCTGGGATTTCTGTGGCTTCAGCTGGTACCGCGTCATGGTACATCTGGTCCACGCAGATAACTGCGTTTTTCTTGTCGGATGGGATGGAAATGACCCCAATGGGCCCTGGCATCTTTAAGGTATTGCAGGCATAGTGGGATTCCGTCATGAACTTTGCCAGAGCTGGGCGACCGAGGATTCCGTTGTAAGGCAGCGGGATCTCGGTGACGTCGAACACTATCCTCTTTGTCCGGAAGTTCAGTTCCCCGCCAAATGTCACAGGCAGAGTGATCTTTCCCGTGGGTCGGCTCCTGCCGGGGTTGATTCCCTGGAATGTACCCGTAGCTTCGAGCTCTTCATCAAGGATCTGCAGTTTCTCAGCCACTTTAGTGGAGATTAAGTTTAGTCCCGCCCCACCGTCAACTAACATCTTGGACACATTGAAGTTGCAGATTGTAGGAGAAACCAACAATGGCAAACACCCGACCGTAGTGGTACCGTCGGGATGATCCTCTTCGTCAAATATGATAGGCGTGTGAGACCATTTGAGTGGCTTCCTAGATTCTATAGTTAGTTCCACAGCATTGACCTCGCGTGCCCACTATTTGAGCTGGTGGTGAGAGGAATGCAAGGATGCAACCCCGTCAATGCACATGGCTTCGGTTGCTTTTTGAAACTCCCTGTCACTGGAATCCTCATCATCATCCTCATCCTCACTCATATTGTCTGTTTCCTTCTTCTCTCGGCCTCTGGCGGGTTTTTCCTTTTGCTGCGGGGTTTTGCCACGGCGACCTCCTCTACCACCACGACCTTTCCCGGCAGCACCGTCCTGGCCTTTTTCTTTTTCTCGCTTCTCGTACTCGGCCCTCTGCTTCTCAACAAGTTTCTCGACCTATCAGCATTCTTGCAGATCATGGCCCTTGGTGCGGTGAATTTTGCAGTACGGCCCGTCGGACTTCCCGGTCTTCTCAGCGGCAGCAGCCTCCTAGCAATCAGCGCACGCGGCAGCTCTATTGTCGGGGGTCTCAGCTTTTGCCTTCTTGCCTGCACAGAGGTCTCCGGAGCTCTTGACAGCCAATACTGCATTTCCCTTATGCTTTTTGTTGCGCTTCCTATTTCTTTCCTTCGTGTCGGGGGCGTCGTCATCGTCATTGGAGTCCACTTCGACGCTCGCCTCCTCCCCGGGAAGTCGCCTTCCTTCTTCAGCTCGAGCACGTTTATTTGACTTTCTCCCCGAAGCGCCTACGCCTCCCTCACGGTTTCGCCAGGGTGATGGAGGTTGATAAGCCGCACGCCCTGCGGCTGCGGGCGAATGGTTGCTATAACGGCGCCGTGCGAGCAGATGTCGAGTTCCCGAAGCGCTGTGTCATGCTTCTCAGGAGCGGGGCGAAAACCTTCGCACGAGCCCACAATCTCATGGGTGGGCACGTCCTGCGCTTCAAGTTGACGGAGGCCGGCCTGCTCTTCATCAAGATTTATGGGCATTCGAGCGCTCGTCTTAGCTATTGCGAGGAGAGCTCGAGTGATGTCGAAAGCTCCTCCTCGAGCGATAGCGACGAGGAGGACAGTGTCAGTGAAGACGACAACGGCGAGTTCCAGGCCATCAAGTCGGAGTACAATGACCTGGGCTCCAGCTGATCGTCGGCCGCACCATCACCATCATCGAGCTCCTCCTCCTCCCGGCAGAGCGATTTGCCGGGGGTTCTTGACTTGGTCACCGCCTCTCCTCTCAGCTGGACCCCCGCAGGCTCGTGGACTCCGGCGTCGTCCTTCTTGCCGGTGGCCTCGCCGAGCCATTCCTCGCCAGCCCTGACGGGGTCAGGCTAGGCTTCTGCTTGGGTCATCCCTCTGCTCTTTTTCTCTTTGTAATCTACCCCTAGGGGAGAAAGTCAAAGAAAGAGTTATTAAAAAGGGGCGCCTTCTTATGTAATCTTTATCCCATTTATATCGGAAATGAATGAGAAAAGGTGTCATCTTTCTTTCACAAGCACTATCCATGTTCCTTCCTTGTTTATACTGTATAGGTAAGTTTTGTCCTTGCTACACAGACCTGCTTGCCGGGTCATCATTCGGACCACGAGTGCCAAAAAGGGAAACGAGCCCCCGGCAGCAGGTTGGCGTTGTTCCCCGGTAGAGCTCCTTGTTGGTGTCGGCGCCGCCACCCCCCCCCCCCCCCCCCACAGTCGTTAAAAAAGAACACGGGGACGGCTCGTCCCGACAATGGTTTTCACCACGTGGATGACTCCACTACCCGCAGTAAGGAAGATACTAAGGATTTCCTTGAGGAATCGAAAGGTACTGAACTTGAGATATGCGATATACTTATCTTTTCCAAGCAGTATCCCCTTTTAGAGTGTGATGGTCCGCCATCCTTGTTTCTTTGTTTCCCTTCCCTGTTTTTCCGACAGGAAAACATGTAGGGTGAGAACAGTAACAAAGATTACGGGTTCATCAAGCATTCTAGCAAATCTTTATAACTCAAAAGCGATAGCATTGCAGTCATAAAAAATGAGTAATGAGCATGTAAAAATGATGATATGATGCAATGTCTAGCTTTATTATTGTTGCACAGGGTCTGCGCCTGGCTTTGTACAAAGGGTTACCTGCAACATCGGCAAGGCTTGTACAAAAGGTGGCTGCCGGGGACTGAACCCGGCAGCCGCGGCTTACGGGTAGAACTTACGAAGATGCTCAATGTTTCATGAGTTAAGCACCTTGGTGCCATCTTCGGTCTACAGACGGACTGCGCCAGGTCTGGTGACTCGTGCTACCCGGTAAGGGCCTTCCCACTTCGGCGCCAACTTGTTTGCACCCTTGGCGGACTGAACACGCCTAAGGACAAGGCCGCCTTCCTCAAGGCTCCGGGCGTGGACCCTGCGGCTATGGTAGCGGCGCAGGGCTTGCTGGTAACGTGCAACACGCACCGCAGCCCGGAGACGGTCTTCCGCGAGGAGCATGGCATCGTCATGCCGTAGCTGCTGTTGCTCTACTTCATCGTAGGCAAGCACTCGAGGTGACCCGTATATGAGTTCCATGGGGAGTACTGCTTCCGCCCCATACACTAGGGAGAAGGGCGTCTGGCTAGTAGCTCGATTTGGTGTCATCCTAAGGGACCAAAGAACCACTGGCAGTTCGTCTATCTAGCGCCTGCCGCTCTTCCGCAGCTTATCAAAAGTCCTTGTCTTGAGCCCTCGCAGCACTTCAGCATTCATCCCCTCGAGATGCCCATTGCTTCTTGCGTGGGTAATAGAGGCGAAGGAGACCTTGCTTTCAAGGTTTTTGATATATTGCATGAAGGCGCGGCTCGTGAACTGGGTGCGGTTGTCAGTGATCACTCTGTTAGGCACTCCAAAGCGGCACACCAGTTCTTTCATGAACTTGATAGCTTATTGCGCGGTCACCTTTCTGACTGGTTCCACCTCAGGCCACTTTGTGAACTTGTCGGTTGCCATGAACAAGAACTCAAAGCCCCTGACAGCACGGGGGAAGGGGCCCAGAATATCTAGCCCCCAAACAGAGAATGGCCAGGATAGAGGGAATGTTTGCAGGGCTTGTGCTGGTAGATGGATGTTCTTGGAATGGAACTGGCAGGCTTCACACTTGGTTATCAAGTCAGTAGCGTCTTGGAGAGCAGTGCGCCAATAGAAACCCTGTCAGAAAGCTTTCCCGGCAAGTGCTCTTGATCCAATGTGGGAACCACAAACTCCTCTGTGAATCTCCGCCAACAGCTTCAGTCCATCCTCCCGGTGGATACACCTAATTTCACACCGTTCGGTCGTCTGCCGTACAAGTCGTCATCGACAAACTGGTACATACTTGACCGACGGGCTACTCTTTCGGCTTCCTCTGGCTCTTCGGGGAGTTCTCCTGTTTGAAGGAAATGGACTATATGCTGCGCCTAGGTTGGAGCCCGCGGCTCGACAACATAGACTAAAGGCGTCTCCTCATCCCCGAGAGCGCTTGTCTCAACCGAGAGAACCTGAGGTCCTACGGGAGGGAGCTCCTCGTCAATCGGAACGGGATTTTCCCTGGCAGCTTCTCTACCAGCGGCTTCGGGAAGCTCCGCCGGGAAATGCTTGCCGGAGTTTAGCTTCCTTCTCTTCTTGGACAACGCTGATGGGGATACTGATGGTGAACGTGCCACCAGTGCCGTCCCACCTTGCCGGGATTTTCTTCGTGTCAAGATAGGTGGCCTTGGTCTTCTTGCTAGTGGAACTCCCCGATAGGCCATCGTCGGGTGCGGCGCACTCCGATGAGGCGCGATTCCCGAAGTCCTTGCCGGTGTTCCTTCTAGCCTTCTTCAATTTCTCTGTGTCCTTGGCGGGAGCTGGGATTTCTGTGGCTTCAGCTGGTACCGCGTCACGGTACATCTAGTCCACGCAGATAACTGCGTTCTTCTTGTCGGATGGGATGGAAATGACCCCAATGGGCCCTGGCATCTTTAAGGTATTGTAGGCATAGTGGTATTCCGTCATGAACTTTGCCAGAGCTGGGCGACCGAGGATTCCGTTGTAAGGCAGCGGGATCTCGGTGACGTCGAACACTATCCTCTTTGTCCGGAAGTTCAGTTCCCCGCCAAATGTCACAGGCAGAGTGATCTTTCCCGTGGGTCGGCTCCTGCCGGGGTTGATTCCCTGGAATGTACCCGTAGCTTCGAGCTCTTCATCAAGGATCTGCAGTTTCTCAGCCACTTTAGTGGAGATTAAGTTTAGTCCCGCCCCACCGTCAACTAACATCTTGGACACATTGAGGTTGCGGATTGTAGGAGAAACCAACAATGGCAAACACCCGACCGTAGTGGTACCGTCGGGATGATCCTCTCCGTCAAAGATGATAGGCGTGCGAGACCATTTGAGTGGCTTCCTAGATTCTACAGTTAGTTCCACAGCATTGACCACGCGTGCCCACTGCTTGAGCTAGTGGTGAGAGGAATGCAAGGACACACCCCCGTCAATCCACATTGCTTCGGTTGCTTTCTGAAACTACCTGTCGCTGGAATCCTCATCATCATCCTCATCCTCACTCATATTGTCTGTTTCCTTCTTCTCTCGGCCTCTGGTGGGTTTTTCCTTTTGCTGCGTGGTTTTGCCGCGGCGACCTCCTCTACCACCACGACCTTTCCCGGCAGCACCGTCCTGGCCTTTTTCTTTGTCGCGCTTCTCGTACTCGGCCCTCTGCTTCTCAACAAGTTTCTCGACCTATCGGCATTCTTGCAGATCATGGCCCTTGGTGCGGTGAATTTTGCAGTACGGCCCATCGGACTTCCCGTTCTTCTCAGCGGCAGCAGCCTCCCAGCAATCAGCGCACGCGGCAGCTCCGTTGCCGGGGGTCTCGGCTTTCCTCTTCTTGCCTGCACTGAGGTCTCCGGAGCTCTCGACAGCCAATACTGCTTTTCCCTTACGCTTTTTGTTGCGCTTCCTGTTTCTTTCCTTCGTGTCGGGGGCTTCGTCGTCGTCATTGGAGTCCACTTCGACGCTCGCCTCCTCCCCGGGAAGTCGCCTTCCTTCTTCAGCTCGAGCACATTTATCCGCCAAGTTGTAAAGCTCATTAACAGTCTTGGGGAGCTTGACATTCATCTTGGCTCGCATCCTCCTGTTGCGCACGTTCGAATGAAACGCGGCAATCACAACTGCGGGATGTATCTCTCGGATGTTGCGGTGCACTCGGCTGAATCTCTGGATATACTTCCTCGAGGTCTCTCCCTCCTTTTGCGGAAGGATTTGGAGATCGTTGGGCTGGCCTGGTTCTTGATGACCACCTGTGAAGGGGCCAACGAACTCGTTGCATAAATCAGCCCATGACGAAATTGAATTTTCCGGTAGATGCATCAGCCATGATCTCATGTTCGGCTTAAGCGCCAAAGGGAAATAGTTGGCGAGAACCTTTTCATCTCTTCCTCCCGCAGCTTGAACAACTATCGTGTATATGCCCAAGAACTCTGCTGGGGTCAGCTTCCCATCGTATTTCTCAGGCAGCTCAGGTTTGAAAGCTCGGGTCGACGGCCAGCGGACCCGTCACAGCTCGCTAGTGAAGGCAGGGCAACCAACTTCGTAGGGAAGGTACCCGCCAGCACTGGGCGCGGGGTCGCTGACGTCTGGACCGTTGCGCTTGTCTGATTGGCGGTGCGCTTCCCGGCATCGCTCGATGGTGATGCGCGCGTCTTCTTTCTGCAGGTCTTCTTCAAGGACACGCCGTTGATCCCAGCGGTCGCACGGGCCAGACGAGACTATGGACGCCTCGTCGTGCTCATCAGCATGCGAAGCTTGCTGCGGCTGCCTCTGGGCCTGTTGTCACGGAGGGATTGCACCGTTGCTGTGGCCCCTTCGATGAGCTCGCCGGCCCGGGCTGCTGCTACTGTTCGCGTACGTCGCGATGGCTCTGCATGCTGGGGCTTGTTGGATTCAATGAAAGAAATCAAACTCTGAATGGTGGCTCTCCATTCATCCATCTTATCAGTTGTTGGCATAAAGTTGATCATCATCTGGACTCGTGCCATGGCTTCCTCTGTGGTGCTCGGCATGGCGAAAGAGGCGGACTGTGACATCGCTCAACTCCTGGTAGGACCAAGAGAAGCGTCGCCGCGTTCTTGATGCCGTGCGCCACTCGCCGGGGCTGTCTGGCATGCAGGGGGCCGAACCCGTGGGGCTATGGCCCCGCTTGGCGCTCCGTCTCATTCCGCATGAGGTGCCTGCCCAGTAGTATCACCGGCGACGGGTGCGGCCAAAGGGTCACGGCTCGCACCGAACCGGGCGCCGCCAAAGCGGCCATGGCCATCTACGTGGCGGGGAGGTGACGTATGGTTGTTTCCCTCGCCCGTGGCACCGGGGCCGAGCTCGCCAAGTTGTTGTTGTAGTCGCTCCCCTCCGGCACCTCCTGCCCCATCGCCAACCGTAAAGGACTAGACGGGGGCGCCGCCTGCGCCGACCGCGTCGTGCATGATGCCCGCCTCACCGGCGGCCGCGTGTGAGGGAGCCTTCGAAGTGGAGGGGCGCGTGGCCGCACTGGATTTCTTCTTGGGAGCCATTGTTGGAGAAGATGATGATGATGACCGGCTTGCCATTCACGAACTCGGGTTCGCGCAAATGATGCACACCCCCTAGCTGGCGCTCGAAAGATGTCGGGGAACGGATGCTCGCAATCACCTATGAGACCCGGAGGCCCCTTGTGGTTCAGCAAGGGGGGGTCACGTTGCACGAAGAGCGGAGAGCATGAGACGGCGCGACGATCAGGACACTCGCATTTTACCCAGGTTTTGGCCGCTGCTAAGCGTAAAACCCTACTCCTGCTTTTTGGTGGATTTGATTGGAAGAACATGAGTGGTGCCTCACGCTCTACCCCAGCCAGGGTTGCCTTCGGGGGAAGAGCTGCTAGGCGAGTACAAATGTTCGGGGGTCCGAATCCTGAGCTAGGTAGCCTTGGGCCTCCTTTTATAGTGCAAGGGGTTACCACAATGGCAAAACAGTCATTATCTATCGATTGGATAGTTTAGCAGGGCTATCATACCTAACTCTGGCATTTAGGACAAAATACCATGATTACCAGCCTAGGTGGTGCTCGGGGGTGCATCCCCGGCAAGCTCTTGCCACCGCTTGGCTAGCCGTTGCTTATGGTCTTGACACGCTGCAGGGCGGGTGTCAACTGGGCGTAACTTGCCTCCCGGTGTGTCGCCACGTGTTTAGCGAGAGCTGTTTAGCCGCTTGAGGGCTCAACACCGCATTGATAAGTGACTAGCGTAGCGATGCGGTGGAGCGGTGGCCGATCTGCTCGCGCCTGCCGGGGGATGGCTTGTCAGGTCTTCAAGAAGGTGCGCATGTGTTGGTCCCCGGCAAGCGCCGGGGACGTGCTTGGCGCGTTGTAGTCCAGGCTTGGGCTGCCGCGTCGGGCTTTGGAGTCTGGTCTTGATCATTTGTCGGGTTTGTACGAACGTTGAAGGGTTCGGCTACTTCCGCCTGTGCATAAGTCAGGGGCACTGGGTACCCCTGTACTAGTGCACCGACACTAGGGGTCAAGCCCTAACAAAACTAACTCGATTACATGATGAATCTCATCCAACTCCTCACCGACCAGCAAGCCAACGAAGGAATTACTCACTCCCAGTGTGGAGCATCATGGCGATGGAAAAGGGTTGATGATGACGAAGACCGAAGATTCCCCTCTCCGGAGCCCCAAACGGGCTCCAGATCTGGCATCCCGATGAAGAACATGAGGTGGCGGCGGCTTCGTATCGTAAAATGCGATGAAACTTTCTCTCTTATTTTTTTCTCCAAAAATAGGATTTTATAGCGTTGGAATTAGGGTCAGTGGGGCCCCGAGGTGGGCACAACCCACCAGGGCGCGCCTGGGGGGCTGGCGCGCCCTGGTGTATCGTGCCCAGCCAGGGCTCCCCCTCCGGTGGTTCTGGGCTCCAGTATTTTTTATTTATTGTAAAATAAATCTCCAAAAAGTTTCATCCAGTTTCGAGAACTTTTATTTTTGCACAAAAAACAACACTATGGTTGTTCTGCTGAAAACATCGTCGGTCCGGGTTCGTTTCATTCAAATCATGCAAATTAGAGTCCAAAACAAGGGCAAAAGTGTGAGCAAAAGTAGATACGACGAAGACTTCTCATGACCCACCGGGTTACAATGTCATCAGGATACCCGGGTGCACCGGTGTCATGACCATCAAGTGCGACGAGAAGGACCCGGTCGGCTGCCTTGGGCGTGCGTACAAAGCTGCCGCGGCCACTACGGCAGCCACGGCCGCGCGACCGGTCGACGGGGGCGAGGCATCGCCCCCCGAGGTAGCTCCAGTAGGAAAGAAGCAGATGTTATCTCAGAGCCGAGCTGAGACCAAGAAAGTGCCATTCGACAGCAGGGACTCTGGACACACCTTCACCATCAGCGCCAACCTTGCCCCCGAGCAGGAGAGGGCACTCATCACCTTCCTCAAGGCGAACACGGATGTATTCGCATGGAAGGCGACCGATCTAACCGGAGTCCCGATGGAGGTGATCGAGCACCACCTGGCGGTGTGCCCCAACTCATGCCCCATCAAGCAGAAAGCATGGCGCCAGGCGCCAAAAAAGCAACACTTCATTGTTCAGGAAGTGCAAAAACTACAAGAGGTGGGGGTCGTCCGCGAGGTGCGCTACCCGCAGTGGCTCTCCAACCCCGTCATTGTCCCCAAGAAGGGCGGCAAGGAGCGGATGTACGTTGATTTCACCAGTATCAACAAGGCCTGCCCCCAGGACCCCTTCCCGCTTCCGCGCATTGATCAGATCGTGGATTCCATCGCTTGCTGGGACCTACTATGCTTCTTGGACGTCTTCTTGGGCTACCAACAGATCAAGATGGCGGTAGAGGGCGAGGAGAAGACGGATTTCATCTTTCCTAGCAGGGTGTTCTGCTACGTGAGCATGCCATTCGGCTTAAGGAGTGCTGGGGCCACTTTCCAGCGGTTGATGCACATCACGCTGGGGCCCCAGCTGGGGAGGAACGTGGAGGCCTGTGTCGACCACATTGTGGTCAAGACGCGTGAGGCCGAAACACTCATTGAAGAACTGAGGACACTTTTGCCAACCTGCGCAGGTCAACCTGAAGCTCAACCCCAACAAATGTGTTTTCGAAGTCCCCTTCGGCAAACTGCTTGGCTTCCTCATATCCCATCGGGGATCGAAGCGAATCCCGAGAAGGTTAAGGCCATCGAGCTGATGTAACCTCCCCGGACCCTCAAGGAAATGCAGAAGCTCGCAGGGTGCCTAGCCTCCCTCGGGCGCTTCATCTCCAAGTTTGGTGAGCATGTGTTACCGTTCTTCAAGCTGATGAAGAGGTCGGGGCCGTTCGCATGGACCCCTGAGGCGGACGCGTCCTTTGCGGATCTCAAGCGATATCTCACAAGCCCTTCTGTTATGGCCGCGTCGCGTCCGCGTGAGTGCCTGCTGCTGTACCTGGCGGCCACCCCGCAGACGGCCAGCGCGCCCCTTGTGGTGGAGTGGGAAGAGCAAGCCCGCGCCAAGAAGAAGCCCACACCGAAAGCATCGCGTGAGGTTGCTCAAGCCTTGACGGTGCCAGCTGAAGGCGCACTGAAGGAGGACGCCGCTCCCCCTCAGGACGACGCACCGCCTCCGGGGGCCCCAGGCATCGTCCTCCCGGAGGCCCCTGTGGCCCCCAGCCCCATGCCTCCGGGAGTCCCCACGGTCTCGCTCCTCAAGCCCCCCGACAAAGACGACATGGACACCACGGTCACACGCCACGTTGACCACCCTATGTATTACGTCAGCACGGTACTGAGGGATGCATGCGAGCGCTACCCCATGTAGCAGAAGCTCCTCCTCGCGCTCCTCATGGCCTCCAGGAAACTGCGTCATTATTTCCAAGGGAACCCCATCAAGGTCATCTCCGCGTACCCCTTAGAGCAGATTCTCCATAGCCCCAACGCCGCGGGCAGTGTTGCCGAATGGAACATCGAGCTGCAGGCCTTCGAGCTGGAGTTCTGTACCACAAGGATCATCAGGGGTGCAGCCCTGGCGGACTTCATGGAAGAGTGGACAGCCTCGGGCGAGGGGGAGCCTCGCGAGGGCGAATCCCTCCTGCTTGGGGATGAGGCACCCTGCGGCTGGGCCTGTGCTTCGACGGCGCTTTCTCCATGCAGGGCACGGGGGCTGGTGTCGTGCTCACCTCGCCGAAGGGCGACAAGCTGCGCTACGTGGTCCAGCTGTGCTTTGGGCATAACGAGAAGGTCTCCAACAACATCGCAGAGTACGAGGGCCTCATCGCCGGCCTCAAGGCCGCCTCCACCCTCGGAATCAAGTATCTCATCGTCAAGGGCGACTCTCAGCTCCTCGTCAACTTCTCCAGCAAAAAGTACAAGCTGAAGGACGAGCAGATGAAGACATACTTGGAGGAGGTACGCTAGCTTGAAAAACGCTTCCTCGGCCTGGAGTTGCATCATATCCCGCGAGGTGCTAATCAGGGGGCCAACAACATCGCCTAACAGGCGTCTCGCCGCGAGCCTCAATGCCCCGGCGTTTTCGAGGAAAGACTCCTCAAGCCGTCGGCTGCGCCGCCCGTCCTCGGCACCACGCTGCTGAAAGAGGAGCTGCCGCCCGCTGTAGGATCAAAAGTATATCTAGAGGGGGGTGATTAGACTACTTGAGCAAAAAAAAAAAAATTTACCTTTTCCCAATTTTAAGTGTTGGCAGATTTTAGCAATGATAGCAATTCAAGTACACCCTACACACGCATGTGTAAGAGTATAGCAGCGGAAAGTAACAACAAGCATAGGTAGTAGAGGATAGGGAGGAAGATCAAACGCAATTTGGAGACACGAAGATTTTTCCCGTGGTTCCGATAGGTGGTGCTATCGTACGTCCACGTTTATGCAGTCTTCAACCCACAGAGGGTAAAGGTCGCGAGAGTCCTCTTGCTTGAAGCTTCGCCAATCCAATTCATGATAGGCTTGGACAGACTTTTGTGGAAGAGCTTGTGGGTGTTTTTGGTGACTATCACTTGTGCACGTGGAGCATATTGTTCACCAAGAGTACCTTACCCCCTTTTAATAGTATTGGCTTTCCTATGGACTCAAGGTGATTTCTCACAAAGTAAAATGTAGAGTCCTCTTGCTTGAAGCTTCGCCAATCCAATTCCTTGCATCTAGGGGTCTCTCCACAATCCTTTTGCTAAGTCATCATTGAACTTTTCCTAAAATATACTTAGTGGAAGCATTAGTTCAATGACATATATGTTGTTATTAATTACCAAAACCACCAAGGGACCAAATGTGCTTTCAATCTCCCCCTTTTTGGTAATTGATGACAACATATAGATCAAAGCTTCGACATATGATATAATCAATGAATATAATCGTCGCTTTGAGAAGTATGTGATAAGCAAGAGCTCCCCCAAAATTTGTGCATTATTTTGAATTTGCGTTTGAATGCAAATGCAAAATCGATTAGGTACATGGGGCACTCTTTCATGTCACATACAACTTGGTGGTGTGCGAGAATAATATGAATGAATATCATAGCACAACACAATCAAGCAAACGTGAATGATCATCTCATAAGCATCACAAGGATAGGAAATAGTAGTGATACACATCAATTGTATGATCAAACACCAACAAAGTTTAACACAAGCAAACAAACCAAAAGATATCAATGTTTTGAAAAGCGATAAAAAGCAACGCTCTCTCTCTGGAAGCCCTAATGACCTATACAACTTATCCCCCTTTGGAAATAGGTTACCAAAAATTTCAAAGGTATAGAGCTAAGCGCTCTTCTGGGGCTGATCTCCTCCGGTAGCTGATGAAGGAGTCGAGAGAACGGCATCAACGAAGACTTCAGTATACGTCGTGGATGGAGTCGGAGTAGTAACTGGTGGTGCTGGAGGAGCTGAAGGAGGTGAAGGAGCTATGGCAGGTGCTGATGAAGAAGGTCTAGACTCTGGAACTGGCACTGTAGTAGATCTGGCCTCAATCCTGAATTGAGTGTCTTCTCTGAGAGGTGGACTATCCTCATCATCATCCATAGTGTGGGGACTAGGCACGCCATCAACTTCCTTCTTGAGCTCATTCATAGTCACTGTGAGCTCATCCACCTTGTTGTTGAGAATATGAAACTTGGTATCAACGATCCTCGAGAGGCTCTCCTAGTTCTTCAAGATGTTCCCGATGTCCTTCTGCATACTGAGCACAGAGCTAAGGAGAAGATCCATCTGCTCACTCCGAGTCTTTGGCACCTGAGCACTAGAGTCTTTGGCTGCCTCTGCCTGTGCCTGTGTTGTAGCTGAGGTGGGATGATTTGGGTCCATCACCACAACATTGTCTTCTAGCTCTGGCAAGAGTGGAAAATGTGGTCGATCAAGTGCATATGTGTGCTTCTCTAGCTTGGAGTTGATGAGCATCAGAATATACGGATCGTATCCACATGTTCTCTTCTGATCTGCAGCAGTCCTCTTCACTGTTTCAACTATCATGTCCATCACTCTAAATCTGGTGTGTTGATCAAGATGGAGCAGCATGTTGATAGAATAGCCTCTTATCATCTTCTCATCTCCAGACTTAGGCATCAAGGTATGCCTCAAGATGGTATTGATCGTGCGTAGACCAGCCTGGAGGAAGTAAATGGATCCAAGCTTGTGAGATTGCAAGTTTGCAGCAGGGATCTCATTCTACATGTTCTTCATGGCATTGTGATTTGCCTTAGACTCAGAGTACACATCCAGGTCACTGTCTTCCACCTGTGGAGCTCCTAAGATGGCAGCCCACTCCTCAACTGTGGATTCATACATGGTGCCTTCTGTCATCCATACAATCCTACCATCTCCATAGAAATGTGCAGTGGAGTAGAATTGCATGATCATCTCGTCGTTCCAAGCAGTGAATTCCTTACCAATAAACTCATCAAGACCAATGCAGTGGAAGTTATCTTGCACACTCGGAAAGTAATCTTCATTGTCCTTCATGTGCTTCCAGTCCACAAACCTCATGTCACTTACTGCAGGGCTCTTGTCAAGAACTGTTTCATAGAAGTCTTGCTGTTCTTTTGTGTAGAACCTGTAGTCTACAGATGTCCTTCTCCTCTGAGAGTAAGGATCAATAGCTCTCCACTCTCTCAGTCCTGAGTCCTTCCTCTTCTTCATGTCTTCAGCAACTGGATGGGTGGCATTATGGTCTGGAAGGTGTGGTCTCAGTTTCATCAAAACAAACATTTCCTCATCCTCAGCTTCTTTGAAAGTAGAAGTCTTTTTCTTGGTAGCAGCTGGGATGTCTCTGGAAAACCTCTTGGATTTTGGAGCAGTGGATTTCTTGGGTGCAGCTGGCTTGCTCTTGGATGGAGTCTGGCTTGTCATAGCATCAGCAAGCAACTTCTTCTTCTTCTTAGGAGGAGCCTTGGAAGCTGGCTCTTCCTCCTCCTCAGCAGCAGCATCAGCTTCTGGGTCCTCAAACATGAAGGTAGGTCTGCCCACAACATGTATGATCCTCTTTCTGCTTTTCTTCTTTCCAGCCTTCTTGGGCATGGATTTCTTTGAGGGCTCAACATTCATTGTTGCCCTAGCACTCTATGGTGCTCTCACCGTTCCTGAGCTGGCATACTCCTTCCTTATTGCCTTCTTCTTGGATGAAGTAGCAGCAGCAGTGCTGTTGGTACTTGTATCTTTCTTGGGTAGCTCCTCAGGTACAAAATCTTCATCCTCCTCATCAGAGTTAAGCTTTGTTCTTGCCCTGGTTGCATCTTTGGGCAGATCTGGTGAGCTAGGTACATCATCATAGCTCCCCTTAGGACTAGTGCCTGAGCTCATATCAACGTTCTCCTCTCTGAAATCATTCTGGCTATCATCAGAACCTGACATCTCTGACCCTGTGAAAAGAGTATAGAAGAGCAGAAAGGTTGAGTCATCACAAAATGCAGAGATTTTTCAAAGGTTGAACAAAGAAATTCTTAGATATACCTTTCAGCAAAAAGGGATTTCGGTGTCACTGAGTCAAAAGTTTCGGTACCACCGAGACGCACATACCTGTTTATAGAAACTTGCCCGCAATTTCGGTTGCACCGAAAATTGCCACTCGATTTCACCGAGACTGTCCTCAATAGTTCAAAACAAAAATCGGTAGAGCCAATTTTTCTGACTTGGTGTCACCGAGATTCGGTTTGCGGATGGCTAGATCAAAAAATGTTTTGTTCGCTAAGCTAATGAGGTTTCTAGAGGATTGAGAGGATTGCAATCAGTGGATTATCGATACGAGTTACTCTAATGCGCATGAATCGGAAGGGGAGCGCCAGAGAGGGCCAGATCCATACCCTAACTCTGTGAAGGATCGGCTAAGGCAACGACGGCGGTGAAGATTCTGTCGGCGGCGACGATTTCCAATGGCGGAGGCACACGGGGAGGCAAGGGCGACAACCAAGGGGTCCGGAGAGGCAGCTTAGGGTTGGAGGAAACAAACTTTTGTGTTTGAATTTAAAAAGTCGGGTCCGCCAGGTAATATACCCATTGCTGTCAGTGACACCGGTTCGAAATTATCGGTGCCACCGATTTTCTCAACTGTCAGTTGACAGGGAAACTCGGTGTAACCGAGAATAAGGAATCGGTGTTACAGAGATTGAAAACCAGATCAACCCTAGGCATCGGTGAGACCGAGATTTTTGTGTTGGTTCCACCGAGATGCACTTGGGAGGTTTTAATGGTCAAAAAATGTTTCGTTCGCTAAGCTAATGAGGTTTCTAGAGGATTGAGAGGATTGCAATGAGTAGATTATCGATAAGAGTTACTCTAATGCGCATGAATCGGAAGGGGAGCGCAAGAGCGGGCCGGATCCATACCCTAACTCGGTGAAGGATCCGCTAAGGCGACGACGGCGGTGAAGATTCCGTCGGCGGCGACGATTTCCAAAGACGAAGGCGCACGGGGAGTCAAGGGCGGCGACCAAGGGGTCCGGAGAGGCAGCTTAGGGTTGGAGGAAACAAACTTTTGCGATTGAATTTCAAAAGTCGGGTCCGCCAGGTAATATACCCTTTGCTGTCGGTGACACCGGTTTGAAATTATCGGTGCCACAGAGTTTCTCAACTGTCAGTTGACAGGGAAACTCGATGTAACCGAGAATAAGGAATCGATGTTACCGAGATTGAAAACCAGATCAACCCTAGGCATCGGTGAGACCGAGATTTTTGTGTTGGTTCCACCGAGATGCACTTGGGAGGTTTTAATGGCCAGTCCTTGTCGATACGGAACTCCTAGTGCTCCTCACACAGAGAGAACAAAAAGTTCTTGTTCAAATTTTGTAATGCAGCAAGAATAGAATATGAGACGAGAAAGCATAGATAGCTGGAGAGGGGTCCTAGGCATTCTTGTCCATCCAATTGGCAAAAGAAAATCAAAATCCAAATAGCAATAATTGGATGTCCTCGAATGAATAAAGAAATGCAGACCAACATGCTCACACAATAAGATGTCAAATGAAATCATGGCAAACATGCACATACATAATAGCATCTATCAAGCATTTTGGCGATGACGGAGTCATCTATGTATGAGTATATTGACTTAGGAGACAAGTAAGAATACTTGATCATAGGTCATACTCATCGTTTATGCACAAGTGGGGTTACCACTTTTACATAAAGCATTTAATGTTGTCACATGCTATGAGATGCTTTGACTCAAGTCTTAGAGTAAAGCTCCCCCTTGATGTGACATACCCCCTTGATAGGGATAAACTAACCTTGGGTTTTGTCTATGAAGACTTCACGTAGGTGAAGTAGTGGTGGATGCTCAAGGTTGATGAATATCATCTTGAGTTGGGAGCATCCTTGTTGTTTCCTTACTCTTCTCACCTACATGGGTTAGTCCCAACACACAAGAGACAAATACAAGGATATCTTTAGGACATGGAGTGCAAATCATACATGATGATGTCCAAGGATTTGTTGATTACCTTGTCCCTTGCTTACCTTTGAGGGAATGTGTGACTCCTTGAAATATTGCATAAAGTTGACATTGATTGCAACTAGTCCTTGCCAATAATGAATGTGAGTGAGTTTCATTTGCGGAGTCACCCCTCAATAACTTCTCTAGTTCTTCTTGGGGACCCACATAAACTTGATGGGGATCCTTGGTGTTGAAGTGGCACTTGTAGAAATTGAGCTTGAAGTAGCCTTGGGAACCCACTTCACCAAAGCTTGGGATTCATCTTCATATGAGTCAATATCCTCTTGAAGCTTGTCCTTGCCCTTGAGCTTGTGGTCTTGTGGTGGAAGGTCATCTTGAGCTTTCGTTCCCTTGGGAAGAGTATGTTCATACTTCTCCCTTTGAGGAACGAACTTGGGCTTGGGGTATTGCCCTTCTTCCCATTCAACTCCATTTGCGTTGAAGTAGCCAATGCCATTGTTCTTCCGGTATCCTCCGTGCTTGTGTACAATTTCCTCAAATTGCTTACACCCAGCAAGACTCTTGTAGATACCTTTCTCTATAATTCCTTTCAATAAATCGTTTTCTTGCTCAAGTGTAACTTGGATAAGAGAATCATCCTTAGTGGAATCAATAGAACTACTAGAAGCAACATCATTAGATTTAGCATTTTTATTGTTGCTACTAGATGAAGAACCTTTCTTGCCTTTGTTACTAGTTTGTTTAGGTTTAACTTGTGGCATGAATGTAGACAAGAGTAATCGTTTGGCTAGATAAGATGAAGTCTTCTTTCGGAGATCATCATTGATAGCTTTGAGAAACTCATGTTCTTGCTCCACGGTGAGCTTCTCGAAGCGTAGCTTCTCATGAGTCCTTACAAGCTCTCTATGATCTTCTAGAGTAGATTCATGGGCTAACTTAAGAGTGTTTAATTCTTTAGTAAGTCGCTCTTTTTCATCTTATCATCATCAACCGACTTATCTTGACTAGCATGAAAAATATCAAGTTCATTTTGACTAACATCACTAGCTTTATCAAAGAGCAAGTCATCATCTCCAAGTAAATCATCTTCATCACTATTGAAATGAAGATACTCGGGGTGTGATACCTTGGGGCCTTTAGCCATGAAGCAACTTCCACTCCCTTCATTTGGTGAATCAAATAGATCATAGGAGTTGGTAGTCACTAGTGCAAGTCCGGCAACACCTTCATCTTGACTCTAGTCGGAGTTGGAGTCATAGCTTCTCTCGGAGTGGTTGTCGGATTCGGAGCCGAAAACCCATTCACCAACATGAGCTTGATATCTTCTTCTTGAGTAGCTCTTGGTGTACTTGTCCTTCTTCTCCGAGTCCCTACTTCTCCTTGAGGGTCTTCGTTCATAACGGTCATCTCTACTCCTTCTCTCTCTTCGAGGTGATTCATCGCTTGAGCTTCGTCTTCTAGGTGACTCTTCCCTTCGTTTGTAGGGAGCCGTGCACTCACTGGAGTAGTGTGCGGGCTTCCCACAATTGTAGCAGTTTCGGTGACGACTTGACGAACGCTTCTCTTCATATCTTGAGTTGGAGCTTCGTTCTTTGCCTATATTCTTGTAGAACTTGTTGAATTTCTTGACCATGAGGCTTATATCTTCATTGGTGACAAGGTTGTCGCTTGAAGTTGCGGGAGCATCACTTGTGGCTTTGTAAGCAACGCTAGACTTGTTGTGAAGCTCTTCTTTGTCTTTGAGTGTCATCTCATGAGCAACAATCCTTCCAATGACTTCTGTAGGCTTGAGATCTTTGTAGTTGGGCATCATTTGGATCAATGTGCACACGGTGTCATATCTCTCATCCAAAGCTCTAAGTATCTTCTTGATGATGAATTTTTCGGTCATTTCTTCGCTTCCTAAGCCAGCAATCTCATTGGTGATGAGAGCTAGCCTAGAGTACATCTCTGCGACTCCTTCACCATCCTTCATCTTGAACTTGTCAAGCTGACTTTGAAGAATGTCCAACTTGGATTCTCTCACGGATTCGATACCTTCATGCATATCAACCAAAGTATCCCAAATTTCCACGGCATTCTCAAGACGGCTGATTTTGTTGAATTCTTCGGGGCATAGGCAGTTGAAGAGAATGTCACATGCTTGAGCGTTTTGTTGCAACATCTTCAATTCTTCCACGGTCGCTTCACGATACGGTTCCTTTCCATCACCAAAGAATTCACCTTGCAATGCAACACGAACAATAGCCCAAACGGCAGGGTTATGACCTAGAATATGCATTTTCATTTTGTGCTTCCAACTAGCAAAATTTGTGCCATCAAAGTACGGACCTCTACGGTGATAATTTCCCTCGCTAGACACCATACTCTCCTAGGTTGTGAGACCAATGAAATGGAGACCTCTCTCTGATACCAATTGTAGGATTGAAAGTATGTCTAGAGGGGGGTGATTAGACTACTTGAGCAAAATAAAAATTCTACATTTTCCCAATTTTAAGTGTTGCCAGATTTTAGCAATGATAGCAATTCAAGTACACCCTACACATGCATGTCTAAGAGTATAGCAGTGGAAAGTACAGACAAGCATAGGTAGTAAAGGATAGGGAGGAAGATCAAACACAATTTGGAGACACGAAGATTTTTCAAGTGGTTCCGATAGGTGGTGCTATCGTATGTCCACGTTTATGGAGTCTTCAACCCACGGAGGGTAACGGTCGCGATATTCCACGGAGGGCTCCACCCATAAGGGTCCACCAAGTAGCAACCATGACTATTCCATAACGGCTTCCGTCCACGAAGGACTAGCCTCACTATGGGTAGATCTTCACGAAGTAGGCGATCTCCTTGCACGTACATTATTCTTGGTTCAACTCCATAACACGAAGTAGGAGGCTCCCAAGCGATACGAAACCAGTCTAGGAGGCACCACCCTCCAAAAGGTAATAGGCTCGGTAATGTCGATGAACTCCTTGCTCTTGTGCTTCAAGATGATAGACTCCTCAACACACAATCACTCTCTCACAGATTTGGCTTTGGTGGAAGAGATTGATTTGGTGGAAAGCAACTTGGGGATGCTAGAGATTAAGATTCATATGGATGGAGTGTAATGGCTTGATCTCAACACATGAGTAGGTGGCTCTCTCTCAGAAAATTGCATGGGGCAAGTATGGAATAGTTCTGAGTGCTTCTCTTTCGAGTGGGTGGTGGTGGAGGGGTATATATAGCCATCTCCAAAAATCCAACCGTTACACTTAAAGTGACCAACGCGGCACTGAAGTATAAAACTCGGTGGTACCGAGTTGCTCCAAAGGTAGCAACTTTTGAATCTCAGTGAGACCGATACAAAGATCTCGGCAATACCGATAAGGTGACCAACGGTCAGTTTCCACAACTCGGTGACGCCGATCCAAAATCTCGGAAATTCTGATTTTATGAATTGAGGTAACAGAAAGTTGGCAAGCTGAACTCGGTGGCACCGAAGCAGAATCGTTTGCACCGAAGATCTAGGGTTTGGCATGAGTCTGTCTGAGGTGGGAATCGGTGGGACCGAGTGGGAAAAATTGGTTGCACCAATTTTCATGATAGGCTTGGACAGACTTTTGTGGAAGAGCTTGTGGGTGTTTTTGGTGACTATCACTTGTGCACGTGGAGCATAATGTTCACCAACAGTACCTTACCCCCTTTTAATAGTATTGGCTTTCCTATGGACTCAAGGTGATTTCTCACAAAGTAAAATGTAGAGTCCTCTTGCTTGAAGCTTTGCTAATCCAATTCCTTGCATCCAGGGGTCTCTCCACAATCCTTTTGCTAACCCATCATTGAACTTTTCCTAAAATATACTTACTGGAAACATTAGTTCAATGACATATATGTTGTTATTAATTACCAAAACCACCAAGGGTTCAAATGTGCTTTCACCCGCACCGCCGGTAGCGCCGGACAGCAGCTCGTCTTCGGGAGATTGTCTGCTTCTAGCGCTGGAACCTGAAGAGGGCGATTGGACCATCGAGCTCAAGGCCTACGTGCTTCGCGGTGACCTCCCCGCGGAAGACGCGGAAGCAGAGCGCGTTGCCCGCCAAACCACCGCGTACTGCCCGTGAGATGGCGAGCTGTACCGAAGGCAGCCCAACGACGTCTCGCTGCGCTGCGTCTCAGAACAGCAAGGGCGCGAGCTGCTTGCCGACATCCATGGGGGAGACTGTGGGCATCATTCTTCGTTGCGCACCCTCGCCGGTAAGGTGTTTCGCATCGGCTTCTATTGGCCTATAGCACTTCGCGATGCCGCCAATTTGGTCCGATCCGGCGAGGCTTGCCAGTTCCACGCCAAACAGATCCACCAGCCTGTGCAGGGATTCCAGACGATCCCACTCTCTTGGCCCTTCGCGGTATGGGGGCTGTACATTCTAGGCCCTTTCCCCCGCGCGGCTGGCGGGTACCGCTACCTCTACGTCGCCATCGACAAGTTCACTAAATGGGCGGAGATCGAGCCCGTCCGCAACATCCTGGCCGCTTCGGCTATTAGGTTCATCAAGGGCATCGTATGCCGGTTCGGCGTCCCCAACAGCATCATCACTGACAACGGCTCTCAATTCACATGTGGTCTGTTCAAATCTTATTGCGCTAACCTTGGTACACAAATATGCTACGCCTTTGTGGCACACCCGCGCAACAATGGTCAGGCCGAGTGTGGCAACGCCGAGGCCCTTAAGGGACTCAAGACAAGGAGGTTCAGGAAGAAGCTTGAGGCCTGCGGGAGGGGGTACCTGGCGTGCCAAATGTCGGAATCGGGCTCCGTAGACCGAAGAAGGTTCGGACACTGGGTGCGCTCGCTCTCCTACCCTACTCTACTTTGCAATCACACGGCGACTCTCTGGCAGCTTGAGCTAAGGAAGATGAACAAGGACAAACAGAGTTTACCAAGGTTCGGGCCACCTCACGGTGTAAGACCCTACTCCTGCTTGGTGGATTGCTTGAGGTGGAAGATGAGGACAAGGCATGTTCTTGCCAACCTAAGGTCTCTTCTCTCCGGTGGCCGTCTCCCGCTCTTATATTGGCCCTGGTCCTCTTCCCCCAAAAATATCCGGTGGGAGTGTTGCCACAACGACCAGTTTGAAAGGGGACAGGATTGCAGCCTATCCTGACAAAAGGTGGTGTTCGCCTGCTAAAGTTCCTCGCCGTGACGCGCTCGTGGGCTCGGGGGTGACATGTCCTGCCGAGCCCTCGGTATTGGTCTTCTTGAATGGAAGAGGAAACCTTTGGGGGATGCTTCGGGAACCCGCGAGCTGGCTCTGTCGGCGTCCTGGGAACGGGGGTACCCAAACTTGCCTGCCTGGGGCCCAGGGCGTGGCCTGCTTCGACACTAAGTACGGCCCGGCACGGCTTCACTCAAGACAAGGCCCTCGCGAGAGTCTCACCCTCGCGAGGACGACGCCAAGACCCCCAGAAGGAAGAGGCCACCCCAGGTTGCCTCCCTAGGGGCGGAGATCCCTATGCAACACTCGGCCTCGGGAGGTCGGGTGTGACGCAAACCAGGTCAGGCGAGCACGAGCGCGCACAGAGAAGACAATTTCCTCTTTGGTGCAAAGGAGGCAAGGGCGTACGCGGGTTCCCGAGGCATCCCACCAAAGGTTTCCATTCTGGTGTAACAAGACCAGGCCAGCGGGCTCTGCAGGACGGATGTCACCACCGAGCCCACCTCCGCGTCACTACCAATTACTTTGCTGGCGAAGACCACCTTTCGTCAGGATAAGATGTACCTCCTGTCCCCTTTCGAATTTGGCCGTTATGGGATCCCTTCCCGCCAGTGCGATAAGGGAAGAGGACCCGAGCCATTATAAATAGAGGCTAGGCTGCACCGTAGAGGGGGGATCCAACACCACTCAAGCGCCCTCGCGAGATTGCTCACCACTGTGCCAGTTCATCCACAAACCTCCTCGTGAGGCAATCCACCAAAAGCAGGAGTAGGGTTTTACGCTTCGAAGTGGCCCGAACCTGTGTAAATCCGTGTGTTAGTCTTCTTCCGCACGATTGAGTGAGTTCGATCGGGCTAGGCCGTGGAGCTGTGAGCTTGAGGTCGAAGCTGGTGGAGATCTTCGCACACGCCCCTGAGTTCAAACCTCTTTGGGTTTTGCGGAGCCCGAAATCCGACATTTGGCGCGCCAGGTAGGGGGCCTGCCAAAGTCTTTCCTCAAGCTTCACTCCCTCTCTTCTCCACCGCTCTGATGGTTGATGCTCGCCGAGCCCGCGCTGTGTGTCGGGCTGCTCGTGTCGCCCAGACAGTGCCAGTGGGCCGCACTGCTGCGCATCGGTCCGCCTCTCCCGCGGCCGACGCCGCCACGGGCCCAGATGCCCACGAACAGCAGGACTCGTCGCAGCCGGTCACCGTACGGCGCGATGGCTACACCGCCACCCCCTCCATCATTCTGGCTACTGGGTCATCCTCCCATGCTTGCCCCGGGCAGGTGCACGGGTCGGCCGCGCTGCTCATGGCGCGCGAGCTGCTGCGCTACCGCCCTGCCCCCAACCGCTACGACGACTGGCTCGGGCGCATCGCGGAGCTCGTCAGCGCTGCCGGCGACGCCCGGCGCTCTCCTACTCGCTCCGTCCCCCGCCCTCTCTGGCGGGTGACGTGGCTCATGGTGCGCCACCTCCTCCTAGCCAGCGTGGTGCCGACCCCGAGCCCAAGCGTGAAACACACCCGCACGACCAACCGCGCGGCCCCCGGCGAGGGCGAGGGATGAAGTAAGCTGCCAGGTGGTGCCACGGCCGCGCGCTGATGCGCGCGCGCCAGTGCGCCACCATCACGACCGCGCGCCCCTGGAGGACGCTGCGCAGGAACACCAAGACCGGGCCCCTCCCGTGCGCGCGGCACCCGTGGGTGCAGTGGGTTGCCGCGCCATCGCCCCGGAGCTGCGTCGGGTCGCCTGGCCCGGCAAGTTCAAGCCCAACCTGCCTCCTCGCTACGATGGCACCCCTGATCCCACCGAGTTCCTACAGCTCTACTCGCTGAGCATCGAGGCGGCCGGTGGAGACAACAAGGTCATGGCAAACTGGTTCCCCATGGCCCCCAAGAGGCGCATGCTCGACGAGCTCCAGGAGGAAGAGGACGCGCTGAGGGTCTAGTTGGCGGACGCCGAGGCCGCCCTCCAGGCCGCTCTCAGGGGTGAGGCGGGGGCCCAGGCGGAGCTGGCGTCCCTCCAGACCCAGATCAACGGGGCTGCTGACGCCGTGCAGGCCGCCCAGGACGAGGCGGCGCACGCGAAGATGCTGGAGGCGCAGCGCGCCAAGCAGTACCTGGAGATCGCCCACCGCGCGGTTGGTGCGGTGAGCCGGTTCGTCAGGGAAGCCCCCGCGCTGCCGTGCGCCCACGGCGACAGGGGCTACCTCAACTTCTTTGGCAAGGTGGTGGAGGCGCTGGAGACCGGCGTGTCCCGGGTGGACGAGGACAACGTGTCTAGCGCGCGTGACCTCCTAGACATCGCGCTGACGCGCGTCTTCTCCAACCTGTGCCGCCACGTCCCGGAGCTTGAACTCCCCCATGTCATGGTGCCGGTGCCTGAGGAGCTCCAGAGGCCCCTCAGGGACGAGGTGCGCCCGCACATGGAGTCCCTGGTGGAACGGTTCTTCCAGGCGCCTTCCTCCGATGAGGGTGACTACTCTGGCGCCGTGGCGGGCGATGGTCTGGATGGCGACAGTGGCTCCTCCGCCTAGGCTTCCCCTGTTCTCCTTCTCTGGTTCCTGTCATGTCAAGAAACACTCGGCCCCTGAGGGCGTTAAACTTTTGTGTTTTACCTTCGTCTTCCTCCTCCTTCTATTAAACCGTCGGTTGCTTGTTTTGTGTGACGCGACTTCGTCTCTTGCGCGGAGCTTGGCGTTATTGTCGGTGCGGCCCAGTGCCATTTGAGAGGTCTGCGGGGATGTCGCACTATGCCTGGCAGTGGCAGCCTATTGGGGCCTCGCGAGGCTGGCCCTCCTGAGGAGGAGCGTGCCGCCCGAAGGCCGGGGTCTTAGCGACGTTGCCTAGAGAGGCCGAATTCCTTCCCTTGCGCTGCTCTTCCCTGTACCTGGAGCCACAAGAAGCCTGATGGGGGCACGTAGTAAACCGTAGCGCCTGTATTCTCACATTAGCGCTCCTATCTCATACCCTGTATTCAGGTTATCATCTGATCATAAAGTTTCTGTTCTGTTCGGTTGGCGTACTTAGCTTGGCGGTCGCAAGGTGCAGCTAGGGCGTCCAGGGAACTCGAGGATCCAACGAGGGAAGGCTTCTTCTATGCGAGCGGAATGGTTTGGGAGCCCTTTCGGCACTTTATGTCGATGGGGCCTAATCCTGAGCATGCCTCGACCGCTGTTGGGGTGTCCGGATCACCAGGACGAGACCAAAAGGGCGAGGCCTCTGCCACCGTTGGGGCGTTCGGATCACCAGGATGAGACCAACGGGCGAGGAGCTATGCGATCAGTGAGGCTCCTGAGACGCGTTGCTCAGGAACCCCCCCCCCCCCCCTTGACACTCAAGCGGCGCTCTACGTCGGTGGAGCCCAATCCCGCGCATACCTCGACCGCCGTTGGGGCGTCCGGATCACCAGGACCAGACCAAGGGGTGAGGGGCTACGTGCGTTGCTCAGGAGCCCCCCTTGACGCTCGAGCGGCTCCCATACCCCCTTTCTTCGTTGCGGGTTCCTGCCCCGAGAGGTGCCATGCGTGGACCAGGGTGCCATTGCCTCGGCAAGGTGTGCACGTTGTGCTTGCGACACCCCCACCCGCGGGGCGCGTGAGGAGGGGACCGACAAGTGTCGATTCAGAAAACGAGGCTTCAAGACCAGAAAAAGAATCACAAAGAGAGAAAATTCCCACCCCTTTTTCAAATAGAGTTACGAAACTTTCGAGCTTCATTCCAAAAAGTGGCAATTCGAATACAAAAAGGAACAAGCAATAACCGCGTTCGGCACCTAGGCTAGTCTTCGTCTTCCCCAACGCGGAGCATAGGTCTTCCACGTTGCGTGGGCATAGTCATTGGAGGACAGTGTTGTCCGCCAGCGCGGAGCATTGGTCTTCCACTTGGGCGTGGGATGGAACCCCGCCGCGTCCTTGGGGGGCTCCGGGCGTATACAGCCCACTCATTATTATGTGAGAGTGTCACGGTCGGAGATAGCTGGGCAAGCCCCCAGGCTCATGGCCTAGGTGCTCCCAACTCAGTCAAGAGTCAACCCGCACATTTCTGCTTGGTTGCGCGCCCCTACAACCCAAACCTGAGCCCATTGTTCCTCTCGTAGCCGCGGGATTGCGCTCCCGCGGGCCAAACATGAGTACAATGCACCCAGCGCAGCCATAGGGGTGTTGTGTCGGTGGAGCCGCCTCGTGAGGCGTCGGGGCGCCGGCAAGACCGCGACCTGAGGACCTCGCGAGGCCCTGCCTCCTGAGGGCCGTGCCGGCGCCCCCGTTGCCACGGGTGGCCCGCGCTGCCCGTATCCTACCGATCCCCCCAGGCGGTCGCCCTTGTGGCCCGGAGGGCTCGGCTGCGTGTTGCTTGCACGCGAGGGCGGCGGCTGCGTCGCGCCCCCGCGCATCCCGGGACGCCCCCTCCCGCTTGCACCATCCTGGCCTGGTGCCCCCTCAGTAGAAGCCCCCAGGCCCGACTTCGAGAGGACGTCCGGGATGTTTCCCTACTCCGGGAGGATGTCGGCGCCCGCGGGGGGCGCGTGATCCACCGCGCCTTCCGCAGGTACGACATAGCTCGGAACATAGGCCTCTGTGTAAAGGCCTTGGCTTCCTCCTGAACCGTCTCTGAGCGCCCCTTGGGCATCCTCCCTGGGCGCGCAGCCCACAGACCCTCCCGCTGCAAGCCTCCGCCCGAAGTTGCTTACCTTTGACGTCGCCGTGGGGCTGGTCGCGTGTGTCTTGACGTGGGTTGCCTCCCTGGTTATCTGCCTGCCCTGAAGCCTGAGCCGCCTGGTCCCTGCACCGGTTAGCGCGTTCCCGCCGAGACGATCCAGGCTGCTGATGATTCACCGGGGCACGGGTGCGCGCGTTGAGGCGCGTGCGGAGCGCCCCGTCACCTCCTTCGAAGGCACCGCTGGCTGGGCCGGATGGTGCCTTGAAGTCGGTCACCGGGATCCAGAGGAGAAGGAGCACGGCGTGTGGCGGTCCCTACCCGGTCTCGCCCGGGGATGGGGCGGGCACGCCGTCTGGAGATGAGGTGAGAGGCACGGCGAGCGAGCCCCCGGCACCCAGCATCGGTTGTCAAGAAGAAAGGTGCGGAACACAGGCCCTCCTCGCGACAGTGACCAACTCGGTGATGTAGTCGGAACAGGCGTCGAAGCCCCCGTGCGTCGGGCGATGACGAAGCATCTCACTCGCCATCAGCAGCGCGTCATGCGTATTGAGGTCTCCCATGTGGGTACAGGGTGTGTTGGCCCCGTGGGCGCTGCTCGCCCGCCGCGTGCTTGACCGGCTCGAGCAGCGGCGGTGGTGGAGACGACGATGGTGGCCTGGTAATGACCGGCCAGCACCGAGCTGCCAGGGCATGCATCTTGGGCGGCAGCAGGGAGGTTGGTGAAGACGGATCTGTCGGGGCCGAAGGAAGCATGTCAGTCGTCGGCCATCGACATGACGGAGCAAAGAAGAAGCGAAGCTTGCTGAAGACTCCGACACGACCCCTACCTGGTGCGCCAAATGTCGGATTTCGGGCTCCGCAAAACCCAAAGAGGTTCGAACTCAGGGGCGTGTATGAAGATCTCCACAGCTCCGCCCTCAAGCTCCCAGCTCGATAGCCTGGCCCGACGAACTCGCACGATCGAAGGAAAAGAGATTAGCACACGAGGATTTACCTAGGTTCGGGCCGCTACGAAGCGTAAAACCCTACTCCTGCTTTTGGTGGATTGCCTCACGGGGAGGTTTGTGGATGAACTAGTACAGTGGTGAGTTTCCTCGCGAGGGCGCTTGGCTGGTGTCGGATCCGTCCTCCCTTCTACGGAGCGGGCTAGCCTATCTTTATAGTGGCACGGGTCCTCTTCCCTTATCTCAATGGCGGGAAGGGATCCCACAACGGCCAAATTCGAAGGGAGACAAGGAGTACACCCTTATCCTGATGAAAGGTGGTCTTCGCCTGCAAAGTAGCCTCTGGTGATGCAGAGGTGGGCTCGGCGATGACGTCCATCCTGCGGGGTTCGTGGTCTCGGTCTCGTTACACCGGAATGGAAACCTTTGGGGGTGCTTTGGGAACCCGCGTACGGCCTTGTCTCCTTTGCACAGAAGCAGAAACTGTCCATTCTGTGCGCGCTGATGTCTGCCTGGCTTGGTTTGCATCATCCCTGTCCTCCCGAGGCCGAGTGTTGCATAGAGATCTCTGCCGCTCAGGAGGGGGTCTGGGGAGGTCTCTTCCCTCTGGCGGACGACACTGTCGCTCAGCGGCTATGCCCACGCAACATGGAAGCCCCATGCTCCGCGCTGGTGGATAAACAACTAAGGGCACCCTAGCGGCTGCATCCAACCTCAGGATGGCTCCTCACGGCCCCGTCTCTCAGTATTCCCCTGGGATGCCCGCGCGAGGGGGCTGCACGGGGGCCACGCTCAGGCCGGGCCTCGCGCACGCCACCTCCCTAGGTCCCTGATACCTGGTCTTCCCACGTCCCTCTCAGGCGAAAGCTGGCGAGGAAAGGTATGGGAGCCGCTCGTACGTCAAGGGGGACTCCTGAGCATCGCGACTCAGGGGCCTCACTGTGTCGGCGTTCTGGATACCAGGGTACCCAGACTTGCCTGCCTGCGGCTTAAGGCGTGGCCCACCTCAATGACCAAGCACGGCCTGGCGTGGCCTCACTCGACACACGGCCCTACCCCGAGCTCGCGAGGGAAACAGCGCCAAGACCCACGGGGAGGTAGGCCTTCCCAGGCCTCCCCCCGAGCGGCGGAGACTCCTATCCTACACACAACCTCAGGAGGCCAAGGGTGACGCCAGCCAGTCCAGGCGGGCGCCAGTGCGCCAGAGGGGATAGTTTCCCCTTTGGTGCAAAGGAGGCAGGGGCGCACGCAAGTTCCCAAAGCACCCCCCAAAGATTTCCACTTCGGTGCAACAAGACCAAGACCCCAAGCCCCGCAGGACGGATGTCATCACCGAGCCCACCACTGCATCACCGTCGATCACTTTGCAGGCGAAGACCACCTTTCGTTAGGATAGGGTGTACCTCCTGTCCCCTTTCAAATTTGGCCGTTGTGGGATTCCTTCCCGCCAATGCGATAAGGGAAGAGGACCCGGGCTGCTATAAATAGAGGCTAGGCATCCCAGTAGAGGGGGGAACCACCCACGAGAACACACCGGCAAGGCAAGACACCAATCTACTAGTTCATCCACAAACCTCCTCGTGAGGCAATCCACCAAAGGCAGGAGTAGGGTTTTACGCTTTGCAGCGACCCAAACCTGGGTAAACTCTCGTGTGCTACCTTCTTCCTCGCCATCGAGCGGGGTTATCATGTTGTGGGCGTGAGGGGGGCGAAGCTGTTCAGGAATCTTCGCACACGCCCCTGGGTTCGAATTCCTTAGGGTTTTGCGGAGCCCGAAATCCGACATTTGGCGCGCCAGGTATGGGGCGTGTCGGGATCCTCACTCAAGCTTCGTCTCGCCGCTGGTCGAGCTTCCATGGCCAAGGGACGCCGGGCCCGCGCCGAGCGATGCGCTCCCCGCGTCGCTCGGGCAACGCCACCAGACCTCGGCCTCCCGCGCTGCCTCGCTCTTCCATCAGAAGGCGCTGACTCCAGCCCGGCTTCGGCCAGGCATCGGGGGCTATCGCCCTCGCCAACCACGCAACGCGCTGTCGCCGCCCTGGCCTTCCCGAGCGTCCACGTCGCGGCATCATCCCCCTAGGCTCACCGCAACTCGGCACGCGGGCGAATCGTGCTCCTCGTGGCCCGTGAGCCGCAGCCTTTCCGCATTGCTCGCGGGCGCTACAACAGCTGGATGTGCCGCGCGGCCATGCGCGCCACCACGACCGGTGAGCACCAGGCGCTTTCCTATGGAACGACCCAGGACGCTCGCGTCCGTGGAGCCACTCAACCAACCGCCGAGATGCTGAGGACTTGCGGACGCACGGGAGAAGCGCGTTGCGACCCGCACACGCCGGGAGTATGGCCCGGCTCATTGGGCACGCAGGAGTTAGGCGTCGGCGCAGACGGGGGCCGGCGGGAGCTGCTGGCCGCTCGGGGTAGACGCCGCAACGCGACTCCCGGCACAGCCGGCACATCAGGGGAGGGCGCCCGGCGGCTCGTCTACACCAACACCCGGGGGCTTGCGCAACTCTACCACGACCATGTTGGCAAGCGCCTGGGACATGATAGGAGCAGCACCAACCACCACGACAACAAGAGGAGCGTATGCGACCCCTCAAGCAGCTTTCGTCAGGGCTGTTACGAACAGCCTCGTGAGGGTGGCTGGCGGAGCCGGCCTCATGAGGATGCCAGGCACTGGCAACCCCGTGAGGCATGTCCACTGGTGAGGGGCTACCCTTGGCGAGCGCCTGGTTCCTCGGACCGAGGGTCGCCTGCCTGGAGATGGATGGTGGAACACACGCCCATGTCCCCAGGCAGGGCGACGCCAGCCTGGAGACGAAGGGTGGAACACACGCCCATGTCCTTAGGCCAGGTGCTCCCAACCTGTAGACGGAGGGTGGAACACACGCCCATGTCCTCAGGCCAGGTGCTCCCAACCTGTAGACGGAGGGTGTAACACACGCCCATGTCCTTAGGCCGGGTGCCCCCTGTTAGGGTATGGAGGGTGGAACATACGCCGATGTTGAGGGAGTCCTGGTTTAAGGGGTGCTCGGATAGCCGACCTGTTTCTCATGGGCCGGACTATGTGGGCCACTAGATGAGCATTGGGTGATCAAGGGCCCCGTCGCCAAGGTGGAGGTTTCAAGGAGCCATGGCGTGTCCTCCAAGTTGTTGACAGTAGATAGGCATGTTTTTTCCCTTTGATGTGTAACCGAGCATGTGTAAACCCTAGGTACCCTCGGCGTCTATATAAGCCAGAGGGTTTTAGGTTGTAGACCAAGAGAACTCATCTAGGGTTTAGTTATTCGATCTCGAGGTAGATCAACTCTGTAACCCTTATACCATCAATATAATCAAGCAGGACGTAGGGTATTACCTCCATAGGAGGGCCCGAACCTGGGTAAAACATCGTCTCCCTCGTCTCCTGTTACCATCGATTCTAGTCTCACAGCTCGGGACCCCCTACCCGAGATCCGCCGGTTTTGACACCGACATTGGTGCTTTCATTGAGAGTTCTGCTGTGATCGCCAAAGGAATCGATGGCTCGCCTTGTCACGAGCAACGAGATCTGCACCCAGGGGACTCTCGCCCCGGATCAGATCCTCGCAAGCGGCGACATCTCGTCGCACGCTTACCCGATCGGCCACCTAGGCCAGATCGGAAACTTTTCCCCTGATCAAGGAATCAGGTTCGGAACCCTAGAGTTCGTCGCTGATTCACGGGGAGAACTCGTCTTGATAGAACCCTTGACTCCTACGGAGGAGCCCGCAAATCCCGACACCTCGACGCCGAAGACATCGGGCCCCGCCTCCGATGATGAGGTCGTTATCCCCGGGCCGTCTGGACCGCCCAATCCGGTCGTTGTGACCGGACTACCATGGTTAAACAGGACCCGGGTCCGCTTTCGTGTGACTCCGGAACTGCGACGCCCCATACCGACCCCACTCGCTTCAGTGACACGCATCCTACCATCGCCTCGTTTCTGAACGAGTTATTTGATCGGATCGAGACCATGCGTAGGGCTGATGACCAGATCCCGGTCTATGACCGGCTCAGGCTTAAACCCGACGATAGGGAGATTCACATCCCCACGGTCACCCACCTTGTCGCCACCGTCGAGTGTCCGGCTGGGGGCTCGTCCCCCAGCGACCGGAATTAAAAACAGTTTATACCCCAGTCTCCGATCACCGAGACCTCGCCTGCAACCCAGACTCTGGAGTTCGCTCCGGAAACAGACCGGCATTGGTCCCGGATCTATCACACAGTTTGGAGTCTACGATTCCAAACTCCCACCCTGACGGGGAGTCAAATCTTTCCCCACCCACCTCCCAAGCCGATCACTCAAGCATCGCAGCAGAGCCCAAGTCTTCGGACTTACGGGGCGTTAAGCAGTTTCAGGAGCGTCGGTTCATCATTACTGGGCTAGACTCCTCCTCGCTAGAAACAAAGTACGGGGCCTCAATGATCAAGAGATAATGGCAACCTTCAATTGCAACTGCCATGACGAAGGGATTCTCAATGCCCTGGCGGGTCGGCACATTCGTGACTTTACCGAGCTGTCAGTTTTGGTACAAAAGTATTGTGCCATGGAAAGCGCTTGGCAAGCCGAGCGGCTATTTTGGGAACCAACCTTTACCGAATACCCTAGAGGAGATCGGAAAAAGAGGATACCTCTGAAGCGGCCAGCTAAACTTGAGCCCGCCAAAAAGAGAAACAGGCCCCTTTCAGGGGTCAGTACCGTCCTGGATGGACTACTGGATAAACCTTGCCCTATACACTCCGTATTGCTGAACACAGCTCCGACTCACAGCCTTAGAGCTTGCTGGGTCGTCAGGCAGATCGCAAAAAGCGGTGAAGCCATCCTTGAGGCACCACCGCTGAACAGGCGCTCCACATCGCCACCAGAATACAACGCCGAAGTCCTGACGATCTACAAAACGTTCCCCTCAAGGAACAGGAGGAAAAGAGCTCTTAAAGAACTCGAGCAGATATATCATGTGGCAGCAACAAGTGCATGGGCAGACATACCCATTACCTTCGGAGATACTGACCGACCAGCCATTCTTCCCAGTCATTCACCGGCCGCACTAGTCCTGAACCCTATCATCGATGGCTTCAGGTTACACAAGGTGCTAATGGACGGCGGCAGTGGTTTAAACCTGATCTACGAAGATACCCTAGAAAAAATGCAGTTCGACCGATCTCGCATCGAGCATAGCAACACAACTTTCCAGGGAATCATCCCGGGGAACGAGGCGCACTGTTCAGGACGTATCGTCCTAGACGTAGTGTTCGGCATGCCCGAAAACTACCGATCCGAAGAACTCCTCTTCCATATCGTGCCCTTCCCCAGCGGCTACCATGCCCTGTTGGGACGTGACGCCTTCACAAAATTCCAGGCTATACCACATTACGGGTATATGAAACTTAAGATGCCAGGACCAAACGGGGTGATCACAACCGCTAGTGATCCGAAAATAGCCCTTTGGGCCGAAAACAAAACAGCAGCGCTCGCCCTCGAGGCTCTAGCTGAGACCTTTGTTGTAGAAGAGCTGACCGCACTTCGGTCAACGATAGACAAGAACGATGTGGTCCTCAGCAAAAGGCCCAAACCCATGTCCTTTAAACCGGCAAAGGAAATCGTTAAATTTCAGGTGCACCCAACGGACCCCAACAAGACAGCGTCCATCGGAGCTTAGCTCGATCCCATGGTGGACGAAGCGCTGCGAACATTCTTACGAGAAAACTGGGACATCTTCACCTGGCATCGTTCTGATATGCCCGGAATCCCACGGCGGCTGGCAAAACATAGTCTGAACATCATCACAGGCTTTAAGCCCGTCAAGCAGACTCTGCACCGCTTTTCCGAGCCAAACGACAAGCTATGAGTGAAGAATTAGCTAAACTGCTAGAGGCCGGATTCATTCGGGAGATTAAGCACCCCGAATGGTTGGCAAACCTGGTTATGGTACCAAAGAAAGATAAATCCTGGCGGCTGTGCGTCGACTTTAAAGACCTCAACAAGGCCTGCCCTAAGGACCCTTTCCCCCTACCACGCATAGACCAGATTATTGACGCCACAGCCGGACACAACTCATTGTGTTTCCTCGACGCTTATTCCGGATACCATCAGATTAAAATGAAGGAATCCGATCAAGCGGCAACCGCGTTCATCACCCCTTACGGGCCATTCTGCTTCAACACGATGCCCTTCGGGCTAAAAAATGCTGGGGCTACGTACCAGCGCATGATCCAGACTTGTCTCGCAAAACAAGTCAGTAAAACAGTCGAGGCATACGTGGACGACGTGGTCATCAAAACCAAACACGTCAGCCATTTGATCGACGACCTAAGGCAAACCTTTGCCAGCCTTCGCGAGTACGATATACGACTCAATCCGGAGAAATGCGTATTCGGAGTTCCCGCTGGTAAATTGCTCGGATTCAGTGTCTCCCATAGAGGAATAGAAGCGAATCCGGCTAAGATCCGCGCCCTATCGGAACTTGCAATTCCCACAGAGCTAAAACACGTCCAGAGGTTGGCCGGTTGCGTGGCGGTGCTAAGCCGCTTTATCTCCCGCCTCGGGGAAAAGGCTTTACCGCTCTACAAACTGCTGAAACGGACCAACAATTTCGAGTGGACCAATGAGGCAGCGGCCGCGTTAGAAGAAATCAAAATACTACTGGCAAGCAATCCCATACTCACAGCACCAGGCGCTGGTGAACCCATGCTACTATACATATCGGCTACCAACCAAGTCGTTAGCGCGGTGCTCGTCGTCGAACGAGAGGAGGAGGGACACAAATTCCGGATACAGAAACCGGTCTATTATGTGTCAGAAGTACTAACGCAGTGCAAGTCCAGATACCCGCACTACCAGAAGATAGCCTATACAGTATTTATGGCATCACGGAAACTCAGGCACTACTTTCAAGAGTGCTCGGTCACGGTGGCATCCGAAGTACCCCTGAACGATATAATCAACAACAGGGATGCCATCGGCCGAATCGCTAAATGGGCTATTGAGCTCCTTCCCTTTGAAATCGCCTACAAGCCAAGACGAGCTATCAAGTCTCAGGTGTTGGCAGATTTCCTCGCCGAATGGATAGAGGCCGAGCTCCCAAGGGAATATAGTACATACTCCCATTGGACAATGTACTTCGATGGATCTAAAACTTTGGCCGGACTAGGGGCTGGAGTTATCCTCACATCCCACACAGGCGACAATGTCTGATACGTGTTGCAGATCATGTATGCCGAATACGAAGCACTACTACACGGTCTTCGGATGGCAGCATCAATGGGCATACGCCGGCTGGAGGTACGGGGAGACTCCAACTTGGCCATCTCCCAAATCAACGGCGAATTCGATGCCAAAAACCCGAAGATGCGGCATATAGAAATGCTGTCCTCAAGATATCCGCACGGTTCGAGGGGATGGAATTTCACCACGTCGCTAGAGACAACAACCAAGCCGCCGACATACTGGCTCGCCTGGGGGCCAAACACGACACTATCCCAAAAAACACTTTCCTGGAGCGGCTCTTTAAGCCATCCGTGGCTTAGCAGGACGATCATAAGGGCGCCGATCTACCCAGTGCGGACGAGGTTGTTCCCCCTATAAATGAAGCAAACGATGAAATCATCGGCGGCTCCGTAATGGATGAAACGCCTTTGGCTCACAAGGTCATGGCAGTAATCGCGCCATGGACCGTACCCTTCCTCGCCTACCTTCTTCGCAAAGAACTCCCCGACGATCAGAAGGAGGCGCGGCGCATAATTCGGTGATCCAAAGCCTACAAAGTACACGAGGGTGAGTTATACAAGAAAAGCACCACCGGAATACTAAAGTGGTGCATATCTGAGGAAGAAGGTCGGCAGCTCTTAGCCGAAGTCCACACAGGGATGGGTGGTCATCACGTCGCAGCAAGAGCCTTAGTTAGCAAGGCCTTCCGGGCTGGTTTTTTCTGGCCCACAGCTCGGACGGACGCCCAGTCACTTGTCAAACACTGTGTGGAGTGTCAACTTTTCGCAAATCAAAGTCACATGCCCCCAACAGCTCTTCGGACTATTCCGATCACTTGGCCCTTTGCGGTCTGGGGGCTGGATATGGTCGGACCACTTAAAGGGGGGAGCAAGAAGAATAAATACCTACTGGTCATGGTGGACAAGTTCACCAAATGGATAGAGGCAAAACCTGTCAAATCAGTCAAGTCCGGACCAGTAATCGACTTTATATCCGGCATGGTACACCGTTACGGCGTTCCGCATAGTATAATAACGGACAATGGATCCAATTTCACGGCCCAAGAGGTCAAAGACTGGTGCGCAAAAATGGGCATTAAACTCGATTACGCATCGGTTTATCATCCGCAGACCAATGGACAAGTCGAACGAGCAAACGGTCTCATTATGAGCGGCATTAAGCCACGTTTGGTCCGGTCTCTTCATGAGTCCGACTAATATTGGGTTGAGGAGCTCGACTCCGTTCTATGGGGCCTGCGCACCACCCCGAATAGATCAACGGGATACACACCATTCTTCATGGTCTATGGGGCAGAAGCAGTCCTCCCCTGCGACATTATTCACGAAGCGCCAAGGGTGTGCATGTATGAGGAAAGGGAGGCCGAGTTAGATCGGCAGGACGACCTGGACACCCTAGAAGGAGAGCGCGACATAGCTCGGGCTCGCTCCACTTTTTACCAACAGCAGGCTCGACGTTACCAGAGTAGGGAGGTCAGTGCAAAGGCGTACAACGTGGGTGAGCTCGTCTTACGACTTCCGGAGAAGCAGAAGCACAAACTCAACCCCAAATGGGAAGGCCCTTTCATAATCGACGAAGTAATCGCGGGAGGGGCTTACCGTCTTCGAAACCCGTCGGATAACCGCCTTGAACCAAACCCATGGAACGCAGCTCGTCTTCGGCGCTTCTACGGATAAACCGGTGTCGTCACACCCTTTACCCTTTATTTTCCTTTTCTTTCTCCTTCTTTATTTTCTACTTTCCCTCCCACCTTGATTTTTGGCAGGTTTGAATTCTTTCCTTTTCTTCCCAACCCTATGTTCAGCTCAACCGATCTTGTACTAAGATTTTTGGCCAACACCCTTAAGTGTTAAATCCGAACACAGCACCTGGGGGCTTCTTTCCAAAGCCAATGCTTTTATATTATAAGCACTTATTCACATTTATTGTGTACGCATGTTTCCTTTGTCGTTTTTTAAAGCCATCATATGCATCAATTCGAACTAAGACTTTGCCAAGCCGGGTTGCCTCGCTCCTGTGCTTACCCTCTACGTTCCCGATTGTTCGGCTAGAGGGTAAAGGGAGCACCTCTGCGATTGTTATGACCGGGTAATCCGGATACGTACCTCAGACGGGTGAAGCCAAAGGCTAGGTATCTTCAACAGACAATTGATCGGCTACGACGGAATCAGCTAATAAGACTATGGTCGTTATGACCATTACTCGGGCTTCTTCTCTCACAAAAGCCCTTAGTCGCATACTACCAGTATACGGCCTTGTAGCTACGACTTACGTAGCACCCTGAAGAAAGGTATCGATAGAGGTACTATTTTCTTCGGAAGATGTTTCTTACGCTAAGCAGTAATATAACATATCTCCCTGTGTGCTTTCTGTCTGTTCGCACTACATGGTCGGATTGCCTGGTTCCCCGAACATAATTCACTCCCTTAGGGTGATAATTTACAAGGAACACTCCCAAGCTCTTAGCGCGGGAGGCCGAAGCCGATGGCCGGTTAAGACAAAGTTTACAACACAGACAGAGCAATTCCTTGATTATTAGTACATAGTTACATATAATCATACATCTGGCTGCCCATCGAGATTGTCGATTATGGTGTCCAGTGAGCAATCTTCTTGTGAGAGACGGGTGGCAGGCATCACTTGGTCATATACCATGTGGAGCGGCACTTCTTGTCCATCTGACCCTACTGGCCCAACCCGAGCCATACGCTCGGGGTTAAGTCCGGTATAGCGGGTCTTGATCATCGCCCACGCCTCTCGTGCTCCCTCTCGACAAGCCGATGTCTTCCACAGCTCGAACCTACTTCGGGCTCCCTTGAACCAATCGACTAGTTCGGTCATCTCCTCCGGAGGTTCCTCGGCGGGCCACAATGCTTTCACCATGCTCTTCATGGCCTTCCGAGCCCGCTCATGACGGGCGGACAGCTCCTTCAGAAGGCTTCCCCGATAGGATCCGATCTCGTCTTCGGGTCGCCCAGACAGGAGACCTATACATGAGTCACGGCATGCGTATTATGCTTCATTCATAGGAAATACCTTCTGATGTTAGAATCACACTTACCGAACATGCCCCTTTGTAATTTCTGGTTCTCTCCTTGGGCCTGGGCCAATTGAGTCTTTAAGCTCTCAATTACTTCGGCCTGCTGTTTTTTCTCCGCCTGAAGGCGGTTCTTCTCTTCAAGGTGTCGCTGCAAAAAACGACAGCCAGCCTCATGCTGGGACTCGGCGTATCGCTGAGATTCTCGGGCTACATCCAAATCTCTTTGCAATTTCCCTATTGATTCAGCTGCTACATAGTACCCTCGCATCAGCATGGGAATATACTAAGATCAGCAGAACAGATATACTCACCATGTGCCTCCCGAGTAAAGCTCTTCACTTGCTCCAATTCGGCCTTCACAGATTCCACCTATGTTCGGCTGGCTTCCAGTTCCTTGGCCAGTTGCTCGCTCTATTGCTTCGAGGCATGCATTAGCAGTAAAACAATACAAGGATCCTTAATTCGGTCGTGCTGACCAATTTAAGGCTCGAGGGCTACTAGGTTTACACAAGTGTTCGGACTCTAATAACCGACTACTCACCAGCAGGCTGGACGATATCAATTTCATGGCCTCCCCGAACCCAGCTCGGGCAGCTCCGATGTGCGCATCCGCTGTGCGCAGAGCACTGAACTCTTGTTCGGAGAAGGCTGGGTGATGCAGGGCTTCTCGTCGCCGCCGATGATTCATAGCACTTCCAACCTCGGATTTGGTGACAGATACGGCGTCACCAAAATCGGCTAGGGCTGGATTGACCTTGGGAACCTCCGTAGCAGGTCCAGCATGAGCGGAAGGCCTGGAATTTTGAGCACCGCCGGACATCCTGGCGACATCCTCGGCGGGGGATGGCCGAACTCTTTGCCTGAATATTTTTACATGAGGTCTCTTGTGAGGCTTTATCAATCATGATAATAAATCAAACGGTCGAGCAAAATACCTTTGAGATGAACTTGTAGACGGGCTCGTCCCCGTGACCGGCTCATTTATCGGCTCCTTGTTGTTTTCCGGCCCAGGCACTGCCGCCGTTGCCGATGTATGTCGTGCGGATCTACGGCGCTTGGGAGTAGGAGCCGTCGCGTTTGGGTTGTTGGAGGATACTTGCCTTTTGCGGGACGAGTTTTTCTTTTTCTTGCTTATCGCAGGGGAAGGGAAGGATCCAGGGTAATCGGCTATGATAGCCACCTTGGAACCGTCAAGGCCCTCCTGGTAGAAAACCCCGTCTTCGAGCTCGATTGACATATCCGGGTCATCATGAAAGCCCGGATCATCATCACGGGAATAGTCCTCGGGTTGGGGGGCCGGACAGATAACTGTCTCGATGAAGCTCCTCCATTCCTGTTCACATAAAGTTAAAGGCTTCGGTAAAAAAGGGACAAATTGAAAACCCGAATTGTGGTCACGGGATTGAAAGACTCACCCATTCGATGGGATTGTGGCTTGAGTATCCCTCCTTGGTCGACCGCCGAATAAAATCTTCTTGCTCCCCTTTGTATAGGTCGGCAAGAGCGGCGGCTAATGCTGTTTGATCGGCAGGGCCCAGTCTTCGGGAGCGAGTAGTGTCGCTTGTCCCGTTGTAATGCCACAAGGGGTGTATCCTCTGTTAAAGGGGTTGAACGCACCGGGTGATGGCGGCGGCCATGACGTCTATCATGGTCATCTTGTGATGGGCTAGTACTCTCACACGGGCTGCTAAGTGCTGCACTTCAACGGTGTCCTCTTGGGACAGCCTCTTCGGGCGCCAGTTGTACCTTTTCTTCAAAGGGACATCGGAGTATTCGGGCAAACCCCTCCGAGCTGGATCAAATAGGGGGACGTCCTCGATGTAGAACCATTCCGAAGGCCATTCTTCGGACTCCTTCGGCGTCCCCACGGGATATCCCGTCCCCGCTATGCGGCATACTTCAGCTCCACCGACCTCAAAAATTGTCTTGTCTCTAGTACGAGGGACGAGGCAGAAGTACTTCCTCCACAATTCGAAGTGTGCCTCACAGCCCAGGAACATCTCGCAAAGGGCGACGAAGCCCGAGATGTGCAGAATGGACCCTGGGGTGAGGTGGTGGAGTTGGATTCCATAAAACTCCAGTAACCCTCTCAAGAACGGATGAATGGGAAACCCGAGACCCCGCAGGAGGAAGGGCACAAAACATATACACTCCCCCTTTTGTGGATTGGGGAAATTCTCCACGAAGGCCTCGCCGTTGAATGAAGACAAACCGGCGCGGATAACTACCAGATCCGAGCAGTGAAGGTACCCTTGGGTCTCGAGGTCACGTAGTCGAAGGAGGGATACGGAGCAGCTTGTCCAGTCCCCGGGACGGGAGCCGTAAGGGTGCGAGGAAGAACTGGGGGCGCTCGCCATGTTTTGGTGGTGATCTTTCGCTGGAAGCTTTTTCCGATGGGGAAGAAGAAGATATGGCTTGGACCACGATTCAGTTTGTTTAAATGGGTGGTGCCTCCTTTGTGGGAGGGGTAGTTTTGTAAAAAGCTACTGAACCGCTCATCTCCCCACGATGCGCGAAAATCAAGAAATGCTATTACGATGGACCTAGCAATCCCGTGACGTTTGTGATTTCACCGATGACAGGATGGTTGCCGAACAAGAAGGGATGAAGGGACTCGCCTCGCAAGCCGAAGACTTCGGCGCACAAGATCGTTCGGATATACCTCGGCATTGGAGGCTAGTCCGGGGGCTACTTAGGGAGTCCTGGTTTAAGGGGTCCTTGGATAGCCGACATGTTTCTCATGGGCCGGACTATGTGGGCCACTGGATGACCATTGGGTGATCAAGGGCCCCGTCGCCAAGGTGGAAGTTTCAAGGAGCCATGGTGTGTCCTCCAAGTGTCGACAGTAGATAGGCATGTCTTTTCCCTTTGATGTGTAGCCGACCATGTGTAAACCCTAGGTACCCTCGGCGTCTATATAAGCCGGAGGGTTTTAGGTTGTAGATCAAGAGAACTCATCTAGGGTTTAGTTATTCGATCTCGAGGTAGATCAACTCTGTAACCCTTATACCATCAATATAATCAAGCAGGACGTAGGGTATTACCTCCATAGGAGGGCCCGAACCTGGGTAAAACATCGTCTCCCTCGTCTCCTGTTACCATCGATTCTAGTCTCACAGCTAGGGACCCCCTACCCGAGATCTGCCAGTTTTGACACCGACACATGTCCCCTGACAGGGCGACTCCTACCCAGAAACGGAGGGTGGAACACACGCCCATGTCTCCGGGACGGGTTTCGCTCAACCAGTGGAAAGAGCTCACGTACTCACCCATGTCCCCGGGCCCGGTTCGGCCCGCCGAGGGACAGGCGGTGGGGTACAAGCGCGGAGCTCCCGGGTACCCTGACGAGGCGCGCTGGGGTACCGCCTTGGGCGTACGCCTCATGCGCGACGGAGGAACCAAGGTTTCACAAGAGGACCAGACACATAAAGAGACGCCTCAATTCCATCCGCGATTACATCCAGGAGGGTGACATAAATATTTGCAAAGTACACATGGATCTGAATGTTGCAGACCCGTTGACTAAGCCTCTTCCACGAGGGAAACATGATCAACACCAGAAGTGTATGGGTGTTAAATTCATTGCAATGTAAATCACATAGTGATGTGAGCTAGATTATTGACTCTAGTGCAAGTGGGAGACTGTTGGAAATATGCCCTAGAGGCAATAATAAAATGGTTATTATTATATTTCCTTGTTCATGATAATTGTTTATTATCCATGCTATAATTGTATTGACTGGAAACTCAAATACATGTGTGGGTACATAGACAACAATGTGTCCCTAGTACGCCTCTGATGGACTAGCTCGTTGATCAAAGATGGCTATGGTTTCCTAGTCATAGACATGTGTTGTCATTTGATAATGGGATCACATCATTAGGAGAATGATGTGATGGAGAAGACCCAAACTATGAACGTAGCATATGATCGTGTCAGTTTATTGCTATTGTTTTCTGCATGTCAAGTATATTTTCCTATGACCATGCGATCATGTAACTAACTGACACCGGAGGAGTACCTTGTGTGTATCAAACTTTGCAACGTAACTGGGTGACTATAAAGATGCTCTACAGGTATCTCCGAGGGTGTCTGTTGAGTTGGCATGGATCAAGACTGGGATTTGTTACTCCATGTGACGGAGAGGTATCTCAGGGCCCACTCGGTAATACAACATCACAATGTGCTTGCAAGCAAAGTGACTAAAGAGTTAGCCATGGGATCTTGTATTACGGAATGAGTAAAGAGACTTGCCGGTAAAGGTATTGAACTAGGTATGGAGATGCCGACGATCGAATCTCGGGCAAGTAACATACCGATAAACCAAGGGAATTGCGTACTAGATTAACTGAATCCTTGACATAGAGGTTCAACCGATAAAGATCTTTGTAGAATATGTAGGAGCCAATATGGGCATCCAGGTCCCGCTATCGGTTATTGACCGTAGAGGTGTCTCGGTCATGTCTACATAGTTCTCAAACCCGTAGGGTCTGCACACTTAACGTTCGGTGACGTTTTGGTATTATTGAGTTATGTATGTTGGTGACTGAAGGTTGTTCGGACTCCCAGATGAGATCCCGAACATCACGAGGAGCTCTGGAATGGTCCAGAGGTAAAGATTTACATATAGGAAGTTCCATGTTGTTCACCGGAAAAAGTTCGGGCGTCACCGGTAACGTACCGGGGGTGCCGGAAGGGTTCCGGGGGTCCACCGGAAGGGGCCCACCCACCCCGGGGGCCACATGGGCTGAAGAGTTGGCGCACCAGCCCTTGGTGGGCTGGGCAGCCAGCCCCTAGAAGCCCATGCGCATGGGGGTAGGTGGGAGGTGGGCTAAGGGGGAGGGACCCCTCCCTTGGGTCTCCACCTCCCTTGTGGGAGGTGGACTCCACCCCCTTAGGCCGATCGGCCAGACCTAGGGTTTCCCCTAGGGCTGCCACCCCGCCTCCCCTCCCTCCTATATATAGTGGAGGTTTTGAGGGCAGCCATCACCTGAAAAGCCACGTGCTGCCCTCTCCCCTCTAGTTCGTGTTTCTCCTCTAGATTAGTTCGGTAGAGCTCGACGAAGCCCTGCCGGATTAGTTCACCACCACCGCCACCACGTCGTTGTGCTGCCGGAGAACTCATCTACCTCTCCGCCCTCGCTTGCTGGATCAAGGAGGCGGAGAACGTCATCGAGCTGTACGTGTGCTGAACGCGGAGGTGCCGTCCGTTCGGCGCTAGATCGTGATTGGATCACGGGACGACTTCCGATTTGGATCGCGAAAACTTTCGACTACATCAACCACATTTCTTAACGCTTCCCGCTTAGCAATCTACAAGGGTATGTGGATCCAATCTCACCTCTCGTAGTTGCTCATCTCCTAGATTGATCTTGGTGAAGCGTAGGAAAGTTTTTGTTTCCCATGCAACGTTCCCCAACAATTGTGACATTGGGTTATTCTATTGATTCACATGATATATGTTGAGGCATCAACTTGCGGATGCTGGTGACCTTGGGGATCTATGCATAGGGGTTGATTGCACGTTTTCATATCACGTTCTCCGATAGAAATTTGCCATTGTATTGGGTGTGTTTGGGACACAAGAGATTTCTTGTATTTGATTGCAGGGTTGCTTGAGAGAGACCATCTTCATCCTACACCTCCCACATATTGATAAACCTTAGGTCATCCACTTGAGGGAAAATTGCTACTGTCATACAAAACTCTATGCTTGGAGGCCCAACAAAGTCTACAAGAATAAAATTGCCTAGTAGACATCAAGGACGATTTGGAAAGTCTTCAAGAGGTAATGACAGAATATCAGATTCTTCATCCGATGATCACAAGAAAAGGACTTTCCACAAATGCAAGAAATCTGGACACTACATTGTTGATTGTCCACTCTCGGAAAAAGAATCAAAGAAGAAGAAGTACAAGGATGATAGTTTCGATGACTCAAAGAAAAAGAAGAAATTTTCAAAGTCCTCATCTCACAAGAAGAATAGTTACAGAAAGGCTCGGGCACTTATTGGCAAGGAAATGGACTCTGAAGCTGAGTCTGAGGAATATGAGGAAGAGGAGGAATCTGAGAAGGAGTCAGACTCTCGTGTGGCGAGCCTCGCCATTTTCTGGCGCCCTTGCCGGGGACGTGAGTGCTTCAAGGTATATATTTAGATCTTGCAATTAAATCTGTTCGTTTCTTGTTTTTCACTAGTTTGGTTTTATAAAAGAAAACTACAAAAAAATGGAATTTAGGTTGCCTCAATTGTTTTGTCTTTTTAATGTCTTTCGTGAAAATGATGGTTCGAAAAATTGTGCTCAGTTGGTATAGGATGAGTTCATGAAAATACTTAATGAGAATTCCTTGAATGATGAGCATGATTGCAATGTTTCTAGAATGAATTCTCTGAATATCCATGATGGTAATGATATGCAAAACCACAAGCTTGGGGATGCTATGTTTGATGAAGATGATATTTTTAGTCCCCCAAGTTTTGATGAGCAAATTTATTATGATGATGGCATGCCTCCTATCGATGATGATTATGATGATGACATGTATGCAATAAAGAATAATTATAACTACGAAACTTGTCCTCATGATTTTAATATTCAATTTGGTTATGTCAGTCATGTATCTCATGGTAGTTATTTTGTTGGGTTTTCTCCCACAACAATGAATGAGAAGAAATATACTTATGTGGTGAGTAATAAATTTTCTATGCTTGTAGATCATGAAAAGAATGCTTTATGTGATATTTATATTGTGAAATTCCTTCATGTTGCTACTGAAAATTATTATGAGGGAGGAACATAAGCTTGTAGGAATTGCAATAATATCAAGTTTTCTCTCTATGTGTTCAAAGTTTTGAAGTTATGCTTATTTTTCCTTCCTATGCTAGTTGATTGTTGCTCCCATAAATTGTTTGCTCACAAAATCTCTATGCATAGGAAGTGGGTTAGACTTAAATGTGCTTGCCATGTGATCCATGATACTCCCTTGCATGTTTCAAATACTATTCCTTTGTGAGCATCATTGAAATCATCATGACTAGCTAAAAGGCATTAAAGAAAAGCGCTTGTTGGGAGACAACCCAACACTTTTCCTTTCTGTTTTTGTGTGTTCACATGATTAAGCTACTGTAGTAATCATGTTTTGTGCCTTTTATTTCAATAATGTGCCAAGTAAAGCCTTTGGGATAGTATGGATACTTGCTGATCTGATGCTGTGCAAAAACAAAAACTCTAATTTTATTGGAGTGTCAAAAAATTCTGAATTTTGTCTACGGTATTTATATGCAAATTCTCTAAGTTTTCCTAAATTTTCAGAAGTTTTAGATAAAGGGAAGTATGGTTATACTACAGATCTTCACAGATTGTTCTGTTTTTGACAGATTCTGTTTTGCATGCATAGTTTGCTTGTTTTAGTGTTCCCATAGCTTATATTCAATGATATAAATTATGTGAATGGTAGAATAGAGTAGGCATTATGTGGCAAAAATTATGAATCTTGTTTTGACAGTACCTAAGTGAATGATCTTTATGTATTATACTAACCTATCTCACGAAGTTCCGTTTAGTTTTGTGTCATCGAAGTTTTCAAGTTTTGGGTGAGACACCGATATGAGGAGAATAAGGAGTGACAAGAACGTAAGCTTGGGGATGCCCAAGGAAACCCCGAAGTTAATATCCAAGGAACGGAAGGCATCCCCTCTTTCGTCTTCAACACTAATGGTATATCTTACTTGAAGCTATATTTTTATTCGTCACATAATATGTGTTTTACTTGGAGCGTAATTTTATTTTATTAGTACTTATTTCTATTATTTATAGTCTTGTTTTCAATAAAAAGTTCCAAGAATTGCCTTTAGGATGCTTGAATTGCATGTTTAATGTGTGCTGTGTGAAAACAGAAACTTTTGTTGTAGTGTTTGAATTTTCATATTTTACTGGACCATGGAAAGTTTCTGACATTTTTACACGGTATTTTCATATAAATTACTTATCATTTCCTAAAGTTTAATAATTTTTAGAGATACATAAGTGCACTTTCTAAATTAATTGCTACAGACTGTCCTGTTTACACAGATTGCTGTCATACTTTCGTTATCTACATATCCTAGAGTTTTCACGGCTTATATTGGTAGATATAAATTGTGGAAATGATAGTATATAGTACCTAATGTTTGGAAATTATCATGCAACTTGTCTTGGCAGTACATGAAGTGTTGATTTATTCTTATGTGCACTAACCAATCTCACGAGTTCTTTTCAAGTTTTTTTGTGGATGAAGTTTTTGAGACCTAGGTGAAACCGGGATACTAGAGGATTGAACGAGATACAAAAGCTCAACCTTGGGGATGCCCAAGGCATGCCAAGTAAATATTACAAGAAGTCCCAAGCATCTAAGCTTGGGGATGCTACGTATCCCACCTCTCTTCGTCAACTATCGGTTAGCCTATGTTGAGCCTAAATTTTGATTCGTTCACACGATGCGTGCTATTATTGGAGTGTATTTTTGTTTTGTTTGCTGCTTGAATAAAATGCTCAGATCTGAAAATCTTTATTGAGAGAGAGTCCTCACATATCTACTTTATTGTTTGACTACTCATTTATCTTGACTTATATCTTTTGAGAGTAGTTCGAAATTTACTCTTGTGCTTCACTTATATCCTGAGAGTAAACATTGAATGAATTGAATGTCATAAATGTGAAATTATATATGCTTAATATTCTTGGCCCATGGGGAGTAGTGACTTCACATACTAGGAGTATAAGCGGTAAAATTGATTGGAAATTAGCAAACATAGCATTGGTCATTTAAACAATTCATTAAAGAATATTGAAGGAAGAGAGGTTTTACATATAAATATACTATCTTGGACATCTTCTATGATTGTGAACCCCCATTAATTATTTTAAAACTTGATCAAATAGTTGATGTTGGACAAGGAAGACAACGTAATGGTTATGTTTGTTTATATTCATGTAGCAGTTATATTGTCATGGATCCTCTAACATGTGATGCTTGTTTAGAACCTTTTGCTAGCCAAAACTTCGTACTTAGTACAAATACTACTTGTGCATCCAAGTCCTTGAGCCATGTTTCTTCCATGAGAGTCCACCATACTTACCTATATATATGGTATGTTACTGCCATTCCAAGTAAATTTGCATGTGCCTCCTCCAAACATTCAAATAAACATCCATTTTGTGTGCTCGTATCGCTCATGGAGCGACGGGGCGATCATTATCCTCCATTCTAAGAGGGTTATTCTCAAGATAAGTGTTTATTCACTTGTCATTGCACGAGATAGCCGGTAAAAAGGATGCCCGGTCATGCATAATATAAAAATAAATAAACAAGAACTCCCCCTAGAAAGTTGATTGTTTGGATGGTACCCGTGGATTCGGCTAGCCATGGAATGTGTTTGAATGGTGGAGGGGGGGTAAAATTTTAAATTCTATTGGGGAACCGCCAATAATGTAATTAGCATGGAAGATATTGAGAACTCTATTGTGACGTTGACAGGAAAAGTATACCACTCAAAATTTCATTCATCTCTGCTTTAAAACAATGAGCTCTGGCACCTCTGTAAATCCCTGCTTCCCTTTGTGAAGGGCTTATCTTTTAATTTTCATGTTGAGTCAACTTCTTATTCCAATCTACTAATTCTTTAGTTGGCAAGCACCATGGGGTGGGGAAAGATCTAGACACATATCCAGTTGAATATGGGTGATCATGATTCATTATTTGCTGACATTATGCCTGAGATAAATAAGTTGGGAGGTGAAACATTAAGCCCCTATTTTCCTATGAGTTTAACTAAAATTGTTTGTTCTAAAAATATGCTTTGAGTGTCAGCAATCATGGAAGACTAAATGATAGTTGAGTATGTAGGATTTGCTAAACCAATGCTCTTACATAGACCCTTCCTGAATATAAGTTGAATTGTAATTTTTTGATGACTGACAACATAGTTTGCTAGTTTTCAAGAAAGTTTATGGTCTATACTTTAACATGTGAATAACTTGATACTTTATTATGATAAGTTTTATGAGAAATGCTTGCTGGTTTTGATGCTAGAAAAGTGGCTAAAATTATCCTTGATCAATATTATACATTATGCTAGCATTCACACTAATGGCGGTCAAGACGTGTGGGTAGATCCCGATGAAGAAGAAATACCACTACGGCCTCAGGAGCGGTCACCGGCGACGAGCAGGTTGCGGCGGTGGCGCAAGGAAGCTTCGGGCTCGAGGAAGAAGAAGCAAGGAGATGGAGTGAAAAATGGGAAGGGGACACCCCTGTAAATATTTAAAGAGGAGACCGAAGAGGCAACTGACAAGCCGGACAATCGAGGGAAGGCGGTAAATTTCGGGAAAAGAAGACGCCTCGATTTTTGGGATACACAGATACAATCAGATTCGCCGTGATGTCATTATTGGTCTCCTAATATTAAGGGCGGGTGACGTCACCAGCACACTGGCTCTATGACAAGTCTGGAAGGATTGCAAGCCGGTGCCTCACAGATTATGAAGAACAGATGCAAACAGATGGTGAGCCGCCAAGGGAAGATAAGAAGAATTGACATGAATGAATTCAAATCAATCTAGGGCCTAATGTCGGGGATATAACCCCACGGTGTGACCCACCCTACTGGGCCGGGTCAGTATAATGGAGGCTCTGGAAATATGTTCAAGGTGGGCCGTGTTGTGAAGGTAAGACAAGTAAGGCGGCTGTTATGTAAATCGTTGGACGGCCCAAGCACGTGGAGACGTTGACTCAAGGCCCACGGGGCAGAAGACACCGGATGGTTCCTTGCCTGACAGGCAAGGGGTGTTAGAGATGTGATAGGTCACGACTCATGTTATGACCCGGACTCTTGTAAACCCTAGGGTCTTGACCTATATATAAAGGCGAGCCCCTGGGATCGAAAGACTTAGGTTATTCCCCCTCTAAAGCTAGGTTAGCGATTCCGCTCCCTTGTGATCAAGATCACCATCAATATAGACACAAAGCAGGACGTAGGCTATTACCTCCATCGGAGGGGCCGAACCTGGGTAAACTCGCCTCCCGTTCCCGTTTAACCCCTTTGAGTAGCCACCTAGCGGCGATGGCCTCACACCTAAGTCCTTGCACGAGGACATCTGCCCTGACAAAACCACGACAGTCGGCGATGGAGGCACATGCAGGGCGGTGGAGGAGAGGCTCGCTCCGACGAGGGGTGGCGACGGCCGAGTCGTCGGAGAGCGCAGCTCCCTGGTGGCGCGTGGACCAGCTCTGGCTCGGGTGGAGCCAGCGAAGGGTGGCTGCGCGGCATGGGCTCCTCAGCCCGGATCGGGCCCGAGGCGGGCCAGATCTGGGCCCGGGCGGGCCTGGCGCAACTGGTGGAGGTGGGAGGCGGCGGTGCTGACGTGGCGGCAGCTGGTTGGACGCGGGCGGCGGCACAGGTGGAGGCTCAGCCGCTGGCTGAACGGCAAGTGACGGCGGGGGTGCGGTCGGGCACTGATTTCGAGGTGGAGGTGGCTGGAGGTTAGGGGAAGGCCAAAATTGGACGGCTAGGGTGTCCATATATAGCAGATTAGCTAGGATTTGAGGGTTGGGGCCGTTTTCGGCCCGTACAATCTCGGTCGGATGGTCTGAAAGCGGAGGTTAGGCTAGGTGCGCTAGGGAGGGTTGTTGGGCCATGTAGATAGGTTTGGGGTGAGAAGAGAGGGAATATGTGGCCCGGCAACGTCCGATAAATAATTCGATGACTGCGCTGCTACATGCTACTTCTTGAAGAGGAAAGGGTGATGCAGCAAAGTAGATAAGTATTTCCCTCAGTTGTTGAGAACCAAGGTATCAATCCAGTAGGGGATACAAGCAAGTCCCCAATAGATGTACCTACACAAATAATCAAACACTTGCACCCAACGCTATAAAGGGGTTGTCAATCCCTTCACGGTTATTTGCAAGGATGAGATCTGAGAGAGATAGATATAAAAGATTACTAGATCGTAAAGTAAAACAAAAGTAAAAATAATGCAGCGAAGTATTTTTGGTATTTTTGGTTTATAGATCTGAAAATATAATATGGAAAATAGACCCGGGGGCCATAGGTTTCACTAGAGGCTTCTCTCATGAAGGAAAATAATACGGTGGGTGAACAAATTACTGTCGAGCAATTGATAGAAAAGCGAATAATTATGAAGATATCCAAGGCAATGATTATGCATATAGGCATCATGTCCGTGTCAAGTAGACCGAAACGATTCTGCATCTACTACTATTACTCCACACATCGACCGACTCTTGCTTGCATCTAGAGTATTAAGTTCATGAAGAACAGAGTAACGCATTAGGTAAGATGACATGATGTAGAGGGATAAACTCAAGCAATATGATGAAAACCCCATCATTTTGTCCTCGATGGCAACAATACAAATACGTGCCTCGCTACCCCTACTTTGTCACTCGGTGAGGACACCGCAAGATTGAACCCAAAACTAAGCACTTCTCCCATTGCAAGAATTACCAATCTAGTTAGCCAAACCAAACCAATAACTCGAAGAGACTTGCAAAGATATGAAATCATGCATATAAGAATTCAGAGAAGATTCAAATAATATTCATAGATAAGATGATCATAAACCCACAATTCATCGGATCTTGACAAACACACCGCAAAAAGAGTATTACATAGGATAGATCTCCATGAAGATCATGAAGAACATGGTATTGAAGAACAAAGAGAGAGAAGAAGCCATCTAGCTACTAGCTATGGACCCGAAGGTCTGCGGTAAACTACTCACGCATCATCGGAGGGGCAATGGAGTTGATGTAGATGCCCTCTGTGATCGAATCCCCCTCCGGCAGATTACCGGAAAAGGCTCCAAGATTGGATCTCACGGGAACAGAGGCTTCCGGCGGCAGAAAAGTATTTTTGTGGCTCTTTTTGGTATCCAGGGAATATTTGGGAATTTATAGGCCGAAGAATAGGGTTTGGAGGGCTACCGTGGGGCCACAAGCCAGGGGGGCGCCCCCCCCCCCTAGGGCGTGCCCTGGTGGCTTGTGACTCCACGGCAGGTCTCCTGCCTTCGTCTCCAAGTCTGCTGGGTTTCTTCTGGTCCAAGAAAAATCATTCCGAAGATTTTCTTCCGTTTGGACTCCGTTTAATATTCCTTATCTGCAATACTCAAAAACAAGGAAAAAACAGAAACTGGCACTAGGCTCTAGATTAATAGGTTAGTCCCAAAAATAATATAAAATAGCATAATAATGCATATAAAACATCCAAAACAGATAATATAATAGCATGGAACAATCAAAAATTATAGATACGTTGGAGACGTATCAATCATCCCCAAGCTTAATTCCTGCTCGTCCTCGAGTAGGTGAATGATAAAAATAGAATTTTTGATGTGGAATGCTACCTAACATATTTATCCATGTAATATTCTTTATTGTGGCATGAATATTCATATCCATAAGATTCAAAACAAAAGTCTAATATTGACATAAAAACAGTAATACTTCAAGCATACTAACAAGCAATTACGTCCTTTCGAAATAACATGGCGTTAGAAAGTTATCCCTACAAAATCATATGGTCTGGCTATGCTCCATCTTCCCCACACAAAGTATCTAAATCATGTACAACCCCGATGACAAGTCAAGCAATTGTTTCACACCTTTTATGTTCTCAAACCTTTTCAACTCTCACGCAATACATGAGCGTGAGCCATGGATATAGCACTATAGGTGGAATAGAATATGGTGGAGGTTGCGAGGAAAAAGGAGAAGATAGTCTCACATCAACTAGGCGTATCAACGGGCTATGGAGATGCCCATCAATAGATATCAATGTGAGTGAGTAGGGATAGCCATGCAACGAATGCACTAGAGCTATAAGTGTATGAAAGCTCAAAAAAGAAAACTAAGTGGTTGTGTATATGATGAAAAATTCCACTAGTTATATGAAAGTGACAAAATAGGAGACTCTCTATCATGAAGATCATGGTGCTACTTTGAAGAACAAGTGTGCAAAAAGATAGTAGCATTGTCCCTTCTCTCTTTCTCTCATTTTTTTTGGTGGGCATCTTTGGCCTCTTTTTTTTTATTTGGGCTTCGCTGGCCTCTTTTATTATTTGTAAAGTCCGGAGACTCATCCCAACTTGTGAGGGAGTCATAGCTTCCATCATCCTTTTCTCTCACGGGACAATGCTCTAATAATGAAGATCATCGCACTTTTATTTACTTACAACTCAAAAATTACAACTCGATACCTAGAACAAAATATGACTATATGCAATATGAAAGTGATGGTGCGTGTCATGAAAAACGGAACGGTGGAAGTTGCATGGCAATATATCTCGGAATGGTTATGGAAATGCCATAATAGGTAGGTATGGTGGCTGTTTTGAGGAAAGTATATGGTGGCTGTTTTGAGGAAGGTGGGTTTAATGCACCGGCGAAAGTTGCGCGACACTAGAGAGGCTAGCAAAGGTGGAAGGGTGAGAGTGCGTATAATCCATGGACTCAACATTAGACATAAAGAACTCACATACTTATTGCAAAAGTCTATTAGTTATCGAAAGAAAGCATTAGACGCGTGCTCCTAGGGGAGAGGTTGGTAGGAGTTAACCATCGCGCGCTCCCGACCCTCACACAAAGGTTGACAATCATTAAACAAATCATGCTCCGACTTCGTTACATAACGGTTCACCATACATGCATGCTACGGGAATCACAAACTTTAACACAAGTATTTCTTCCAATTCACAATTACTCACTAGCATGACTCTCATATTCCCATCTTCATATCTCAAAACTATATGCAAGGAATCAAACTTCTCATAGTATTCAATGCACTTAATATGAAAGTTTTTATTATATCCCTCCTGGATGCCCATTATATTAGGACTAAATTCATAACCTAAACCAATTACCATGCTGTTTAAATACTCTCAAAATAATATAAGTGAGGTACGAGAGTTCAATAATTTCTATAAAATAAAACACCACCGTGCTCTAAAAAGATATAAGTGAAGCACTAGAGCAACATTGCCTAGCTCAAAAGATATAAGTGAAGCACATAGAGTATTCTAATAAATTCACGATTAATGCGTGTCCCCCTCAAAATATGTGTGCAGCAAGGATGATTGTGGCAAACTAAAAATCAAAGACTCATATCATACAAGACGCTCCAAGCAAAAACATGTGGTGAATAAAAATATAGCCTCAAGTAAATTTACCGATGGTTTGAAGACGAAAGCGGGGATGCCTTCCGGGGCATCCCCAAGCTTAGGGTTTTCGGTATACTTGAATATGGCTTGTGGTGCCTTGGGCATCCCCAATCTTAGTCTCTTTCCACTCCTTATTCCATAGTCCATCAAATCTTTACCCAAATCTTGAAAACTTCACAACACAAAACTCAACAGAAAACTCATGAGATCCGTTAGTATAAGAAAAATAAATCACCACTTTAGGTACTGTTGTGAACTCATTCTTTATTTATATTGGTGTAATATATACTGTATTCTAACTTCTCCATGGTTCATACCCCCCGATACAACCCATAGATACATCAAAATAAGCAAACAACACAAAGAAAACAGAATCTGTCTAAAACAGAAGAGTCTGTAGCAATCTATAGACTTCGAATACTTCTGTAACTCAAAAAATTCTGAAAAATTAGGACAAACAGAAAATTTTGTATATAAATCTTGTGTAAACATTTCAGATCAAAAGCACGTTCCAGTGAATTTAAAAAAATCCTGGACTGAGAGCAAAAGTTTCTGTTTTTCAGCAAAATCAAATCACAAACACCGTAGACCATCCCAAAGGTCTTACTTGGCTCAAACACTAATTAAAACAAGAAAACACAATTACTACAGAGGTAATAATGTGTGAAGCACTCAAAAACAGAAGCAAAAACAAAAGCATAAAAATAAAATTGGGTTGCCTCTCAACAAGCGCTATTGTTTAACGCCCCTAACTAGGCATAATGATTTCAATGATGCTCACATAAAAAGTAGTAATTGAAATATGCAAGAGAGCATCATGAATCTCATGAAAAACACATTTAAGTCTAACCCACTTCATATGCATAGGGATTTTGTGAGCAAACAATTTATGGGAACAAGAATCAACTAGCATAGGAAGGCAAAACAAGCATAACTTCAAAACTTTGAACACATAGAGAGGAAACTTGATATTATTGCAATTCCTACAAGTATATGTTCCTCCCTCATAATAAATTTCAGTAGCATCATGAAGGAATTCAACAATATAACTATCACATAAATCATTCTTTTCATGATACACGAGCATGCAATCATCATAATGAAGTTGCTCATCAAAACTTGGGGGACAAAAATATCATCTTCATCAAACATAGCATCCCCAAGCTTGTGGCTTTGCATATCATTAGCATAATTGACATTAATAGAATTTATAGTAGCATCATTGCAATCATGATTTTCAATCAAGGAGCTATCATGAATCACCTTATAAATTTCTTCTTTCAACACTTCATCAAAATTTTCAGATTCATGAATTTCAAACAAAACTTCATAGAGATAATCAAGTGCACTCAACTCACTAGCAATTGGTTCATCATAATTTGGCCTTTTGAAAAGATTAGAAAGTGGATGAGGATCCATATCAATAGATTTTTAGCAAGCGAAGATGCTTGCAAATAGAAGGCACATGGCAACACAAGCAAACAAAAAGAGATCCGGCGAGAAAAAGGCGAATAAAACGTCAAATTGGTGAAGTGGGGGAGAGGAAAACGAGAGGCAAATGGCAAATAATGTAAATGCAAGAGATGAGTTTGTGATGGGTACTTGGTAGGCTTGATGTAGATCTCCCCGGCAACGGTGCCAGAAATCCTTCTTGCTACTTCTTGAGCATGCGTTGGTTTTCCCTTGAAGAGGAAAGGGTGATGCAGCAAAGTAGATAAGTATTTCCCTCAGTTGTTGAGAACCAAGGTATCAATCCAGTAGGAGATACAAGCAAGTCCCCAATAGATGTACCTACACAAATAATCAAACACTTGCACCCAACGCTATAAAGGGGTTGTCAATCCATTCACGGTTATTTGCAAGGATGAGATCTGATAGAGATAGATATAAAAGATTACTAGATCGTAAAGTAAAACAAAAGTAAAAATAATGCAGCGAAGTATTTTTGGTATTTTTCGTTTATAGATCTGAAAATATAATATGGAAAATAGACCCGGGGGCCATAGGTTTCACTAGAGGCTTCTCTCATGAAGGAAAATAATACGGTGGGTGAACAAATTACTGTCGAGCAATTGATAGAAAAGCGAATAATTATGAAGATATCCAAGGCAATGATTACGCATATAGGCATCACGTCCGTGTCAAGTAGACCGAAACGATTCTGCATCTACTACTATTACTCCACACATCGACCGAATCCTGCCTGCATCTAGAGTATTAAGTTCATGAAGAACAGAGTAACGCATTAGGTAAGATGACATGATGTAGAGGGATAAACTCAAGCAATATGATGAAAACCCCATCTTTTTATCCTCGATGGCAACAATACAAATACGTGCCTCGCTACCCCTACTTTGTCACTCGGTGTGGACACCGCAAGATTGAACCCAAAACTAAGCACTTCTCCCATTGCAAGAATTACCAATCTAGTTGGCCAAACCAAACCAATAAGTCGAAGAGACTTGCAAAGATATGAAATCATGCATATAAGAATTCAGAGAAGATTCAAATAATATTCATAGATAAGCTGATCATAAATCCACAATTCATCGGATCTCGACAAACACACCACAAAAGAGTATTACATCGGATAGATCTCCATGAAGATCATGAAGAACATGGTATTGAAGAACAAAGAGAGAGAAGAAGCCATCTAGCTACTAGCTATGGACCCGAAGGTCTGTGGTAAACTACTCACGCATCATCGGAGGGGCAATAGAGTTGATGTATATGCCCTCCGTGATCGAATCCCCCTCTGGCAGATTACCGGAAAAGGCTCCAAGATTGGATCTCACGGGAACAGAGGCTTCCGGCGGCGGAAAAGTATTTTCGTGGCTCTTTTTGGTATCCAGGGAATATTTGGGAATTTATAGGCCGAAGAATAGGGTTAGGAGGGCTGCCGTGGGGCCACAAGCCTGGGGGGCGCCCCCCCCCCCTAGGGCGCGCCCTGGTGGCTTGTGACTCCATGGCAGGTCTCCTGCCTTCGTCTCCAAGTCTGCTGGGTTTCTTCTGGTCCAAGAAAAATCATTCCGAAGATTTTATTCCGTTTGGACTCCGTTTAATATTCCTTATCTGCAATACTCAAAAACAAGGAAAAAACAGAAACTGGCACTAGGCTCTAGATTAATAGGTTAGTCCCAAAAATAATATAAAATAGCATAATAATGCATATAAAACATCCAAAACAGATAATATAATAGCATGGAACAATCAAAAATTATAGATACGTTGGAGACGTATCACTACGGTCGTCTGCTCGGGTATCAAACGACCTCTGATTGCGACGAAATTTGGCAGGCGGTCTACCTACAATATAACAAGACCACGCGCCAAGTTTCGACCCAATCCGAATATATTTTACACCCTCTTTTGAAAACAACATTTCATTGATGCCGCGGGCCCGTGCGTGTGTGATTCGACTAGAAACGGTCGACGGGGAGAACCGACAACTACTAACGGATGCAAGTTTTGAAAACTGACGGCAACGGAGTGCCAGTGCAATGCGGATGATGCGAATGATTTGATGATGATTGCGACAACCAAACGAATCACACGACGACAATGGAATACAAGGGTAATCTTCTGAAGCGTTGGTCTCGGGCTATTACAACTCTCCTCCACTAACAAGATGTCTCGACACGAGATCTTAGAATGGGAAGGGAAAGAGGAAGAAGAAAGGAAGAGGTAAAACTTAGCTGCTTCTTTGGCAAACGAGTGTAACCAAGGAATCTTGAAGTTTGCAAAGAGATGAAGAATGGCACGAGGCATAGGCAAGAATTGAAAAGAAATTTGGGCGGCACTTCGGTTGAAATAGAAGGAAAACTTGATGATTGAAAGAACTTGATAAGATTTCACAATGCTCCGGTTTAATGGACAAAGCAAGGGAAGAACATGATCTTAACAAAACGAGATGAAGAGTCGAAGAGAGCAACCTCCGGAACAAAACAATAGAACATAGATCGTTAGAGAAAAGAGAACGGAGAAGAAATGACAATTTCTACCACAATTGAATATGAAAAGCATCTCTACAAAGAAGGATGGAACAGAGTTGTTGAAAAATCAACAACGAAAAGAATAAGCTTCTTGTGGGCTTATGGAAAACATCTCAAAATTATGAGGTGACAACCGGCCACTAACGGAACAAAGATTGGTTGGGAGCAACAAGATATGCAAAACTACTTTCACCAAGAGGATACATTGAGAACATGGATCATTGATAAGCACCATTATAGCAACAATCCTTAGGAAACGCTTTAGGTGAAATCCAGTCCAAGATAACTGCTAGAAATAAATTATGGGTTTAAGTATCTCATTCTTGACATATTACCTTCGAGACTCCTCATGAATCAAGAATGCAATAATACCATCTCAAAAGATGAGGGAGAATGAATTGCACTTGAAATGAAGATAAAAGACTACTTGAGCTCCTCCAACAAGAATCTTGAAGAGCACTTCAAGAAAGAATTACATCCTTAACAAACCACCATAAAGAACCTCTTGGATAACACTGGAATGAAAGGATGATCGAAAAGAGATGAAGGTTGAAAAGAACAAGATTGAAGCCTTGCAGATATTTAGATGGAGCTTCGTGAAGAGATAGTTGAGAAAACTTGGAACTCCGGATCGAAAAGATGAACAAGTTAGAATCGAGAATTGATATCATGAACAACGCCGGAAGAAGGATTGAAATCACTTGATGAAACAAGAATAAGAATTATGTTACGCTTATCCTTCATCAAGTTTAATTGATGACAAGCAACGGATTTGGCATACAACTTATTCTTCCTGAAGAAAAAAAATATGAAGAGAGAGATATGGCACAAACTTAAAGAAGTCTTCAACTAAACACCGGTAAGAATTTAAAACGAATGAGGATACTATGAATGAACAAAAAAAACATGAGAACAAGAGATCTTGATCCATCTTGCAGAACTAGCAAGAAGCACAGGAACGATTGAGAGATGAACGAACATACAACAATTGAGAAGAATTTGAGAACGGAAGCTGAAAGCTTAAAACGAAGAAATCTTTTGAAATGATGGCCTTCGAAGGATTGAGAAGCTAACAGAACATTGAAATGCTCCGGATAGAAAAGAAAATAATTTGTCATGATGGGAAACAATTTGCGAGCATAGCAACAAGGTTGAAACACGAATCTTCAAGAGAATGGATAAAGATTTAAGAGAAACACTTCTTCGGTCTTCGATGCTGAGAATGCTGACGAGAAACAACACAAAGAATCAATGAAAAAGGAAAGGTTGAGCCAATGATGAAACTAATTTAGAAGCAATCTTCGATAAGGAATATGACTAACGAGATTCATTCTTACGTCATATTTAAAAGAGCTTGAGGACATCTCCGGAAAAGATTAGAAGAGCCAGGTAAGATCCTGGGAAAAACTTGTGGGTTATGGGCCCACTCAAAAGAAACCACCATTGAAACAATTGAAAAAGATACGACACCATTACAAATTAAGAACTTGATGAGGTGAGAACCTCGAAAGAATTGAAAGGATTTTGTACGGAAACACGAATCTTCTGAGATATGCTGAAAACTCCGGATAGAATAGAGAGGCTTGGCTAAAATTTCCAACATGGTAAAACCTTTAGAGAAAGAAAAGGATATGATGAGCACCGAAAGCTTGAATTGAATCCACCGGGGAAGAAAATGGAGACGGAGAAATTATGAACTTGAAGCTCCTGAGCATCTTCTCACTGACTAACCGGATACGATAAGGAAGAAAGGAAAGCAGAAGCATCACATGAATAGAAAAGACACTTGGATGAGAATTTAATTGATAAAGAAAAAGGGGTGGGAGTGTGGGCAAGAACAAAGAAAACTTAGGACGGATGGAATGAACTCCGAAAACAAAGTAAGAGGATTGTTCTTGCAATTATTGAAGGGGATTGAACTAAATTGCTGAGAAGCACACCGGTTGAAATGAATTTCATTTCAACTCCGGTTGATCACACGGATTAGCATTCCCATAGAAATATGAGAACACTACTTATGAGAGATATGAAATCACCACTTGACATCGAAGCAACTCAATTACCATACTCCAACAAAACAAAGGATGAGGCTTACAAAAGAGGATGGAAACAAATACATAACCATTATGCATTTGTTGGAAGGATAGTCCTAGGTAACTATTTGAATTCCAACCTAAGAACTCCTGAAATCCTTCGGTTATGCAATCGGGTCCACGGATACACGGAGTAAAATCCATCACTCAACTCCTAGCAGTAATACTACTCTACAATGTATCACATCCATCAACACACAACCAGAGGACTCGGAAATTGATCTACCTCAGACCCTCGTAATCACAATGATACTAAACATGGCAGTACATGTGATCCCGCTCCCCAGTATTGGGTGCCACCACACTCTACGCACCACGAATAGTATTGAAGCAATTTGGAACATCCACGTCCTGAGATACTAAGGAAACTAAATGATAACGATGTGTCATGAATCCCTTGGAGCTCTACTCGCCACAAGTACATGTAAAGAAGAGATGAGTATATGGAATTGGCTTACACTCACCACAAGCTACATCAACATCACATCAATACAACAACATAACAATCATCATACAGAAGAGCAGGGTTCGACTACGGACGAAATCAAACGATAAAATGACATCCATCCTTGCTATACCAGGCTGCCGTCCTGGAACCCATCCTATGATCGAAGAAGAAGAAGAACTCCAAATCAAACAAGCATCGCGCTCACGTCAAATCATCGCATTACCTGTACCTGCAACCGTTGTTGTAGTAATCTGTGAGCCACAGGGACTCAGCAATCTCATTTCCAAGGGTATCAAGACTATTAAAGCTTAATGGGTGAGGTATGGTTAAGTGGTGAGGCTACAGCAAGCACTAAGCATTTATTTGAGTGGCTAACTTACGAGTACAAGAATAAAGGGGGATGATCATCGCATAAATGGACGTGAACTAGTAATGATCTCTAAGAGATCCGAACACCTACTTACGAACAAACATAACCCCACCGTGTTCTCTCTCGGTTCAGAAATCACGGGAAGAGACAGTCACGGTTACGCACACGGTTGGTGTATTTTATTTGAGTTTACTTCAAGTTTGCTATGACCGTGTATTAAACAAAGTTTCCAAGTTGCCACGTAACCGCGGGCACAGCTTTCCAAAAGATTTAACCCTGCAGGGGTGCTCCAACTCATGCATCACAAACTAACCACACGCCGCGGGAATAACCTCGACCACGAAACCCGTGATCTCCTTGGAAATTCCGTTGGAAAATCTCAACCTCGAGATAGCCCGAAATGTCCTCAAAATCCCGCGCACAACACGTTCGAGAAAGGTAAAACAAATCCAGCAAGGCCGCCCCACGTGTCGACGAACCCGATAGGAGCCGTGTATCTCGTTCTCAGGACACGACGAATAAGCGAACCGTACGGTGGCCTGATAGACATCTCCCGAGTTGCCTCGGGTTGGCCCCGCACGGTGCTCTAGTTTGGACCAGCACCAGCAGCACTAGCCCCCTGTATTAGGTTGAATAACGAACATCGGGTAGCGCTAACTCCCTACGCGTCAAATTAATTATCAGAATTATTATGTTGGGCAAATGTAGTACCAAAGTTGGGTCTTGCCAGACAAGTTTTATCCTAAAACAAAAATCAAGGGGGTCCCCATAACAACCCGGAGCATGTTAGGAGCACTCAATATGGAACATAACACCGGTTCACAAGTAACTAGGGCGGCAAGAGTGGAACAAAACACCGAGCAAAAGGCCAACCTTCCACCCTTTACCAAGTATATATGTGCATTAAATTAAATATCAATAATATTGTGATATAACAAACGGATATCCATGTTGGCACATGGAAATAATTTGCACCGCAACTAGCAACGCTATAAGAAGGGCTGAGCAAGCGATAACATAGCCAAACAATGATTTGCTGGGATGTGGAGGGGTTAGAGGCTTATCATGGCATTTTAGGAGGCTTGACAAACAAGTGGTAGGTAGCGAGACATATCGATAGAAACGAGACAACTAGCATGGCAATGATAGTAGTGGTATCCAGGGAAATGATCATCTTGCCTGAGATCCCGCTTGGAAGAAGAACGAATCTATGAAGTAGACGAACGGGCGTAGACAAACGCATCCTCACACTCTGAACGCTTTCGAAACTCTATCGAGAAGAAGCAATCCAGAAACAAACAATCAACACACGATACACCACAACATATGCATGACATGATGCACACACAAATATGATGCATGTCCGGTTTAATTGTGCATGGCATGGCAAGCACAAGAATCAAACACTACAAATTAAGTGAAGTTCAATATGCAACGAGTTGCATATTGACAAAGCTCCACATTCAAATTATTTAGTCCACTCTCGTTTAGGTACTCATCAATATTAAATGTTGTTTAACATGGGTGGTCATGGCATAAGGTGAAGAAGGAATTAAGAAATTTTAAATGGAGAAGGAGAACATACATATAACAAAACAATAACTCTCCATATAACGAGAAATGTGGTTATAGGTTTTTAACTTAAACAATCATTTTAAATGTTGTTTATCATGGCAAGAGGTGAAGCATATACGAGTACATAATCTAGGCATTTTAAATGAGGCCGAAAGCAACATATAGCATTTCCGAAACGACCTCATATGAAAATTATTAATTTGGTCCAGATCTGTACTAAGCATATTTTATATTTATTAAACAGAAAAATAAAGCGCACCATGTTATTCTACACATTTTTCTAGGCAAGTTACATATATAAAACATTTTAATCGGAGGTACGGTGAATTAGCTATGAAATGAATAATTTTAACATGACATTTACGCAATTTTAAACAAACAGCAAGTTTAAACATTTTTAACATGGATGAAAGTTGGATATTGTGAATCTACATGAAATTCTAAACACTCTACATATATAAAATATTTGGATCCGATGCACGGTTAATTATTTATTAACATGCTAAAAACATAACATTTTCTGTAAATATTAATGTCCTGGAATATTATCTAAAACGTCTCGATAGAAGAAAAAAAAAGAATCGGGCCGAGAGAACAGCACTGTGCGAGCCCAGCACTGAACCTGCCCCATGCGAGTTTGTTTCAAAAGAGAAATAAACGAGGGCTAAAACTGGGGCGTCCGGGACTCGAACCCAGGACCCCTTGGCTAGATGTATGCCCGGATGACCAGTGGGCTACAGTGGATAATTGATACAAGTTGGATGTTCGGTCTACAAGTACCATACCTTGGCGCTAACCTGACGAAACTGAAAAATGACATCAGCGATTGCTTGCTTGGCTGGGGCCGCAGGGGTCAACGCGGGCGATGGGCAGGTCCATCCGCGGTTGGACGCGGGCGGCGCAGAGGGTCGGTGCTGGCTCGTAGCTGCTGCTCCTCCTCTCGAACAGGAGGCAGCAACGGGACTTAAAGGCGCCCAGCGATGGCTTGGGGCTGCAGGGGCGATCCGACGAAGGGAGCCGGTCAACGGTGAGCAGGGGCGCAGCACCGCGATGCTGAGGATGCAGGCACGTGGCCGGACTTGCAGGAAGCCCCGGCAACGAGGGAAACAGCAGGAGGCGGAGGAGACCGGATCGGGTGAGGTAGCTCCATTCCTGAAGGCATATGGGTGAGACGGCGGGTCAACGGCGATCCGCGGTGCGAGGGAGCTCCGAGGCAGCTTGCGTCCATGGCGGATGCGCTACAAACAAAGAGAGAGGGCGACACATGAGGGAGAGAGAGAGAAGAAGCCGGGAGGAGGAAGAAATGGGGCGGCGAGGAATTCATCTTGTTGCTGCTGGTTTGCTCGTCGGGGGCGGCTGCGGCTTGAGCTCCGGCGGTTCTGTTGCCTGCAAGGGGCTACGCGAGGAGGAGGCTAGACGAACTGGTGCTCCGGCGGCTCCTCTAGGATGGCGCGGCGGGGATCTGGGCAGGTGCTGGTGCCCCAGCAAGCTCAGGAGCAGGGCGCCACAAGGAGGAGTTGGCTGCTCGGGGCTGCCCTCCTTCGATTCCTTGGACGCGTCCAGGAACAGAGGGAGGTTGCGGGTGGAGGATCGGAAGAGAGGGGATGGTTGGGCAGGCCGATCGGGAGGAGATCCCGAGGAAGATGCGGTTGGAGGCGCGATGGGACATGGTCCCTAGAAATTAGGGTTGGACAGCTAAAGGCGCTATTTATATCAAACGCGATTAGCTTAGGGGCTACATTGACCCTCCGATTCAGATTGGACGATCGAGAATAAATAGGTTGGGGAGGTCTATATAGGGGAAAGGGGAGGTTTGGGACAATTTTCAGACGTTAGATTGCGATCGGACGGTCCAATGCGTAGAGGGGGGTTAGGGTTGGCTTAGGAGGGCTGGTGGGCTGTGTTAGAGAGGCTAGGTGGGGAAGAGAGGGAATATGGTGGCCCGTGACAGAGTTTTAAAACACCGAAAACATCCGATAATAAACCGATGACGGTGCCGCTACGTTCGACCGTTCGGGTTTCAAACGATCTCCGGTTACGACGAAATTTGGTAGGCGGTCTAGCTACACTATAATAAGACCGCATGCCAACTTTTGACCCATTCTGAGAATACTTTCGCGCACTTAAAAACAATATTTCTATCGATGTCACGGGCGCGTGCGTGTGTGGTTGGTCTTGAAACGGTCGACGACACCAACGGAGAGAACCGGCAACTACGAACGGATGCAAGTTTTGAAAAATGACGGTAACAGAGTGCTGATGCAATGCGGATGATGTGAATGATGCGATGATGAATGCAACAAACAAACGAAACAATCGTCTATGGCTGATGAACCTCCCCGAGAGCTTCATCTCCTCGTGGTCCGAGCTATGCACGCAGTTCGTCTCCAACTTCAAGGGCACGTACGAGCGTTCGCTCACTCCCAATAACTGGTTCCCCATGGCCCTCAAGGATGCGGCACACTCATGGCTGATGAACCTCCCCGAGAGCTTCATCTCCTCGTGGTCCGAGCTATGCACGCAGTTCGTCTCCAACTTCAAGGGCACGTACGAGCGTTCGCTCACTCCCAATGACTTGCGTGCCGTGCGCCAGAAGCCTGGTGAGACAATCCACAAGTACATCCAGCGCTTTAGCCAGGTGAGCAACAAGATCCCGCGTGCTTCCGACGCTGCAATCGTCTATGCATTATGTACGGGTGTCACAGACGTCAAGATGCGCGAGAAGCTCGCCATCAACGACGAGCTCGATTCCGTTGTCAAGCTCTTCGATCTTGCCGACTGGTGCGCCAAGGCTGAAGAGGGCCGACTCTTCGCCCGCAACGACCCAGACGCTGCTCTCGACGCCACAAAGTCCAAGAACAAAGATGTCAAGTGCAAGGGCCCAGCTATGCTCGCGGCCGAGCCCGACAGAAGCGTGGGCTTGACCGCGATGAGCTTCCCCCCAGGAAAGATGGACGGCCCGCGTGTGCCTTCCACACCATGAACACTCATCGCACTGTGGATTGCCAAGATCTTAGGATGCTCCAGCATGACCGGCAAGGAAGGCTCTATGACCGGAACGACCGAGGTGGAGGCCGTGGTGGCTGCAGCAGGACTGGCAGGACTGGCGGGGTCAGCCCCAGCAGGCCGCTCCCCTGCAAGTCAATGCCGCCCCACCTCACGTCAACAGGGACAATTTGCCTAATGAAGACGCTGGGGGCTTTCAGGAGCCTCACGTGGTGACGTGCACGCTCGGTGAGGCTCAGGCTCCCACCTCGAACCGCCACTTCAAGAAGTTCTCCATGAACGTGAATAGTTCTCTCGGGAGGTGAATGTTGGACATCCCGGGGTCAACGTCGCCAAGCCCCTCAAGTAGTCACAGTTCCCGATCTCCTTCGGTTTCACCGACAATCCCAAGTCCACAAGGGTTGTTGGGACCATTCCTCTACTATGCACACCCACAATCAACAATGTCGCAGTCACCAAGACTCACATCGACGATGGTGCGGGCCTCAACGTGCTTTCCGTGGAGACCTTCGAGGTGCTCCAAGTGCCTTACGAGCGCCTCATGCCCACGAGTCCATTCTCAAGCATGATCGATGGATCCACACTGCCCCCGGGGCAACTCTGTCTTCGACATGGCGCGCATCAGCTTGCCCTATAATGCCATCTTGGGCTACCCCGCGCTGGCCAAATTCATGGCGGTGATTCACCATGCCTACAACACCGTCAAGATGCCGGGCTGCGGTGGCACCATCACCATCCGCTGCACTGAGAAGGACACGGTGTGCACCCTTGAGAGTGCCTACAAGGCTGCCGCCATCGCCCATCCTACTGACGAGGACGACATCGAGCCGGCGACATACAAGAAGAAGCCAATGTTCTCTCAGGACCGCGCAGAAACAAAGAAAGTGTAACGGGACGGTAGTGGTTCTAGGCCCACCATCACCAGCGACACTGGCCTCTCCGCCAAATAGGAAGGCAAGCTCGTCACCTTCCATCGGGAAAATGCTGATATGTTCGCTTGTACACCACAAGACATGCCTGGAGTGCCAAGAGAGGTGATGGAGCATCATCTGACCGTGTGCCCAGATGCACGGCCCGTGAAGCAAAAGGCACGATGCAAGGTTATTGATAAACAAAAGTTCATTATTCGAGAGACTAAGAAGCTTCATGAGGCAGGCTTCATCCATGAGGTACTCCACCCTGAATGGGTGTCCAACCCCGTTGTGGTCCAGAAGCACATTGGAGAGGGGCGGAGGTGCATCGACTTCACTGATCTCAACAAGGCCTGCCCAAAGGACCACTTCCCGCTGCCGCGCATCGATCAGATAGTGGACTCCAAAGCCGGGTGCAAGCTGCTGTGCTTCCTGGACTCCTTTTCAGGCTACCACCAGATCAAGATGGCCAAGCAAGATGAGCATAAGACCGCCTTCCTCACTCCTTGAAGAGTGTACTGCTACATCTGCCTGCCCTTCGGCCTGAAGAGTGGAGGAGACACCTTCCAGAGACTCATGCACAGAGGTCTGGGGTCATAGATGGGAAGGAACACGGAGGCCTACGTCGACGACATCATTATCAAGACGTGTGAAGTGGACTCCCTCATCACGAACCTCGAGGAGACCTTCTCCAACTTGCGCAAGATCAACCTCAAGCTCAACCCCGCCAAGTGCGTCTGATACGTCTCCGACCTATCTATAATTTTTGATTATTCCATGCTGATATATTATCATTCTAGGATACTTTTTGGGTCTTTATTTACCAATTTATAATATTTTTGAGCACTAACCTATTGACCCAGTGCCCAGTGCCAGTTGCTGTTTTCTACATGTTTTTACATCTCAGGTTTACAATACCAAACAAAGTCCAATTGCCACGAAACTTCTTGATGATTTTTTCTAGACCAAAAGAAGACTTGGTAGAGTCGAGAGGAGACCGGGGGCCACACGAGGGCACCAGCACACAACATGGCGTGCCCTGGGGGGGACGCCCTGATGTGTGCTGGCCCCCTTGTGGCTCTCCCGACGCCCCTCTTTGTCCTATAAATTCTCTAATATCCTAAAAACCCTAGAGGCAATCCCAAAACCCTTTTTCTGCCGCCGCAAGTCTCTGTTCCATCGCGAGGCCATCTGGAGCTCCGTTCCGGCACCCTGCCGGAGGGGGGGTCGATCACGGAGGGCCTCTACATCAACCTTGCTGCCCTCACGATGATGTGTGAGTAGTTAACCACAGACCTACGGGTCCATAGCTAGTACCTAGACGGGAATCTCGCTATCTCTTGATCTTTAATACAATGATCATCGCACCTTCGCTTTGATCTATCCGATGTAATTCTATTGTGCGGTGTGTTTGTTGGGATCCAATGAATTGTGGGTTTATGTTCCGATTATTCATGAAAAGTATTTGAGATATCTCTTATATATATTATGTCTCCTAATTGCATGATCATTATAGCTTCGTAATTCTCTCCGATCTATTTTGGCCAACTAGATTGATATTTCATCGGTGAGAGAGGTGCATTGTGGTAGGTTCAAATTGACGATTTTCTATATCCCATTGACAGAAGGGGATAAGTTGTGTCTTTGTCTTCTTGCTACTAAGGATAACACGATGGGGTTTATTCATATTTTTTGAGTTTACTTCGTCTACATCATGTCATCGTTCTCCATGCATTACTCTGTTTGTTATGAACTTAATACGTAGAGAGACAAGCATAGAAGCTCTCTTGAAGTGAAGTAATAGTGATAGGTGCAGGAAGAAGTTGGCCTATTTGTTTATGGACGTGATGCCTATATAGACATGATCATTGCCATGAAAATTGCATAACTATCCGCTTTTCTATCAATTGCCCAACAGTAATTTGTTACCCGTCGTATGTTACCTACATGAGAGGTGCCGCTAGGGAAAACTATGGCCCCCGGGTCTATTCACTTATAAATTTACAAACGCTACTATTACCTTGCTTCCTTTATTTACTTTTTATTTTATTTTGCAATTTAAAATTATTTACAAATATCTACACAATTCATTCGCTTGCAAATAACGAGATCAAGGGGATTGACAACCCTCTTGCCCGCGTTGGGTGCAAATTGTTTGTTCTTTTGTGTGCAGCCACTGAAGATGGTTGAGGATTGCTATTCCTATTTGTTCGATAAACCTTGCTTTCATAACTGAGGGATATACTTACCCACTTTGTGCTGCAATCACCCGTTCATCTTCACGGAAAACCCAACGCAAATCACAAGTATCAGGAAGAATTTCTGGCGCCATTGCCGGGGAATATCATCACCAACTATCAAGTAACTTCACACAAATTTTCATTCACTTGTTTATCTTTTTATTTGATGTTATATTTAGTTTGTTTCATAAAAATAAAAAATACAAAAATATTTATCTTTGCTTGTTATTAGTTTTCTTGTTTGAAGTCGTGGCTAGTTCTTCTTTCGCTCGCATTACTCCCAATAATGATGTAGTTAATTTTAAACAAAGGGGAGGAGAAAGTTTGAAAGATGCATGGTATATGATTTGCTTCACTCAAAATAGAGCAACTAAAAAGCTATCCACCAATACCTTGCTTCATAATTTTTATGTTGGTGTGACAACTAGGTATAGGTTTGTCCTTGACACCATCACCGGTGGGAACTTCTTAATGTGTCACACCTTGGACTTATAATGCAATTGAACATCTCGTAGGGATACCACCTGTTATCGTTAATGAAACTAGTTTGACCTTGGAACATGTTATGCAAAGGCTTGATGCTATTGAAAAGAAAATGATCACAAATGAACCAATTGAGGAGTTAGATAAAAAACTTCATAATCATATCACTCAATTGGGGTCATGGGTAGGAATGACTTTAGAAGCTTTAAAGGAAAATGACACTATTATTGATGAAAGGTTAGAACAAGGCTTAAATAGAATTGATAAAATGGAGGAGGTCATCGACAAAGTAGGTTCCGCTTTCACACCTCCTAAAACTAATGCTAGTACCTCTCAAAACAAAAGCCCCAAGTTCATATATATTCCCAAGAGCATTAGTACACCTCCTACCAAAAGAAACGAAGACATAAAAATGATTAGTGTTCTTCCCAACTTTATAAACTTGATAAAGGATCCTATTACCAAGATTCCTATTGTCCCTATTATCCATGCTCGTGTTATTGAGGAGCTTGATGTCAAAGATGACAACACTTGAAACTATGCATTATGCCTAGCTAGGGGCATAAAACAATAGCGCTTGTTGGGAGGCAACCCAATAGTTATCTTTAAATTTTTGCTTTCTATTTTCTGATTGTTTTTTATAACATGATTATTGCCTCTGTAATGATTATGTTTTTATGTTTACATTAGTGTTTGTGCCAAGTACAGCCTTTGGGATGACTCACAAGATGAGTAGAATCGATGTTGAAACAAAACAGAAACTTTTGACTCCAGTACAAGAATTTTCATTTTTTATTGGAGCGAGATAATGATCTCAATTGTTTACGCAGTATATCCGTACAAAGTTTTGAGGTTTAACTAATTTTCCATAATTTTTAGAGTTACAAAAGTATAGGCTCTCTACAGATTCCTACAGACTGGTCTGTTTTAGACAGATTCTGTTTTTGCGTGCATAGTTGCTTGTTTTGATTATGCTATGGATTGTATCGGGGGGTATAAGCCATGGAGAAGTTAGAATACAGTACCTATTATGCAATTATGAAATAATAATCAATTTATAACAGTACCTAAATTATGTAATATGTTTCTTATACTAACGGATCTCACAAAGTTTTGTTGAGTTTTGTGTGATTGAAGTTTTCAAGTTTTGGGTGTTATCACGATGGGCAAAGGAAGAAGGAATAGCAAGAGCCTAACCTTGGGGATGCCCAAGTCACCCCAAGGTAATATTTTAAGGAAGACTCAAGTGTCTAAGCTTGGGGATGCCCCGGAAGGCATCCCTTCTTTCGTCTCAATCCATCGGTATGTCACTTGAAGCTATATTTTTATTCATCACATGATATGAGTTTTGCTTGGAGCGTCGTTTTTTTCTTTTACTTTCAGTTTGCCAAAATCATTGTTTGTTGGACACACCTATTTAAGAGAGACACACATTCATCATAATTTGTTAGAATACTCTATGTGCTTCACTTATATCTTTTGAGCTTAGCAGTTGCTCTAGTACTTCACTTATATCTTTCTGACCACGGTGGCGTGTAGATTTTATAGAAATAATTTCACTCTCGCTCTTCACTTATATTTGTTTGAGAGTTAATAAATAGTGAAGGTAATTTGCATGGGTCATAAGACTAGTCCAAAAATATTAGGTATTCAATGGATGATAATCAAAGCCATCATGTAGCACATATAGAGAAGTTGTGGGTTAATGATATTGATGTGGTAACAAGCAAAAGGTGTGAGTTCATAATTGTTGATTCATAGAAGCGGTATTAAGAGAGGTTAACTTCTTGTTCATCTAAAAATTAAATAGGCATGGTGATGATGTGTGAGCATTTCTATTCCTCATTGAAATCCTAGTGTTGTTTCGGGGACGGAAGCGCGCGATGGTTAACTCCTACCAACCTCTTCCCTCGGGGCATGCGAGTAGTACTTTGATTTGTGATAAATCTAATAAACTTTGCAATAAGTATATGGGGTTTTTGTGAGTAATGTGACTAATTGCGTATGTCTTTGTGTTGTTGCTACTAAGGATAACACGATGGGATTTATTCATATTGCTTGATTTACTTTGTCTACATCATGTCATCGGTCTCCATGCATTACTCTGTTTGTCATGAGCTTAATATGTAGAGAGGCAAGCATAGAAGTGCTCTTGAAGTGGAGTAATAGTAATAGGTGCAGGAAGGAGTCGGCCTATTTGTTTATGGACGTGATGCTTATATACACATGATCATTGCTATGAAAATCGCATAACTATCCGCTTTTCTATCAATTGCCCAACAGTAATTTGTTACCCACCGTATGCTGCCTACATGAGAGATGCCGCTAGGTAAAACTATGGCCCCCGGTCTATTCACTTATAAATTTACAAACGCTATTATTACCTTGCTGCCTTTATTTACTTTTTATTTTATTTTGCAATTTACAATTAGCTACAATTATTTACACCACTCATTCGCTTGCAAATAACGAGATCAAGGGGATTGACAACCTCTTGCCCGTGTTGGGTGCAAGTTATTTGTTCTTTTGTGTGCAACCGCTAAAGACGGCTGAGGATTGATATTCCTATTGGTTAGATAAACCTTGGTTTCATAACATAGGGAAATACTTACCCACTTTGTGCTGCAATCACCCGTTCCTCTTCATGAAAACCCAAAGCAGATCACAAGTATCAGCGTCTTCAGAGTCCCCTCAGGCAATCTCCTTGGCTTCCTGGTCTCCCACCGCAGCATTGAGGCTAACCCTGAGACGATGCAACCTCCGCGCAACCTCAAGGAAATGCAAAAGCTGACCGGATGCATGGCCTCGCTCCGGCGCTACATCTCCAAGTTCGGCAAAAGGGCTCTACCTTTCTTCAAGCTCCTGAAGAGGGCATGTCCCTTCAAATGGACCCCTGAAGCCGATGCAGCTCTCGAAGACTCAAGAGGTATCTGACGAGCCCTCCTGTCATTGTGCCCCGCGACCTCGTGATCCCTTGCGATTGTATTTGGCAGCCACCCCTTAAACGGCCAGCGCGACCCTGGTGGTGGAACGAGAAGAGAAAGTCCCTATCGAGAAGAAGCTGGCTGCTCCCGAGCCTTACGAGCCTCCTCAACCCATGCCTCCTGAGGACCCTTCGGAGCCCCGAGAGGCCGTAGTAGAGCCTGCCGAGGTACCTCCTCAAGAGATTCCCGCAGAGCCACCCAATAAGCCTCAAGCTGCGATGACCAAAACCACACGCCTCGTCGAGCATCCCATCTACTTTGTGAGCACATTGCTGCGAGATGCGCGCGAGCAATACCCCATGCAGCAGAAGCTACTCTTCACGCTCCTCATTGCTTCCAGGAAGTTGCATCACTACTTTCAAGGGCATCCCGTCAAGGTGATCACATCATACCCCTTGGAGCAGGTACTTTGCAACCCCAATGCTACAGGCCGTGTCGCGGAATGGAATGTGGAATTGCAGCCCTTCGAGCTGGAGTTCCTCACTACAAGGACTATCAAGGATGCGGCTCTCGCTGACTTCATGGCATAATGGACAGAACCACATCCAGATGAGCCTCGCGAGGCCGAGTCCCTCTAGCCTGGGAAAGATGCCCCTGATGGTTGGACCATTCACTTTGACGGAGCATTCTCCCAGCAGGGCGCACAGGCTGGCGTTATGCTCACCTCGCCTACAGGTGACAAGTTGTAGTACGCAGTGCAACTCTGCTTGAAGCACGAGGGCAAGGTCTCCAACAACATTGCTTAATATGAGGGCCTCATCGGTAGACTAAAGGCCACCATCATGCTCGGCATCAAGCGGGTGCTTATTTAGGGCGACTCGCAACTTCTCGTCAACTTCTCCAACTAGAGCTACGAACCCAAGGATGAGCACATGGCCGCCTATCTCGAAGAGGTGCGCAAGCTCGAGAGCACTTCCTGGGCATCGAACTTCTACACATCCCCCGTAGCTGCAACTAGGAAGCCGACGACATCGCCAAGAAGGCATCACGCTGCAAGCGTCCAGACCCGGGCGTCTTCGAAGAGCAGCTCATGAAGCCATCTGCCACGCCACCAGCCGCCAGCACCACGACACCTCTAGAGGAGATGCCTCCCGTGCCTTCCATAGGTGCACCCAACTGCGGGCCACCCTCAGGCCCTCGCCTACTGCTGGTGCTCGAGCCTCAGGAGGAGAACTGGGCCACAAAGTTCAGGATCTACTTGGAGAACAACACTCTCCAGAAGACGATGTTGAAGCCGAGCGTGTAGCCCGCCAAGCCATGTTCTATTGCCTCATGGATGGATATCTCTACAAGAGATGCCCCAACGACACAGTGTTGCGCTGCATCTTTGAGCAGTAAGGTCGCGAACTGCTGGCTGACATCCACGGTGGAGACTGCGGCCATTACACTTCATCGCGCAACCTTGTGGGCAAGGCTTTTCGTAGAGGTTTCAACTGGGCCACGACACTTGAAGATGCCACTGAGCTGGTCCACTCTTGCGAAGCTTGCAAGTTCCACGCCAAGCAGACTCATCAACCAGCACAAGGGCAACAAACCATCCCCCGCACGTGGCCCTTCGTGGTCTGGGGTCTAGACTATTGGAAATATGCCCTAGAGGCAATAATAAATTGGTTATTATCATATTTCCTTGTTCATTATAATCGTTTATTATCCATGCTAGAATTGTATTGACCGGAAACTCAAATACATTTGTGGATACATAAACAACACCATGTCCCTAGTGACCCTCTACTAGACTAGATGAGAGATGGTCAATGTTTCCTGACCATAGACATGAGTTGTCATCTGATAACGGGATCACATCATTAGGGGAATGATGTGATGGATAAGACCCAACCGTAAGCAGAGCATTTGATCGTACTAGTTTATTGCTACTGCCTTATCCATGTCAAGTATCTGTTACTATGACCATGAGATCATGCAACTCCTGGACACCAGAGGAATGCCTTGTGTGTATCAAACATCACAACGTAACTGGGTGACTATAAAGGTGCTCTACAGTTATCTCCGAGGGTGTCTGTTGAGTTGGCATGGATCGATACTGGGATTTGTCGCTTCGTATGACGGAGAGGTATCTCTTGGCCCACGAGGTAATACAACATCACAAGAACCTTGCAAGCAATGTGACTAAGGAGTTCGTCACGGGATCTTGGATTATGGAACAAGTAAAGAGACTTGCCGGTAACGAGATTGAACTAGGTATGGAGATACCGATCTATCGAATCTCGGGCAAGTAACATTCTGATGGACAAAGGGAACTACATACGGGATTGATTGAATCCTTGACATCGTGGTTCGACCGATAAAGATCTTTTTAGAATATGTAGGAACCAATATGGGCATCCAGGTCCCGCTGTTGGTTATTGACCGTAGAGGTGTCTCGGTCATGTCTGCATAGTTCTCGAACCCACAGGGTCTGCACACTTAACGTTCGGTGATGATTTGGTATTATTGAGTTGTATATGTTGGTGACCGAAGGTTGTTCGGAGTCCCGGATAAGATCTCGGACGTCAAGAGGAGTTCCAGAATAGTCCGGAGGTAAAGATTTATATATAGGAAAGTGGTATTCTGGTTCGGGAAAAGTTTCGGGTGTTTCCGGTAGTGTACCGGGAGTGCCGAAGTGTTCCGGGGGTCCACCGGGAGGGGCCCACCCACCCTGGGGGGCACATGGGCCTGAGAGGTGGCGCACCAGCCCCTGGTGGGCGGAGCAGCCGACCCCTAAAGGGACCATGCGCCTAAGGTGGTAGGTGGGGGTGCCTTGGAGAGGAGGGAGTCCTCCCTAGGGCTTCCACCTCCCTTGTGGGAGGTGGACTCCTCCCCACCTTGGCCGGCCGACCCCTCCTTGGAGGAGGGGCTAGGGCTGCGCCCACCTACCCCCTCATCCTATAAATAGAAAGGGAGAGGGAGGGCAGCCCCACCCCAAGCCATAGGTGCAGCCTTCCCTCTCTCCCTAGATCTGTTTCTCCTCGAAAACGCATTTGCGGCAGCGCTTGGCGAAGCCCTGCTGAGATTGCTCCACCACCACCGCCACCACCCCGTCGTGCTGCCGGAGAACTCATCTACCTCTCCGCCCTCGCTTGTTGGATCAAGAAGACGGAGACATCATTGAGCTGTACGTGTGCTGAACGCGGAAGTGCCGTCCGTTCGGCGCTAGATCAGGACGGATCGTTATTGGATTGCGGGACGGATCGTGATTGGATCGCGAAGACGTTCGACTACATCAACCGCGTTTCTTAATGCTTCCCGCTTAGCGATCTACTAGGTTATGTGGATCTACTCCCTCTCATAGTTTTTGATCTCCATAGATAGATCTTGGGTGTTCGTAGGAAATTTTTTGTTTCCCATGCAACATTCCCCAACATGGACATCTTGGGTCCCTTCCGGCGCACAGCTGGAGGCTACTACTATCTCCACATTGCTATCGACAAGTTCACCAAGTGGGCGGAAGTGGAGCCTGTTCGATCCATCCCAACGTAGTCTGCTGTCAAGTTCATGAAGAGCCTGGTGTGACGCTTCGATGTTCCCAACCACATCATCACTGACAGTGGCCTCTTCAGGTCCTACTGCGACAACCTCGGCAAGCAGATCTGCTACGCTTCCGTGGCACGTTCGTGAAGCAACTGCAAGGCCGAGCATGCAAACGTTGAGGTCCTCAAAGGCCTCAAGACAAAAATCTTCAGCAAGACGCTCGCCGCCTACGGAAAATGCTGGCTCCACCAACTCCTGTCTGTGCTAAGGTCGATACGCACAACAGCAACCAAGCCTACTGGTGAAACTCCCTTCTTCCTTGTCTATGGGACGGAAGTGGTCATTCCCACTAAGCTCAAGCATGGGTCGCTGCATGTCGTGGTTTTGTCACAACAGATGTCCTAGCGAGAGGACTAAGTCTAGGAGCCATCACAACTAGGTGGTTGCTTGAATGGGGTTGATCGTGAACAAGAGACGAGGGTTAACCCAGGTTCGGCCCCTCCAATGTAGGTAAAGCCTACGTCCTATTTTTTGTGTTATAGATGATGATGATATCGATTACAAGGGTGTGGAGTCGCTAACCTAGCTCTCGAGGATTTCTTCCTTAGTCTTTATATCTTAGGGGCTCCCCTTTCTATATATTGGTTGAGGCCCTGAGATTACAATAGAGTCCGGGTCGTAGTACAACTCGTGACCTAGTCTATTTCCTACCAATATTGTCTCTCAAGTAAGGGGGATTCCTTATGATTTCTTCCGTAAGGCGGCCCGCTATGTCTTGGGATCGAGCCGGCCTCCTCCCCTAAGTCACCTTTTGTAACAGCCCAAGTGCATCCATTGCCATTTGTAATATATTTCTCATGTGAACCATCCATGTTTTACCATATGTGGTTTGTATATCAATATTTTGCTCATGTCAATTGCATCATGGCATCATACCACCATTCATCATTTGCATCATGCCTTGCTTTATGTGTTGTTGTTGTGAGTGTGTGTATTGTGGTGTGGTGTGTGAGGGTTACATGTGTGGACTTGGTAGGAAAAATCTCCTCCTCCTATTTCTCTAAGAAACTTGCCTATATCTCCTTTTTCCAAATAAATGCAACAAGTGATTTTAACTTACTTATTATTGTCTATACAAATGTTGCACTTATCATAAATATTCTGGTCATAATTGTAAAGTAGCAATCTAACCTGTTTATATATGTTTGCATGTTAATATTTTGCGAAACAGGTTAATATGCTAATAATATGTGATTATTTTACTTGCTCAATTATTCCTATAAAAATGTTGCACCTTTTCTATATTTTCTGTTGAGATTTATGAATCAAATCTCCTTCATGAATTAATAAATTTTCAATTGTTTCTCCACAAAACAGATGGCTATATTAATATAAGTAAATTATTTAACTGCCCCGAAAATGCCCAATCTAGTTTTGTTAAATAGTGTGCAATTTTGTGAGTTCAAAACTATCTTGGTTTTCTCTAAATCTTTTCCAAGCTTCCCTGAGTTTTTCTTTTGGTTTCTGTTTTATTTTTAAAGGAAAAAGCGTTTTCTGTGTGTGAGAGAGAGAGGAGCAGAGCCCACCTAGGCCTTCTTCCTCCCGCAGTGGCCCAGCTAGCAGTGAAGCGCAGCCCAGTGAGCCACTCAGCGCGAGTCATCGTTCTCCTCTGTACGGCTGAGCATCCAGCGAAGCCACATCCCCGACCCCATGATTTCACGGCCGTCTGGTGCCCGCAGACTCTATATAAGATGTCCCCGGTGCCCTAGGGTCGACCCTCGCCCCATTTCATCCCTCTCCTCCTCGCGCCGCCGCCAGGAAAGGTAGCCACGCGCCATGCCGTCGCCACGCCTGCCGTGCTCCGGCCAAGCAACAGCTCGTGCCCGGAGATAGCCTCCTCGTCGTGTCTCCGTCGCTCAGGTGCGTGGGAAGGGTGCCCCCGTTGCTCCATCTTCTTCCCCATCGAACGAGGGAGCGCCAAGGCCCAGATCCTCGCCGTCCTCACCCCCATCAGCTTCCTCTTCTCGAACCAGAGAGGCGCCGGAGTTTGTCCGCTCGTCGCCGTCACCTTATCGAGCCCCGGGCAGCCTCTCCATGTCCTAGGTAGGGAGGTATGACCCCTCCTTCCGTTCCCCTCACCCGCTTCATCATTAGCATCTTGTGCGCGTAGATCTGTTGATGTCATCGTCGTGCTCTCCGAGCTCTGTCCCAAGGTGCAGTTTTTTTGTGTTGTTGTGTTGTCATGGAAGAGCTAGTCCGCTCCGCGCCTAGCTCGCGCCCGCGCACCCACAATCGTAGCAACCCCGCAGCCAAGCTCTCCCTCCGCGTTAGCCTCGCCTGCATCAAATCGACCCACCATGGCCGGGAGACCGAGCTCCTCGCGCCCACCTTGCCTCGCTCTCCCTCCGCGCTAGCTCCGGGAACGGGTTCCGGGGTGGATCCCGTAGCCCCGCCACTGGTAGCGAGCTCCGGTGATCGCCGGATAGCTCGACGGTGCCGTCGACCGTTTCCTGCTTCAGCGTGTAGAAGAACCCGAGCCTTTGCCTGTTCATAAGGAAGCCCCCCTTTCCTGTCGCGAGCAGCAACGTCAGCGTAATGGCAAGCGCGTCGCCACCCAGCCAAGAGGTCGTGGGTTCAATACCCCGCGCCTCATTTTTGTTTCGCTTGTTCTGATTTTGTTGGTCCCCATCAGATCTCTCTGCGTGCTCATTATGTGTATGGCCCCATATGAGTTCACACCCGCAGGGGTAGCCCAGCTGGTCAACCCAGCTTAGCGCGACCAGCAGTGGGCCCAGGGCCCACATGTCAACCCCATTGGACCCCTGGCTCTATGCCATGTGGGCCCTCCTTTTTATTTTATTTTATTTTTGTTTTAATGTGTTTTGAGAGTTTCTGTGATTTTGTGATATTTCCCTTTTAGGAATTCCAGATTTGTCTTTTCCATTTCTGTCAACCTAGTACTTGCCAAATTTGGCATATAAGTGACCCTAAGTGCATAGTTGTTTTTGTGTTTGCAATTGAGGGAGTTTTACCAACAGCAAGATAGGCATGTGACATATGGATTTGGGGTAGAAAAATTCAGTGAATCCAATGGTGTGGTTGGTTTTGTCATTTGAACATGTTTGCAAAAATATCATTTTGTGATATTGTGCCATTTTGTCTTTTTTCACATGAATTAATTCTTGCACTATATGGAAAACTTGTCAACATGAAATATGCTCATTTGTGTATGTGCTAGCCCCTGGTATTTTTGCATGCCATGATAGATCATCATATGGGTGGCATTCTTGATGTTAACATGCCACTAAAAATCTGTTTTCACATGCCCAAAATAATTCTAAGTGTTGAAATCTGTTATTTTGTTGCCATGTTATCTAGATGATTCCCATGCATATATTGTTCCTTTGGAGATGGCACCATGGCATGAATTGTTGTGCTTGGCATCCTCTGTAGTTTTGTGCCAAGGTCTTGTGGATTAGGCTATTGCATCCTATATAAAACTTGCTGTCAACATGCTATTCTGTTAACAAGTGCCATGGTCGTCCTTGCTAAATTTCACTAAGTCTGAGAATCTGTTATTTCCAATATGTCATCTTGTGAGGATGGTAGCCATTGATACATGCATATTTTGGTGTTGCCATAAAGTAAGGAATTGAAGTACATGTTGCCCTCTATCACCCTTTTAATTTTCATGCCATGAAAGTTCCTGTAGTATATATAAAAGTTGCTGTCAAGATGCTATCATGCTAACTCAGAATTTGTAAAACTAGAATTTTCACGAAGTCCCTAAAAACTGATTCAACATGCCCTCTTCTGAGCTTCATTGTCATTGATCCATGCTTCCTTTATGTTGTTGTAGATAGATGAATTGTTGTGCGTGCTGTATACTTGATTCCCTTTCTCTGGTTGTGATTTGAAACTTGCTGTAGCTCTGGTTATATGTGTTACAAGATGACATGTTGCTGTTTGTGGACAAAATGTGTGTTTGTTGGTTTTGTGACTTGCGGGAGCTATACTCCATTGTTTTGCTTGATCTTTAGCTCTATTCTTGCTAGATTTTAATTTCCTATCTAGTGGCATCCTTGGAATACCAAGGAATATCCCATGGCCCCCCTCATCTTGTGTTTTGTCTCCGTTAACGTTCGTACCTTGCCGTGAGTGTACCGTGAGCTACATTACTCCGTTTGCAACGTTCTATATATGCATTTGCATCGATTTTGCATGAAGCATTCATATTTTCCATGATCATGCATGTTCAAATAACTAAACTTGAGGTTCTGTCCAGAATACTAAAGAACTTAATAATTGCATGAGAAACATGACTAGCATAGGGTTGCCATGTTAAATACTTTAACTTGGTCATGCATCATCTTGTTTGTGCATTGCACCTTGTTTGTATGTTTATTTGGTGTTGTTTCTCTTTGGGTAGACGCGAGTGTTGAGCCTGAGTACGAGGATCCAGGAGAGTACAACTACGAGGACCCAGCTCTTTGTTCCTCTGAGGAACCAACAGGCAGGATGATCATACCCGGATCCCGACACTATTTTTGCCTTGCTAGTTGTCCCGCTTTTACCGTTATGTTTTCCGTTACCTAACACTTAAACTGTCAGCCTCCTAAATTGCCATGAAAGCCTCTAACCCCTCCACTACCTAGCAAAACATTGATTGCCTTCGTTACCGCTGCTCAGCCTTATCTTATAGCGTTGCTAGTTGCAGGTGCAAGCTTTCTATGTGTCAACATGGATATTTTGGTTATATCACTCTATTATTGTTATTTAATTTAATGCACATATATATCTGGCAACAGTGGAAGGCTTGGCCTTTTTCTCAGTGTTTTGTTCCGCTTTTGCCGCACTAGTTCAGAGTACCGGTGTTATATTCGATATTTTGCACTCCTAACATGCTCGGGGTTGTTATGAGGACCCCCTTGACCATTCGTTTTAGATTAAAACTCGTCTGGCAAGACCCAACTTTGATACTATATTTTCTAAACAGCTTAATTAAAAATGCATAGGGCTTAGCTACCCCGATTATTAATCAACAACCCGGGCCAGTCCTCCTCATGAGTGTTGGTCCAAAATGGCAGTAGCCGGGGCCACCAACGGGTGTGCCAGCCGGAAACTTAGCCAATCCGTCGTGTCCTGAGAACGAGATACGCGGCTCCTATCGGGTTCGTCAACACGTCGGGCGGTCTTGCTCGACTTGTTTTACATTTCTCGAATGTCTTGCGCGAGGAATTCTGATTTTTCTTCGGGCTATCTCGAGGTTGCGGTTTTCCAGTGGAATTGCCTAGGAAGATCACAAGATTCGTGGTCGAGGTTATTCCCGCGGCATGTGGTTAGTTTGTGATGGATGAGTTGGAGCACCCCTGCAGGGTTAAATCTTTCGGAAAGCCGTGCTCACGGTTACGTGGCAACTTGGAGATTTGTTTAACACCCGGTGATAGTAAACTTGAAGTACACTAAATAAAATACACCAACCGTGTGCGTAACCGTGACTGTATCTGCTCGTGAACATGAACCGAGAGAAACACGGTGGGGTTATGATTGACGTAAGTAGGTGTTCAGGATCACTTAGTGATCATGCTAGTCCACGTTCGTCTTACGTAGGCCACCATATTTACCTTCATGTTCTCGTAAGTTAGCCACCAAATACATGCTTAGGTGCTTGCTGCAGCCTCACCACTTAACCTTTCCTCACCCAATGGCTTACATAGTTTCGGTACCCGGGTTATGAGATTGCTGAGTCCCTGTGGCTCACAGATTACAACAATACATGTACAGGTGTTGATAAGTACGTGCCAGATGACTTGTCGCAGCTCCAGTAGGAGTATGATGAAGAACGTAGGCGTATGTATGTTATGTATCCTGATGAGTAGGGAGCTTCGTGGTGGTGATCCTGGGATAGCAACACAGTTTATCATTGCTTCTTTTATCGTTTGATTTCGTCCGTAGCTGGACCCTGTCTTCCAAATGATGTATGAATAATTTGTGTGGACTTGTAACATAGCTTGTGGCGAGTGTAAGCCAACTCATATACTCATCTCTTCCTACATGTATGCAATGTTTACTGTACTTGCGAAACGACTAGATGCGCTTCTATCCCCGTCGAGGCCCTCATGCCTTAATAGGGATAAGACCGCATCTTGGGCGTTACAAGTTGGTAATCAGAGCCATACCGACCATAGGAGGCCCTTGCTTGATCATATTTGGCCGAGTCGACTCTGGTGAAAAACTATTTTGAGTCTAGTTATATCGGAGAGTAGGATTCTTTTACTCCTCTTCTATACTCTGGTGAGGAATTCAACTTTGGAATTTTAATTCTACTCCTCTTCTCGCTCAAATTTTTTTTAGGATCACGCGAGTATTTTGGAGCCTCTATGATACCGATGTGACGGGAATTCTGTTCTTGGTGCCTCCCGTACGTATGGATTGGACCCGGGGAGTAGAGGTCCAAGGGATTCTTGACACATCGTTATCGTTCAGTTTCCTTAGTACTTAAGAACGCAGATGTTCGAAATTGCTTCAATACTATTCGTGGTGCGAAGAGTGTGGCGGCACCCAATACTGGGGAGCGGGATCACATGTAATGCCATCTTTAGTATCGTGGTGATTACGAGGGTCTGAGGTAGATGAGTGTCCGAGGTCTTTGGGTGTGTATTGAGGGATGTGATACACTAGAGAGTAGTATTACGGCTAGGAGTTGAGTGATGGATAAAAACTCCGTGTATCTGTGTACCCGATTGCATAACCAAGATTTTGGAAGTTCCTAGGTGGGATTTCCAGTAGTTTCCTAGGATCATCTTCCGACAGATGTATGATGGTTTATACATTTGTTCCGAGCAACCTTAGCTCAATACTTGTTGTGTTATTTCAAGTGGCTTCATGTTCTAATGGTGTTATCAAGATCCTGCAGAAAGCGTCCTTACTATTTGAAGTTTGAATGCAATTGATGATATTCCGTTGCAATTCTTTCAATCCATTGATTCAGCTTATTTCTATCATCTTTGTCAATGGTGTGCTGATAATCTTGTCCATCTTCAGGATGCCACCAGCTACTCGTGGGAATCAGGGTCATGATGGAGAGCAGTCAGATCCTCCACCACCTTACTATCACCGGGTGTTAAACAAATCTCCAAGTTGCCACGTAACCACAGGCACGGCTTTCCGAAAGATTTAACCCTGCAGGGGTGCTCTAACTCATCCATCACAAACTAACCACACGCCGTGGGAATAACCTCGACCACGAATCTCGTGATCTTCCTAGGCAATTCCACTAGAAAACCGCAACCTCGATATAGCCCGAAGAAAAATCGGAATTCCTCGCGCAAGACATTCGAGAAAGGTAAAACAAGTCCAGCAAGACCACCCGACGTGTCGACGTGTCGACGAACCCAATAGGAGCCGCGTATCTCGTTCTCAGGACACGATGGATTGGCTAAGTTTCCGGCTGGCACACCCGTTGGTGGCCCCGGCTACTGCCATTTTGGACCAACACTCATGAAAAGCACTGGCCCGGGTTGTTGATTAATCCTCGGGGTAGCTAAGCCCTATGCATTTTTAATTAAGTTGTTTAGCAAATATAGTACCAAAGTTGGGCCTTGCCAGACAAGTTTTAATCTAAAACGAATGGTCAAGGGGGTCCCCATAACAACACCGAGCATGTTAGGAGCGCAAAATATGGAATATAACACCGGTACTCGGAACTAGTGCGGCAAAAGCGGAACAAAACACTGAGCAAAAGGCCAAGCATTCCACCGTTGCTAGATATATATGTGCATTAAATTAAATAACAATAATAGAGTGATATAACCAAAATATCCATGTTGACACATGGAAAGCTTGCACCTGCAACTAGCAACGCTATAAGATAAGGCTGAGCAGCGGTAACGAAGCCAATCAATGTTTTGCTAGGTAGTGGAGGGGTTAGAGGCCTTCATGGCAATTTAGGAGGCTGACGGTTTAAGTGGTAGGTAATGGAAAACATAACGGTAAAAGCGGGACAACTAGCAAGGCAAAAATTGTGTCGGGATCCGGGTATGATCATCTTGCCTGTTGGTTCCTCAGAGGTACAAAGAGCTGGGTCCTCGTAGTTGTACTCTCCTGGATCCTCGTACTCAGGCTCAACACTCGCGTCTACCCGAAGAGAAACAGCACCAAATAAACATACTAACAAGGTGCAATGCACAAACAAGATGATGCATGACCAAGTTAAAGTATTTAACATGGCAACCCTATGCTAGTCATGTTTCTCATGCAATTATTAAGTTCTTTATTATTCTGGACAGAACCTCAAGTTTAGTTATTTTAACATGCATGTACATGGAAAATATGAATGCTTCATGCAAAATCGATGCAAATGCATATATAGAACGTTGCTAACAGAGTAACGTAGCTCACGGTACACTCACGGCAAGGTACGAACGTTAACGGAGACAAAACACAAGATGAGGGGGGCCATGGGATATTCCTTGGTATTCCAAGGATGCCACTGGATAGGAAATGAAAATCTAGCAAGAATAGAGCTAAAGATCAAGCAAAACAATGGAGTATAGCTCCCGCAAGTCACAAAACCAACAAACACACATTCTGTCCACAAACAGCAACATGTCATCTTGTAACACATATAACCAGAGCTACAACAAGTTTCAAATCACAACCAAAGCAAGGGAATGAAGTATACAGCATTCACAACAATTCATCTATCTACAGCAACATGAAAGGAAGCATGGATCAATGACAATGAAGCTCACAAGATGGCATGTTGAATCAGTTTTACAGATTCTGAGTTAGGATGATAGCATCTTGATAGCAACTTTTATATATGCTACAGGAACTTTCATGGCATGAAAATTAAAAGGGTGATAGAGGGCAACATGTACTTCAATTCCTTACTTTATGGCAACACCAAAATATGCATGTATCAATGGCTACCATCCTCACAAGATGACATATTGGAAATAACAGATTCTCAGACTTAGTGAAATTTAGCAAGGACGACCATGGCACTTGTTAACAGAATAGCATGTTGACAGCAAGTTTTATATAGGATGCAATAGCCTAATCCACAAGACCATGCCACAAATCTACAGAGGATTCCAAGCACAACAATTCATGTCATGGTGCCATCTCCAAAGGAACAATATATGCCTGGGAATCATCTAGATAACATGGCAACAAAATAACAAATTTCAACACTTAGAATTATTTTGAGCATGTGAAAACAGATTTTTAGTGGCGTGTTAACATCAAGAATGCCACCCATATGATGATCTATCATGGCATGCAAAAATACCAGGGGCTAGCACATACACAAATGAGCATATTTCATGTTTACAAGTTTTCCATATAGTGCAAGAATTAATTCATGTGAAAAAGACAAAATGGCACAATATCACAAAATGACATTTTTGCAAACATGTTCAAATGACAAAACCAACCACACCATTGGATTCACTGAATTTTTCTGCCCCAAATCCATATGTCACATGCCTATCTTGCTGTTGGTAAAACTACCTCAATTGCAAGCACAAAAACAACTATGCACTTAGGGTCACTTATATGCCAAATTTGGCAAGTACAAGGTTGACAGAAATGGAAAAGACAAATCTGGAATTCCTAAAAGGGAAATATCAAAAAATCACAGAAACTCTCAAAACACATTAAAACCAAAAAATAAAAATAAAAAGGAGGGCCCACATGGCATAGAGCCAAGGGCCCTGTGGGGTTGACATGTGGGCCCTGGGCCCACTGTCAGTGGCTCAAGGAAAACCAAAATTAAAAGGAGGCCGATGGGGTTCGAACCCACGACCTGCTGGTCACGCTAACCTAGGTTGACCAGCTAGGCTACCCCTGCGGGTGTGAACTCATATGGGGCCATACACATAATGAGCACACAGAGAGATCTGATGGGGAACAACAAAATCAGAACAACCGAAACAAAAATGAGGCATGGGGTATTGAACCCACGACCTCTTGGCTGGGTGGCGAGGCGCTTGCCATTGCGCTGACGCTACTGCTCATGACAGGAAAGCGGGGGCTTCCTTATGAACAGGCAAAGGCTCGGGTTCTTCTACATGCTGAAGCAGGAAACGGTCGACGGCACCGGCGAGCTCTCCGGCGATCACCGTAGCTCACTACTAGTGGCGGGGCTACGGGATCCACCCCGGAACCCGTTCCCGGAGCTAGCGTGGAGGGAGAGCGAGGCAAGGTGGGCGCGAGGAGCTCGGTCTCCTGGCCATGGCGGGTCGATTTGATGCAGGCGAGACTAACGCGGAGGGAGAGCGCGACTGCGGGGTTGCTACAATTGTGGGTGCGCGGGCGCGAGCTGGGCGCGGGGCGGACTAACTCTTCCATAACAACACAACAACACACAAAAAAAACTGCACCTTGGGACAGAGCTCGGAGAGCACGACGATGACATCAACAGATCTACGCGCACAAGATGCTAACGATGAAGCGGGTGAGGGGAACGGAAGGAGGGGTCATACCTCCCTACCTAGGACATGGAGAGGCTGCGCGGTGCTCGACGAGGCGACGGCGACGAGCGGACGAACTTCGACGCGTATCTGGTTCGAGAAGAGGAAGTAGATGGGGGCGAGGATGGCGAGGATCTGGGCCTTGGCGCTCCCTCGTTCGATGGGGAAGAAGATGGAGCAACGGGGGCACCCTTCCCACGCACCAGAGCGACGGAGACATGGCGAGGAGGCTATCACCAGGCACGAGTTGTTGCTCGGTCGGAGCACCGCGGGTGCAGCGACGGCATGGCGCGTGGCTACCTTACCTGGCGGCGGCGCGAGGAGGAGAGGGATGAAATGGGGCGAGGGTCGACCCTAGGGCACCGGGGACATCTTATATAGAGGCTGCGGGCATCGGACGGCCGTCAAATCACGGGGTCGGGGACATGGCTTCGCTAGATGCTCAGCCGTATAGAGGAGAACGATGACTCGCGCTGAGGGGCTCGCTGGGCTGCGCTGAGCTGCTAGCTGGGCCGCTGCGGGAGGAAGAAGGCCCAGGTTGGCTTTGCTCCTCTCTCTCTCACACAGAAAACGCTTTTTCCTTTAAAAATAAAACAGAAACCAAAAGAAAAACTCAAGGAAGCTAGGAAAAGATTTAGAGAAAACCAAGATAGTTCTGAACTCACAAAATTGCACACTATTTAACAAAAGTAGATTGGGCATTTTTGGGGCAATTAAATAATTCACTTATATTAATATAGCCATCTGTTTTGTGGAGAAACAATTGAAAATTTATTAATTCATGAAGGAGATTTGATTCATAAATCTCAACAGAAAATATAGAAAAGGTGCAACATTTTTATAGGAATAATTGAGCAAGTAAAATAATCACATATTATTAGCATATTAACCTGTTTCGCAAAATATTAACATGCAAACATATTTAAACAGGTTAGATAGCTAGTTTACAATTATGACCAGAATATTTATGATAAGTGCAACATTTTTATAGACAAGGATAAGCAAGTTAAAATCACTTGTTGCATTTATTTGGAAAAAGGAGATATAGGCAAGTTTCTTAGAGAAATAGGAGGAGGAGATTTTTCCTACCAAGTGCACACATCTAACCCCCACACACCACACCACAATACACACACTCACAACAACATCACATAAAGCAAGGCATGATGCAAATGATGAATGGTGGTATGATGCCATGATGCAATTGACATGAGCAAAATATTGATATAGAAACCACATATGGTAAAACATGGATGGTTCACATGAGAAATATATTACAAATGGCAATGGATGCACTTGGGCTGTTACACCTTTTGGGCCTCGATCCTCTTGGTTAGCTATGGACCTCATAATGACTCCAGCTACGAGCAGCCATGGTTCACCAGGTCTCATCTGGGCCGGGTATATTCCGAACATTAGCCCCTAGTTTAGCTTGGATTTATCCATGCTAAAATCCATCCTGAAATAATGAAAGCTAAAAGATGAAGCTTAAGACTTCGACCTAATTTATGAGCCGGTCATTTTCTCTTCCCTCAAGCATCGTCTCTAAAAGTCCGTCCGAGTCAATGCTTTGCCGGGTCATTTTATCTCTTTCAGGACTTAGCTTATTTTTGGCTACCACCTTCCATGACATCCTCTTGCTGACATATGAAGTTCACACATCATCATGGCAAATCTTTTTAAATAGATGTCAAATCTTGGTCATGCGCGGAAATCAAGGCGTCTTTGTAGCCACAAATTACTACAACATACCACGTTTCCACCGCGCCGCTTCGGGTTCTCCTCCCTTATAGATAGACCTTTCGGCCCCCTTGATCATTTTTACCTCGTCTTCTTCCTCTCGCCTCTGAAACGACTATCGAGCTCGCCGGAGTCCAATTCGCAAGAAGAGATTCAACCATGGCACCATCGTCACTGGAGCCCGTCTGCATCGCCCTCGGCTTTCTTCAGGAGCACGACACCCCAAAGGTTCCTTCACCTTGAATCTGGTGAGTGGCATTCCCCCCATTAGGTTTTAGGTGTTCTTCATAGTTCATCGGAGTTCGTTGGAGTTCATCAAACATTAGTCATAGATCTAGTTGCCTCCATGGCCTCTTGTCAATAACGTGTAGTTTTGCCTCCGTCGCACTCCCGTAATACTCTAGATCCATAATGGTTTACCCATAGAATTTCACGAATGCTTTACCACGGGTTTTCTACCAGTTCTTATGGCTTTTTACTTTTATTTTACTATATTTATCAGATCTATCCATTCCCCTGTTTTGGGAGGAAACAGTTTGCTCATGTAAATACTGCAAAGTCTTTCGATTATTTGCATGCCACTCTTGTCAACTCATCATTGTGCCAGCTATTCTAATGATGCCAATTTGTTTAATTCACTGGCTTATCAGAAAATCCATATAATAGTAGTCCAACATCAGTTTCAGTCCATTCAATATTTTAGCAAAATCTAATATGATGACCCGGATGCCGGCTTATTGTACTTTTACTTTCATCCTACACCTGACCTTTGCGAGACTCTCAATGGCTCAAAAACTAGCAAGATTGTTGTCTGTGTTAGGTCCCAAGTGTCAGTGCTCACCTTAGATGATCTCGTGAGCCAAGGTCTTTTGCCGGCTCATGCAGCGATCAGCTGGCGAGAACCTGAGGAAGAATCTTCCCCCCAACCTCAACAGGGGGAAGTTGTTATTTTCGCAAATCATCTACACAGAGGCTTCCGCCCGCCCGGGTCAAAGTTATTCAGAGACGTGCTCCAGTTCTTCAATCTCAGGCCACAGGACATCGGCCCCGACTCAATGACCAATCTCTGTCATTTCCATATTCATACTAAACCAACTGTCAGTTTGTTCCGGGAATTCATCTACATCAACCACCAAACCGAAGTCAAAGATGGATCCAATGTGGAACTTGGTGGAGTTTCAATCTCGAGGAGGAAAATAGTGCCTTTTCCTGAGGCCAAATTGGCGAGTCATCCTAAGGGTTGGAACAAAACCTGGTTCTACTATACGAACACTGCTCCACAAGATTAAAAAACCATGTTGGGTTATAGATTGGAGTGGCTTAACGCCTCGGTTGTCTTTCTGGGTTGGCCAACCGATGAGGAGAGGAAACAAATGTCCCCCATTTACTTGAAGTTGAGAGCTTTGGCGGCTCATGGCCTCACCGGGATTGATCTTACCCGGTGTTGGATAAGCTGGCGAATTCAGTCCCTTAGCCTAAGGGGTGATTTAATGTGAAACAATACTGGCGAGCCGGCAGATGTGCAACGCTTTAGCCAAGTCAATTTATCTGAAGATGAAGTCACCAAGGCGACAAAGAAATTTCTAAGTGACTCTAAAGAAAAGTGCAACTTGACTGGGCTGGCTCCTTTTTGCTTGACCAATCATGTTCCTTCTGTAAGCATTCCTAAACTTGCTCATATTTGTTGCTCATATTTGTTATCCATAACTTGCATTATTTCGTGCTTAAACATCCGACTTATCATGCGCGCAGGAAAACTCTGACTGGTGGAAAGCCAGGGTCCGGAATCCTGCTCCTCCTCAAGTTGAGCAAGCAGATGAACCGGCTGGTGAAGCAGCTACTGGAGAGGAGTCAGAGGTAGAGCTTGACTCACTTGGCCGTATTTTTATCGAATTTGCTGACGCCCCATCTTGCCAGGATAACATCGAAACCAGCAGAGCCAGCAACGTCGAGGTAATTTCAATTTCATCCAACTCATCAAAAAAAATATCCCAAAGAGGACGAGATGAGCCATCAAAAAAGTTCCATTTTCACATCTAGACGCTCACTTAGACCCACAATTTCTTTTAAAGAAAACTAAGCATGCCGGTCCGTCGAAATGCAAGACCCGAAGCAGCTCCGGGGAGTTATCTTCCGGCTTAACCTTGGAGCCAGCTGCCCGCAAACAACGAGTTGAGGTGCCTCATAGTCCAACTTCATCTCGTCCGCGAGCCGTTCTTTATAAACAACCACTCAGTCCTTCTGATTTGACTTATCAGGAAACTTCGCCCTCTTCTGGCGAGTCATTCGTAAATCGGCTCCCTGCTTTCAAAATAAATCATGGGTAAGTATCTTTGAACCACGCTTTTTCTTTATCATCATAGTGACTCCCTTAATCTGATGTTGTTTTATTGTCTGCAGAGCTAAAGCCTACGCAAAGAAGAAGGTTTGCGGGTCGTCTTCTGCTGCTACAGACCCCAACACTCAAGACCCGCCAATGGTCGGCCTCGAAGCCCAAGCTAATCCTTCGGGACAAGATAACCTGGATGTTAGGGTTGAGCCGGCTCATGAGAATGAGACGGTTTAGGCTGAAGAAATGGTGATAATGGAAGAGCCAGTGCAAGAAGGACAAGCTAATATTGATGACTCGACCCAGCATGTTGACCCGCCAAGTCCTGCTCGTGCCTCCCGTCCTGTGCAGGAAGTAAATGATATCGTCCCATCTCATACGATGGTTGATGCAGAAGTGACCATTGTTGGAGAGACTCACAAAACTCCAGAGATTTACATCACCTTGGCTAAAATTCTGGCCAATGATGAGCCGGTCAAGACATATAAGGGGAAAGTCAAACTAGAGCTCCCTGATTCTGACAATCTTAAAGTCAACTAGCTGCATCAAGAGTACCTGACCTGACTTTCTGAGAGCCAGGATGCTGAAGTGAGCTTGGTAAATATGCTCAAGCGCAAATATGAGGTATGAAATCCCTGTCCTTTGTCCTTTTGTTATACATGCTCTCGTACCCCCCAAGGGCTTGCTCGATAGAATTAGTAGTAAGACGGGTCTTTTAAAGAACGACTTGTACTTTTGTAGAATGGACCGTAGCCCCCAAGGACCGAGTTGTTATGAAAATAATGAGCCAGTGCTTTATGATATCAGTAATCATCATAAATTGTTAAAAAACTCGACATGTAGCCCCCAAGGGCCGGCTCATCTCCTTGAGATAGCCACGTCTTAAGAAAAATAACGATTGACATTAGCCCCCATGTGCCATGTAGGGGGCTTGCAGCTGCATGGGACTTGAACATAGAGAAAATTTTGTATTGTAGCCCCAAGTGTCGAGTTGTCTACCTGCAGTGGCTCGGGGCTTGTAAGCTATCTCTGGTGACTTGTAATGTGCAGGAAATGTTGGATGGGGCCGAGTCGTCCGTGGTCGTCTTGCAGAAGAGACTCAAACAAGAAAATGAGCTCAAGGAAAAGGCAGAAGCTTTGGCGATTAATCTCCAAAAATCCTTGGGCCAATCTGCTAATATCTTGCACAATACAAAATCCGTCTTTGATGAAGAAAGAGACATTCTACAGAAACGTGCTAAGGTAGCCGAAAAACAACTTGGCTCTACGAAAGAGGATTTGACGACTCTGAAGCGTCATATCACCAACATGACTTTGGCTATTTTTCTAAGTTTTCATATCATCATAATCATTTTCCGGGTTAAATTATCAGCCAACTTATTGATGTAACTTTCCTTTGCGCAGGCAAAAAAGTGACAATCTTGTGCAGCAGCACATAATAAAGTTGAAGGCCATATTCACATACCTGGAGCAAATGTTCACATGATGTGATTATATAGTAAAGGTAGTGAAAAACGCCGAAAAGCCTCCTAGCTGGCTCAAAGGCATGCTCAATGACTTGTCAACACTCCCTCAGCGGATCCAAGAATTGAAGAGATCGGCGGCTCATGCTAGGGCCAACTCGACGCTTTCACGTGCAAAAGCTTACTTGTCTGAGCTGGAGCCGGCTCAAATGGAGGGCGGGTTTCCGGAATTTAACTTGGACGACTCAGAATTTTCTCAGGAAGATTATGCCAAGTGTGTGAGGGAGACCCGCATGCTCGCGACTCAACTTGTTGATGAGCTGGACTTGTCAAAATATCAAGCCGGCTATACCAAGGAGAACAAGCACATCAACCCACCTGAATAAAAGCCTTTTGAGCTTGCCCCTCCACGTCGTAAGAAAGACTTTGCTCCTATTGTCGACCCGTCCATTATCATCCACGAGGACTCAATTTTCCCCGCTTTGTCAACCATCCAGTGGACGCCAAGAGACCTCCAAACTGAGCAGGATGAGCCGAAACAAAGCAACCCGGAAGACCAACAGAGGGACGTCGACTCGGAAGATTCAGGAGCTGGCGTGCAGGAGTAATTGTGCTCCTCAAAGAAAAAACTTTGAGTATTTTTTAGCCCAAGTTGGGCTTGTAATAGGAGTAGTCAAAACACTTAGTCAGTTGTTTTACCATCATCCACTTGATACTTTTCAATTGTCATCCTTTGGAAGTAATGAGCCGGCTATTGCAGCTGTTGGCATATGTTTGTCTTTATTTTTATTCATCATGAACAAGCCGGCTGTTACAACTTACTAGAAGCCGGCATCATGGCGCCGTTCATTATAGGTAGATGAAACGCACCAAGTCTAACAATTGGTAGTCATGCGATCCAGTATGCCATCTGTCTGGAGAGGCTGAAAATAATAACCCGAAGTATTGTCGACCTGGAGAATGATGATAATATAACTATTCCTGTAAAATAGAATATGAAGAGATATATATAATTTTGTAACAGAACATAAATAAGTTGCATAATTTTTTTAAGCCGGTTTTTGAGGCTTGGTATTGGACCGGCCTTCGAGGCTCAGGTCATGCTTCAATGAAGCTGGCGTGATAGCCCATGGTTTATCCTTGCTTTGTGTAGGCCTGCTATCACGTGACTTAAGCCGGCGTTTTAACCTTGACAAGTTCAGTGTCCATATGGATTGACTTGATCAAGAGTACGCCAGGTCACCTTTTTGTTGTAGCATGAAGAAAACAGGCAGGTTTAACCAAGTTTTATTATGGCATATGCCGGGTCAAAAGGGATGTTAATAGCTAAACTCGATGAGTTGGAAGCCCCCAAGTGACCTATGATCAAAGAATAAAGACTACACTTTTTTGAGATGAAATGATAGAGGCCCCGAGTTTCGGGGATGCCGGCTTTATTATATTGATAATAAAGATATATACATAGGTATGGACAATGAAATGGAGCCATTGGCTCTAAATATAATAAGGCCAAAGATGAGCAATATTCCAGGGCTTGCTGGTCTCCTCTTCAGAGGTGTGCGACTTCTTGTGTTGACGTATGTCGACAAGATAATATGACCCATTGTTGAGGTTCTTGCTAATTACAAAGGGCCTTTACCATGGTGGTGAAAGCTTATGCATGCCTGTTTGGTCTTGAATCAAATGGAGCACTAAGTCACCTTCCTGGAAAGTCCGACTTCGAACTCTATGGCTATGATAGCGACGTAGGTCTTGTTGCTAGATTGTTGATCCTGCTGCTGCAAGATTGCATTCTTCCTCCAATGCATCTGGAGATTCCTAACAAGCTTGTTCATTATCAGCTTCGACATAAGCAGCAACTTTGGGGGAGTCATGATGGATTTCACTTGGCAAAACAGCTTCGGCTCCATAAACCATAAAGAACGGCGTATAGCCTGCAGATCTATTGGGAGTAGTCCGTATGATCTAAAGGACAATGGGGAGTTCCTCAACCCAGCAGCCAATGGTTCATTCGAGAGGAACCAAAACCCGGGTTTAATTCCACGTAGTATCTCCTGATTAGCTCGTTCGGCTTGGCCCTTGGACTGTGGATGTGCGACTGAGTCTAGGTCAAGCCGGATATGTTCACGTTGACAGAACTGTTCCATTGCCCCCTTGCATAAGTAGATGACATTATCTGTGATGATGATATGTGGGTACCCAAAACGAAAAATCATCTTTTTAAAAAAATGTCACTGTTGTCTCAGCATCACAATTACTGATTGGCTCTGCTTCAACCCACTTGGTGAACTTATGAACCGCCACCAGGAGGTGGGGCTTTTTATTTGAGGACGGCTTGAACAGGACAACCATGTCTAGCCCCCAGACTGCAAATGGCCAAGCTATAGGAATCATCCATAACTCTTGAGCTGACACATGAGCCTGCCGTGCAATCTTCTGACAACCATCATAGTTCCGCACAATGTCCTCAACATATACGTGAGCTGTAAGCCAATAAACAGCATGGCGGAAAGCCTTGCCCACCAAGGATCTTGAGCCAGAATGAGGACCACAGTCACCTGCGTAGATTTCATTGGGAATCTCACGGCATTCCTCAGGGGAAACACAATGTTGAAATACACCCGTGATACTCCTCCGGTGTAACTCGCCATTGACAATAGTCATGGACTTGGAACGTCTGATAATCTGTCGGGCTATGATTTCCTCATCTGGGAGCTCTCCACGAGTCAGATAAGCCAGATAGGGAATTTTCCAATCAGGAATAGAATGAACATAAGCTACTAATTGTGCCTCCGGGTCAGGAATAGCGATATCTTCCTCTGAAGGCAATTTGACAGAGGGACTATGAAGGACATCCAGGAATACATTGGGGGAAACCGGCTTACGGTGAGAGCCTAAGCATGACAGAGCGTATGTAGCCTCGTTGAGCCGTCGATCAATATGATCAACCTGATGACCCTAAAAATGACCTATAATAACGGTGACTGCTCGCCTATAAGCCGCCATGAAAGGGTCCTTGGAATCTCAAGTCCCAGATACTTGCTGAGCAACCAAGTCCGTGTCACCCAAACATCTCACCCGGCTTAAGTTCATTTCCTTAGCCATGCGAAGCCCATGAAGGAGGGCCCCATATTCAGCTGCATTATTAGTGCAGGGAAACATGAGGCTTAAAACATAACAAAATTTATCACCTCGCGGAGAGGTTATGATAATTCCAGCCCCGAGCCTTACAATTGTTTAGAGCCATCGAAGTATATAGTCCAGTACATGTTATCTGGCTTCTCCTCGGGAAATTGCGATTTAGTCCAATCATTGATGAAATCCATCAACGCTTGAGATTTGATCACCGTCTGTGGCACATACTTCATATGATGTGGTCCAAGCTCAATTTCCCATTGAGCAACCTGGCATGTAGCCTCCCAATTTTGGATAATATCCCCTAGAGGAGCTGAACTGACCACGGTAATTGGGTGTTCCCAGAAATAATGATTTAACTTGCGACTAGCCATAAAGACACCAGGTACCAGTTTCTGCCAATGTCGATATCGTTGCTTGGACTCAGACAAAACCTCGCTGATATAATAGACTGACCTTTGGACTGAGTATTCCTTCCCGGCCTCCTTCCGCTCTCTAACAACTGCCACACCTATCGCCTTATTATTGGCAGCAATGTTTAGGAGCATAGGATCTTTTTCGAGTCGAGCGGCTCGGACGGGCGGCTCAACCAATTGCTTCTTAAGGGCTTCAAAAGCTTTGTCTGCAGCACCTGTCCAGACAAAATTGTCTGTCTTTTTCAACAACTGGTACAGTGGAATTGCTTTCTCACCCAGGCGGCTTAAGAACCAGCTCAAGGCTGCGATGCGACCCGCCATACGCTGAACGTCGTTGATATTAGTCGGCTTAGCGAGAGAGGCCACCGCTTTGATCTTGTCCGGGTTTGCCTCAATGCCCTGTTCTGACACTAGAAATCCCAGTAACTTGCTTGCAGAAACACCAAAAACGCATTTGGCTGGGTTAAGTATCATCTTGTATACCCGAAGATTGTCAAGAGTCTCCTTGAGGTCATCCAACACAGTCTCATTCTTCTGGGATTTGACCACGATATCATAAACATAAGCATGAACATTGCGCCCAATCTGTGAACGTAGGCAATTCGGTATGCATCACTGATAAGTCCAAAAGTTTCGGATTTCGGGCTCCGCAAAACCCTTAAGATTCGAACACAGGGGCGTGTGCGAGGATCCCCTGCAGCTTCGCCCTACCTAGCTCGCTACTCGACGGACACGACGACGAACTCGCACGATGACGAGGAAGAAGATGAACACGATAGTTTACCCAGGTTCGGGCCGCTGCGAAGCGTAATACCCTACTCCTGCTTTGGTGGATTGCCTCTCGAGGAGGTGTGGTGGATGAACTAGTACAGTGTTTCGGGGCCTCGTGAGGGCGCTCCTGAGGTGTTCTTGGCCATCTGTTGGCTTGATGATGGATGAGTGGATCGACTGGTTTTGGATCCCCCCTACGGTGCAGCCTACCCTCTATATATAGCGGTGGCTCGAGGCCTCTTCCCTTATCGCAATGGCGGGAAGGGATCCCACAACGGCCAATTTTGAAGGGGGACAGGAGTACATGTCCGCCCTGCCCAAAGGCGGTCTTCGCCTGCAAAGTAGCTGTCAACGGCGCAGAGGTGGGCTCGGCGATGACATCCGCTCTACGGGGCTCATGGTCGTGGTCTTGTTGCACCGAAACGGAAACCTTTGGGGGGTGCTTTGGGAACCCGCGTATGCCCTTGCTCCCTTTGCTCCAAAGGGGAAACTGTGCCGCTTGGCGCGCTGGCGCCCGCCTGTCCTTCCTTGCGTCATCTTTGACTCCTGAGGCCGGGCCTTGCATAGAGATCTCCGCCGCTCCGGAGGGGTCCTGGGGAGGCCCATCCCTTGCCGGTCTTGACGCCGCCCCTCCTCGCGAGGCTTGGGCCCTCGCGAGTGCCTTGTTTTGAGTGGGGCCGCGCTTGGCTATGTTTGGCTGACGAAGTGGGCCATGCCCTGGGCCGCAGGCAGGCGGGTCTGGGTACCCATGTTCCCAGAACGCCGACAGTAGCCCCTGGGCCCAAGACGTGCTCGGGCCGGCTTCTAGGCAAAGCCTTGCGGCCGGCCTGAAGCGGCCGGCCCGAAGCGGCGGCAAGCCCCAAATGCCTGCGGGCCAGGCTTCATATTGCGGCAGTCCGTGGGACCGTCGCCCCTTCTCCTCTGCACCGGACCGGCCATTGCCAGGTTTGGCGAGTCGTCCGGCACACGCCACCAAGCCGCCTTCGTCTCCCGTTGATTCCACCGTCTGTTCTCCCCTCCTCCACGGCTCTCGCCCCCTTCGCCGAGTCCTTGTGCGCGCGCCGCCTTGCTTCCCCCCTTTTTGCAATGGCTCTGAAGAAGGGGGAAGGCGAAGGCTTGAGGGGGCCGACGACTGCCTCGCCGCCTAAGCCCGCGCTGGGTCAGTCATCGGTGGTGAACTTGGAGGGGTTGGAGAAGGTTCAGCTGGTAGTCACCGCCGGCTCCAATGAGTGGGGGGCCACCAAGATCTGGCCTGGCTCGCGGCCTCGGAACGAGCTGGAGGCCTCCGCTGTACCGCTTCATATTAACGCCCTCCTCTCGGGCGTTCTGCCGCCATTCTCAAGGTTCCTCTCCGCCATGCTTTCGCATTACTGGATCCACGTGCTCCACCTTGACCCTGGTTCCCTTGTCCTCCTCTCAGCCTTCGCGTTCCTTTGTGAGGCCTTTGTTGGCATCTTCCCCTCCGTGTCCTTGTTGCGCCACTTCTTCTCCCTTGAGTTGGTTTCGGGGGCACAGTGCTCTGGGTGTGTGTCCTTGAGAACGGCAGACGCATCGGCCCGGGGGGCCCTCAACGCCGGACTCTCTCCGAAAGCAGAAGGGTTCCGGCGGCAATGGGTGTACGTCGACGCCGCCGGGGCCGAAATTCCGTTTCGACTCCCGCTGACCCCCGCAATGCCGAATCGCGGATGGAGGCACAAGGAGCTAGCTGACCCAGGGCTCGCACGGGTCCTAGCCAGGCTGGCGAGGCTGAAGCAGGCGGGCGTGACGATGGCGATGGTGGTGCGGGAATTCACACGCCGACGAGTTGCTCCTCTTCGGTGCCATTCCCATCCGATGTGGGCCTTCACGGGCCCCCGTGATCCAATGAGGATCCAGGTTCCGCCTCTTTCCCCCGACGTGCTGCGCGAGCTTCTCCGCCGCCTGACTGGTGGTGAACCTGACGAGCTCCCCCGGGACGGCCTTCCCTTGTACAACTACAAGGACCGGGAAGCTCTCATCGCAAAGATGCCGCGTTTCGACGAGTGGGGGTTCCTCCCTCCGGAGGGGACTCGCCCACAGGATGCATACTTCTTGGGGGCCCCGCCCTCCGAGAATTCGGGGGACGCCGCCCCTCTCGGGGTCGAGGTGGGTCGCCTTTGCTGCCCGCTCCTCCGGCCCCCGCCTCGGGTCAAACCGAGGTCGGGGGTGACGCCCAGCCGATGATGAAGGTCGCCGTCTCCGCCGCTGAGTATCAATCGCCGGTCGTCGGTTCATCATCCCCCGGATTCCGCGCCGGCCGGAAGAGGAAAGCGCCCAGGGGCGGCCGCTCCCCAGCGCCGTGGGCTCCGATGAAGAGGAAGTGGATCGCCGTAGATGAGTAAGTGCTTGCGCCCCCCTCGACCTTCTCTCCGGCGCCTTCCTTCTGAGCTTCTGTTTTGCAGGCTCCCCACCGGCGATGGGGGAAACGGGTCGGCGTCGCCCGCTCCTGCGTCCACCGAGCCTCTTGCGGTCTCCTCTCTCATTGGCCGCGGGGTTCGGCCCACCAGGGCGCCCACATCCGAGCTTGTTCGGCTGTCTGGTGGCCCCGAGCGCGAGCCCCCTGCGGTCTTCTTCGCCCAAGGCCTCCAGCTCCCCAGAATGGGGCCGCTTCCCCCGCCTGTGGCCTTCTCTGCGGTCGTGCCGCGCCGCATCCTTGGGCCCCCCTTGCTCGATGACGCGGGGCCCCAGGGGGTGCGTCCTTCTTCCGGAGTGCCTATACAGGAGCCCCCAGCCCCTGGGCTCATGTTTGGGCCGGGTGGCTCCTCGCGCACCTCCCCCGTCCACCCTGGGAAAGGTGGAATCCCTAGTTGGCCCCTTGAGCCCGCTGACGTCTGGGGCGCCGCGCCATGGGGTTTTCTCCACACCGCGGCGGACGCGCTAAGGCGCCTGGGGGTGGGGCTCGCCAACAATGATGTCCGCTTGGAGGCGGAGCGCCAGCGCCTCACGCAGGGATGGCACCAGCTTGAGGTCGCGGGGAACCTCGGCCGCCTGCAGCGTGAGTGCGCCCGTGCGAAGGTCGACGAGTCTCTTGCCGCGGCGGTGGAGGCCCGCGAACGCGCTCTTGCCGAGGCTCAGGAAGCCGACTGCCGGCGCAGGGCCTCCGAGGATCGCTTCAGGGAGCTTCAGGCCTCCAACGCCGACCTTGAAAGGCAGATCCGGATGCGGAGGGCCACACTCGAGGGTCCATCAACCGAGTTCCTTTCCGCCAGCGCGAGCCCCCGAGCGCCTATTGACTCGTTGGCGTTGGAGGCGCTGGAGCAGAGCCTGGAGCAGGAGAGGCTGGAGGTGAGGGAGCGCCAGGCGTCGCTTGCCGAGGAGTCCCTTGCCTCACGCGAGGCGAAGTTCCAAGAAGAGGTCAACAACAAGGTGGCTGAAGTTTGGCGTTCCCTTCTCCAGGACTACCGCGCGAAGCTGAAGCTTCAGGAGTTCCGTTTCTGCCAGCGTTGCGATCACCTGAAAGGCGAGGCTGATGCCCTCAAGAAAAGGTTAAACCAGGAGGAGGGGCGTCGGCGAGCCGCGATGGACGCTCAGGCTGCTGTCAAGGCCGAACTAGCATTTCTCTATAAACAAGTGAAAGGCGCTGCTTCCCTGGTAGAGAAGTCTTCGGACGAGGCGGGCCGTGCTCACGGCCTCCAGCACGCGTGCTCCCAGATGTTCCGGTCCATTGAGGGGAGGGCTACCCGGGCCTTGAGCGACATCTGCGGCATGAGCGTCTCGAGCCCCTTGGTTCCGGACAATGCCGGGTACTTGGGCTTCTTTTCCAGGGTCGTGGAGTGCCTTGAGGAGAGCGCGGAGAAGATCCGCGTGCTTGTGGAGGAGAAGCGTCGCGACCTCCTCGAGCGGGCGGCTACGAACGTCTTCAGCCACCTCCTTCGCCTCGACCCACACTTCGATTTTGGTGCGGTGCTTGGTCCTGTGCCTGAAGTGATTCGCGCCGCCCTCGCCGGGTGGGTCAAGGACCATGTGGACGACCTGATAACGGAGCTTTCCTCCGACGAAGCCGGGGGCAGTGCCTGAGCCGGGGAGCATGGGGCCGTCGCCAGGCGGTGATGACGAGAGTAGCGGCGACGGCGCGCCCCCTCGTGTAGCCTTCTTGGTCTCCTGGTATGGTTATGCGTGCAGACTAGTGGCAATTCTTATGTATTTTGGAAAATACCTTCGAATGTGTCCCCGAATGACGGGGTGTGTAGCGCCGCGCTTCATCTCATCTGAGGTCGCCACAAACCCGGTCGTCGCGCTTACGGTAGCCTTCTGCGCCGTGGGGGTTTGTCGTAGCGCCTGGGGAGGGGTCCGGACGTCCTGAGGGTTTCCCCTTTACGTGTACGAGGCAAGTCGGGGGCCCTTTCGGTACTCTACGTCTTCAGGCCCCAGTCCCGCACATTTCCCGACCACCGTAGCATACGACCGGATCACCAGGATGCAACTACGAGGTCAGGCCTCGACACCCTTGATACCGATCGGATCACCAAGGATGACACCAAGGGGCGAGTGGCTTTGTGACCGGTAAGGCTCCTGAGGCTCGATGCTCAGGGGCCCCCTTTGACGCTCAAGCGGCTCTACGTCGGTAGGTCCCAGTCCCGCGCATTCCCTACCACCGTTAGGTACGACCGGATCACCTGGACGCACTTCACGAGGTGGGGCCTCGACACCCTTGATGCCGACCGGATCACCAAGAATGACATCAAGGGGCGAGTGGCTATATGACCGGTAAGGCTCCTGAGGCTCGATGCTCAGGAGCCCCATTTGACGCTCGAGCGACCCCCGTTTTGTCCTGCTGGATACTGCCTCAGGAGGCCCTGGGGCCTCCCGAGGCTCCGTGCTGCTGTATCGTGCTGCGACCGGAGCCCCCAAGTGGGGGTCAACTGCCCAAAGATGCACGTCCCTGAGGCGACAGGGCCTGGCTATCCAGCTCCGAGGCGCCTCGGGGAGGGCCGGAGCGCACGGTTTTTCACAAAACGCCAATCCAGAAAGAGAGAACTCACGATTGGTAAAACGAGAGAACAAAGAGAGAAAGTCCCCGCCCCTTTTTTCTTTTTAAACATAGAGTTACGAAATCCTCGAACTTCTGACAGGTTCAAGCACAAAAAAGGACCATCGAAGGTTGCAACTTGGAATACATAAAAGATCGAGAAAACGGCCGCGTCCGGCTTTTTAGGGTAGTCTTCGTCTTCGTCTTCCCCCAGCGCTGAGCGTAGGGCATCCACGTTGCATGGGCATAGCCATTGGTGGGCAGTGTTGACTTCTCCGCCAGCGCGGAGCTGTGGCTGCCACATTGTGTGGGAGGAACCCCTCCGCGTCCTCGGGGGGCTCCGGGCGTATACAGCCCACTCATTATTACGTGAGAGTGTCACGGGTTGGTGTAGGTCCCAGGGGTGTATAGGGAGCTCCATGCCTCGCGGGCACGAAGCCCACTCCCAGCCCCCGGGCTCGTCGCGGCGAAGTAGGGTCTGCCCTGGGCAGGCCCTCGAGCGCAGGGGGAGCCCCTTGCGCTCTCCGACTGGAAGGCCCGCCCCACAAGGAGGCCCTGGGCTCCCCGGGTGGTGCCCCAACGCGCCTCGCTAGGGTCCCCGGGGTTCCCATGCTGGTACTCGGGGCCCTGCCCCTAGGTCGGGCGAGCCGGGCCTGGGGACATGGGCGAGTACATGATCACCCGCTGGTGATCGAATGAAATCCGACCCAGAGACATGGGCGTATGTTCCACCCTCCGTCTCCAAGCGAGCATCGCGCGCCCTGGAGACACGGGCGCATGTTCCACCCTTTGTCTCCAGGTTGGGATCGTCTAGCCCGGGGACATGGGGGTGTGTTCCACCCTCCGTCCCCAAGCTGGGGCCTCCCGGCCCGGGGATGAGGGCGCATACTCTACACTCCGTTCCCAGGCAAGTGACCCCCGGTCCCCAGACCCAGACGTCTGCTCAAGGCAGCTCCCTACTAGCGGGCGTGCCTCGCGAGGGTCCCCACGCTGGGCACCTTCGCGAGGCCAGCCCCGCAAGCCGCCCCCGCGAGGTTGCACGTACCTGTCCGCGCGGGGGCTGCCTGCAAAGTCGCGTGAGCGCCTCCTGTCGACGTGGTAGCCGGTGCCGATCCCTTCGTGGCCCGAGCGCGCACCAACATGGTCGTTGTAGAGTTGCGCGGGCCCCCGGGCGCCGGCGTAGTCGAGCCTCCGGTGCTCCTCCCTGGTCCCGGTGAGCGTGCCGAGAGGCGCGAGGCGACGCCCCTCTCGTGCGGCCAGCACCTCCCACCGGTCTCTGCCAGCGTCTGCGGCCGGCTCCTGCGTCCCCGGCGGCTCGAGCCAAGTCCCTGGTGAGCGCGGGATGCTATGGACATCCCGTGCGCGCCCGCGTGGTTCAGGCGCCGTGCTCGCCGATCGTGCGAGTTCATGGGCGTGGGCCTCGCTGAGATACTCCTGGGTCTCGTCGGCGGTGGTGTCGCGCCCAGGGGCGCGCCTGGCCTCGTCGATGTTGCGGTCGCGGGAAGCGTGTTGGCGCCGTAGCTCGTGCGCCACGAGGAGCGCGACATGTCTGTGCGTCGGGTCTTGGCAAACTTGGAAGAGTGGTGGCACGGCCCGAGCGCGGGGAAAGGCCGGGGCGGTGGGCGCTTGCCGTGCGGTTGGTGAAGGCGGCAGCCCCCAGCGCCCGTTGAGAGTCCGGCCGGCGACAGTGCCCGCTGACGGGGTGGCAGAGCGACGCGGGGCGCCATGGCCCGCCGGCGCCGGCCGCGCCACGCGGGCCGCTCACCGCTCAGCACGGGCTCGACGTCCTTTTACCATGAGTGCGGTGAGCGGAGGCGAGGCGAGACCCGAAGGAGATTTCGACATGCCCCCTACCTGGCGCGCCAAATGTCGGATTTCGGGCTCCGCAAAACACTTAAGATTCGAACACACGGGCGTGTGCGAGGATCCCCTACAGCTCCGCCCTACCTAGCTCGCTACTCGATGGACACGACGACGAACTCGCACGATGACGAGGAAGAAGATGAACATGATAGTTTACCCAGGTTCGGGCCGCTGCGAAGCGTAATACCCTACTCCTGCTTTGGTGGATTGCCTCTCAAGGAGGTGTGGTGGATGAACTAGTACAGTGTTTCGGGGCCTCGTGAGGGCGCTCCTGAGGTGTTCTTGGCCATCTGTTGGCTTGATGATGGATGAGTGGATCGACTGGTTTCGGATCCCCCTACGGTGCAGCCTACCCTGTATATATAGCGGTGGCTCGAGTCCTCTTCCCTTATCGCAATGGTGGGAAGGGATCCCACAACGGCCAATTTTGAAGGGGGACAGGAGTACATGTCCGCCCTGCCCAAAGGCGGTCTTCGCCTGCAAAGTAGCTATCGACGGCGCAGAGGTGGACTCGGCGATGACATCCGCTCTGCGGGGCTCGTGGTCGTGGTCTTGTTGCACCGAAACGGAAACCTTTGGGGGGTGCTTTGGGAACCCGCGTACGCCCTTGCTCCCTTTGCTCCAAAGGGGAAACTGTGCCGCCTGGCGCGCTGGCGCGCGCCTGTCCTTCCTTGCGTCATCTTTGACTCCTGAGGCCGGGCCTTGCATAGAGATCTCCGCCGCTCCGGAGGGGTCCTGGGGAGGCCCATCCCTTGCCGGTCTTGACGCCGCCCCTCCTCGCGAGGCTTGGGCCCTCGCGAGGGCCTTGTTTTGAGTGGGGCCGCGCTTGGCTATGTTTGGCTAACGAAGTGGGCCATGCCCTGGGCCGCAGGCAGGCGGGTCTGGGTACCCCCGTTCCCAGAACGCCAACAAAAAGGCATAGAGACATAGTAGAAAGCCCCAAAAGGTGTGATAGAGGCCGTCTTCCCCTGATCCTCAACGGCCATCTTGATCTGATGACAGCCGGAGTAAGCATCCAAGAAACACAAACACTCACAACCAACGGTGGAATCAATGATCTGGTCAATGCGAGGAAGCGTGAACGGGTCCTTAGGACAAGCCTTGTTAAGATGTGTGTAGTCAACACACATACGCTGGGTGCCGTTTTTCTTCAAAACAAGCACCAGCTTTGCTAACCACTCGGGGTGGAATACTTCAATAATGAATCTGGCAGCTATGAGTCGAGCCACTTCTTCACCAATAGCCTTTTGTCTCTCCTCATTAAAACGCCGGATGTACTGTCGGACAGGTTTCATCATTGGATACACATTGAGGTGGTGCTCAGCTAGTTCTGTCCGTACACCAGGCATGTTAGAAGGCTTCCATGCAAAAATGTCCTGATTTTCATGGATGAATTTGATGAACACGCTTTCCTGTTTGGGATCCATCCCTCTCCCAATAGTGAACTGTTGGGATGAATCTCTGGGATCCATGCAAAAATCAACCAACTTTGTATCCTCAGCCGACTTGAATTTGAGCAGGGGGTCAGACTTCGTAGTTGGCTTTTTCCGGGAGGTCATATCCGCCGGGTCAACATTGGCTTTGTAGAACTTCAGCTCTTCCGCTGCGCAAGCTGACTCGGCATAAGCGATATCTCCCTCCTCACATTCTTGAGCAATTTTCTGGTTGCCATCAACCGTGATGGTCCACTCGGGACCAGACATCTTGAGTTTGAGATAAACATAACAAGGCCGCGCCATAATGCGGGCATAAGCTGGCCGTCCAAAGAGGGCGTGATAAGGGTTCTTGATTTTGACCACCTCGAAGGACAAAGGCTCACATCTTTAATTGAGCTCCATACCAAAAGCAACTTCTAGCTTGATTCACCCAATTGGGTATGCTGACTTCCCAAGAACAATCCCATAAAAACTATGGAAGAAGGCTGGAGCTGCTTCTCTGACAAATTCATCTGTCTGAACGTGTCATAGTATAAGATGTTGATGCTACTTCCCCCGTCCATAAGTACCTTTGTGAGTTTATATCAACCAACTTGAGGTGCCACCACCAGAGCGATACCACCCGGATTATCAACCCGGGGTGGATGATCCTCTCTGCTTCACGTTAAAGGTTGCTCTGACCAGTTTAAATATGCGGGGACAGCCGGCTCGACCATATTGATGGCTCTCCACTGAACCTTGCGACCATGCTTGCAAGTGTTGGTCGTGAGCATGCCCACTATTCGACTGCTTTGGGTTGCTCTAAAAACCGACCTGCTTAACTTGTTGCTGATTGCCTTACCTAGAACTTGGATTTCCGCCTCCTTTGTTGCCAGAACCGTAGTAACCAGCCCTCGAGCCACCCAATCCATGGAAAACAGAATTGGCGAAGCCACCAGATGAGCCGGATCCATGGAAACTAGTCCCAGACCCACCGGCGACAGGTTGACCCGGATGTCCACTTCCACCGACGGCAGGTTGACCCGGATGTCCGCTTCCACCGCCTCCGTGGTGATTCTGATAAGCTTGGTTATGAAATTCCCGCATGATGAAGCATTTTTCTCACGAGTGGTTCGCTGGCTTATCTGGGAAACTATGTTTTGGACAAGGACTTTTAACTGCCTCCTCATAGTTACGAGCTTTGTTCCCATTGTAAGACCTGCCGGAGTTGTTATTTCGTCGCTGACCCTTAAAGCCAGTATTGGTGTTACCAAAAAAGTCTGAGCCTCTCTCTTGATGTTTGTGCTTGCCTCTGTTGCCTTGACCACCATGATTTCCGGTATGCCCTGGGGTGTTCTGCTGGACACCCTTACCACCATCGCCTTTCTTGCCTATGCCGGATTTATCATCGTCTGAAGTAGGATCCTTTGTATTGTCCGACTTAGCGTACCTAGTCAAGACATCCATGAGGTCTCCCATGTCTTGAACTATTCACTTAAGGCGCCCAAGCTTCTAAACAAGAGGCTGGAAGTGACAGTTTTTCTCCAGAATTAAAACAGCCCGGGCAACTATTATACTGTCAGAGGAGTGAATAATCTCCGTGACCCGGCGAGTCCAGCGATGGGCAGACTCATTCGTACATTGGATACGATGCTATAGATCAACAATCGTCATTGGGCATTTGCATGTTTCTTGAAAGTTTTTGATGAAGCGTTCCTTTGATTCTGCACAGGTATTAATTGAATTGGGAGGTAGGTTTTTCAACCATGTCCGAGCCGGACCCTCCAACATCAACGTCAAGTACATGGCACAAACCACATCACTGACGTCCAGCATGTCCATGGCTATCTCATAGCTTTTTATCCATGCAACCGGCTCAAGGTTAGCCATGTAGTTGGGAACTTTGTGAGAGACTTCCAAATCCTTGAGCATACGCTCATTGCACAGAGCCGGGACGAGTCATGGCACTCTGATTGTTCTGGTGCTCAGACCCGCCGCAAAGGAAACAGGCTTGGGTGTGGAGGTGGGCACATGACCCGCCGCTTGCGCCTCGCGCACGGCTTGGGCCGCGTCGACAACTGCCTATGCATCTAACACCGCCGGTCGAGCCGGCGAATTCGGAGCATGCTGCTTGCGCCCGTTGCTGGAGACCGCAGGGGACCCCTCATGCCGACTCCTGCTGCGACTCTGATAAGGGGTAGAGTCAACCTGATCTCGGCTATAAGAGTACTGCGCCTGTTGGGTGACCGCAGTTTTCAGCATCTCGATGGCGTTTCTGGCCTCAACCTCAATTGGGGTGTTTCCTATGATCAGGAGCACTTCGAGATTGCAAGGTGCCACCAACATATTGTCCACAGGATTGGATAAATGAACCACCGGCATCCGAAAACAATGAGGTGGCGACTGAGCTGGCGGCGGGTGGGCTGGCTCATGCCGTTGAGCCTACTGATGAGGTTGATCCAAACGGGGTTGTCCAGTCCCAGGCGTGTGTTGTGGCATGTTGAAAAGGCACGTTGGCTCGTAATTGGGGGCAAGCGGCTTGTGTCCATCCTCCGATGAACTGCTTCTGAAGCTTCCCAATGAAGACTTAGCTGCCAGGCCTCTGCCTTCAAGTGTTCAGCCTCGATGTGGATGTGAGCCTTAATTCCTCCATGCGGGTATTCTCAGCGTCGATTTCCTCTTGAAACTTAGCCATCTTCCCACAAAACTTGGTCAACTCTTTGTTACGTTCCGCCTGATTCTCCGCGATTACTGGTGCCTCCAAGAGTGTCGTCATGTCAGCCATCAACCGGGCCATAGGTTGAGACGGCGTTTTTTCCGAGCAGGTCGCGCCTGGCGCCGAAGTGCCGGTCCCAATCACTGCACCAGCCGCCGCGGAGTCGAGGGCCACCATTTTTCCTTCCATGAAGGGTCTCCCGAGCAGTCTCATCATCTTAGCACCACCAAGCCCACCATCACAAAGTGGGAGGATCGATTCGGTATCTCCAACCGAAGACTGTCCATCGGAGTAGACGTGAGTGTCCCCGCTAGTCGCGAGGTTATTTGCAAGGTCGACTCCTTGAGTGAAGCCGACGAAGACGTGATCCCGACCAGCTTGATCCCAGGCGGGTTCGGTGTGCCGAGCCGGCTCGACGATGTCGGTGCAGATGTTTGGCTCGGGTCCTGTTCCGCCGATGAAGACGTGGATCTTGCCAAAGGGGACCCGATAGCCATACTCGATTGAGCCGGCCCCGGGAGCCCATCCTGCATCATCGATTTAGAGGTTGCCGCGACGACTCTAGGTCATCCGGCCGATCGCATATCCATCGATCCCTGGGAGAGCTCCCTCAAAGAACTCAACACCACAGTGCATTGGCCCCACGGTGGGTGCCAACTGTCGTGCTTTTATCACGGCAGATCTCCTAGCGAGAGGACTAAGTCTAGGAGCCATCACAACTAGGTGGTTGCTTGGATGTGGTTGATCGGGAACAAAAGACGAGGTTTTACCCAGGTTCGGCCCCTCCAATGGAGGTAAAGCCTACGTCCTACTTTTTGTGTTATTGATGATGATGATCTCGATTACAAGGGTACAGAATCGCTAACCTAGCTCTTGAGGATTTCTTCCTATCTTAGGGGCTCCCTTTTATATACATATATACATATATATATATATATATATATATATATATATATATATATATATATATATATATATATATATATATATATATATATATATATATATATATATATATATATATGTATGTATATATGTATATAAAAGGGAGCCCCTGAGATATACAGACCGTCTATTCTGACATCGATGTCATAATAACTATTCTGACAACATTTCCGAACTGCACGGTTAACGTGGGTGCACTGCATCCCTATCAAATTAACACTGCAATGTAAGCAGAAAAAACTGCACGCATTTTTTCGGCACCATTTTCACTCCAGTTTCTAAACCGTTTGTCGGAACGAGACATACAATATACCGTTGGATAGCTACGGAAAATCCGCAACTTTTCCATGTTGACCACTTTTCGTGATTCTTCACGGTTTAAGTGCAGTTTCAAAAACGGTGGGCCGCCCGACGAGTGGCAGCGAGCGTATTTTCGCGTTTTTCTCTAAACCGCTCGTCGGAATGAATCAAACAATATGGCGTTGGAAAGATATCGTCGAGGCGTAACTTTTTCATGTCGATCACTCTCTCTAATTCCTTACGGTTTGAGAGTAATTTCAAATTTACTAAAAACGGAATTCTGTTTTTCAAATTTTACGAATTTTTTGGTACGGTTTTCGCTGTAGTTTTTGAACCGTTTATCGGAATGAGGCATGTGATACGGCGTTGGAATGCTATGTAATAGGCGCAACTTTTATATGTTGGTCATTTGTTGAGATTCCTCACGATTTTAAAAGAATTTTGGAAAAGGTGCTGCTGCCTACGAGTGGCAGCGAGCGTATTTTTGTAAAAAAATTCAAACCGCTCGTCAGAACGATGCACATGATACGGCGTTGGAAAGATATCAACGAGGCGTAACTTTTTTCATGTAGAACACTCGCTCTAATTCCTTACAGTTTAAGAGCAGTTTTGATTTTACCAAAATGCGGACATTCTGTTTTTCGCGACACCAAAATCGACTAGGGAACTGCATCGGACAGAAGAACGCACTGCTTTGGACGAAAAACCGCACTGCATCAGACGGGCAAGCGAACTTCATTATTTCTTTTTATAGTGTTTGTTTTGTTTTCACTTCGGATGAACCAAACTACATCCGACGAACAATGACACTACATCAGAGGGAATACCGTACTGCAGTATCAAGAAAAGGGGACTGCAATATCACATGGTCAAAATTAATGAACCGCATGGTGAAGGATAGAAAACTGCATTTTTAAGTTGGTGAAAGTAAACCACAGGGCAGAAACTAGTGAGCAGCATTTTGAAAGTAAACCGCATGAGTGAGCTGCATTTTTTCACTATTATTACAATTTGCATACAACAGTAGATCGCACATCACAAAAAACACATGTTTTTTGGACTACATGAAAACAAACAGGGAACTGCAAAATGAAAAAAAACGCACGCCTGCGAGCCACCGAACACTAGCAGGATTCATCCACTGCCCGCGCAATACGAACTGCATGAAGTGGAGCTGGAGAGGAGTCGGCGCACTGGTGACGCTTTGCCAGTGGTGCTCGCGCGGTGAAGGAGGAAGGGATGTCACTTCATGCGGCGTGTGAGCACTGCACGAGCTCCTTCGCCGGATTGCATGCACGCCAGTGGGCTGCACCAATGCGACTGCCGTGTTGCATGCCGTCGGGGGGGGGGGGGGGGGGGGGGCGGACTGTACGCGCGCCAGTCTGCACTGCGGAGACGAGGTGAGAGCTCGGGGCCTCACTGGTGGCTTGCTGTGGCACATCGGGTGCCGATGAGCCGGATTGGAGGGCGTGGTGGGAGGCAGAGGGGTACTCACCCACTTGCCGTCCATGGAGAAGAGAGCAGGCAGGAGGGGGAGCCGATCCCGGCGGCGGCGAGGTCCCTGTGGTGGCGAGGCAGAGGATGGGTGGTGCCTCGCTGAAGACAAGCAAAATCACACAGGATGAAACAGTGAACTGCAGAAGAAAATCTGAACAAAGTTAAAAAAAATTGAACCATTAGTGTACCATCATCGCCTAGGAGCCCGCGGTGGAAAAATCGTTGGCAAAAAAAAGTTTTCTAGTACTGCGATTCCACCCAGTACTGCACTGTCCCTTGGGACGAACTTCTCACCCCCGTGGACCGAGCTGCACACGACGTACGCAGCGGCTGATTCCGATGTTGATAGTCGCGCCTAGATGCAGAGGAGGACACTCAGGATAGAACAAGGGGAGGAGCAGGACTCCGACGAAGGCGCTGCCGTTGCCCTCCTTGTGTGCCTCCCGGCGGCCACGATTTGTGCTTCGGAGTCGTCGTTGAGGAACACAGGAGCTCGAGCTCGAGAACGGCGACCTTCACGGGAAGAGAAAACTAACAGCACGGAGCGGAGGGGAGCACCACGAAGAGGAGGTGAGAGCTCGGTGCCAGGCCAACTGGGGAAACAGAGTGATTGGAGGCTGGTTGCGCCGATGGAACTAGGAGATCCACGGATCCAGGCCGTGGTGATTGGAGGCGGCCAATCTCTGTCGACTTCGGCAGGATGAGGACTTTGGCAATGTGGGAGGTGGTGGGTTGGGCCACGGAGAACCGCATAGTCACCGTAGGAGCGCCACAGTCGGGGTTAGTCGGGGGGCTGGGCGGCGAGGGAGGTGGGGGCGGCGGCGGGAGGGTGGGATTGGTCGAGACTGGCAGGGAGGTGGGGGCGACGGGCGGTTGGGAGTTGGTCGGGGCTAGTAGCCACGACTAGGAGGGAGGTGGAGGCGACGTGGTGATCCGGCAGGCGGCAGGCCCGCTGGCCGCCGGTGGAGGGAGGTGGTAGGAGGCGGCGTTGTGGGGGTGGGAAGAAGATGGAGGTGGTGGGTCGGGATGGGAGTGGGAGAGGTGCGAACGGATAAGGTCGGGATGGGTCTGGGACATGGGTGGGGTGGGTTTTGTTTTTGTTAAGGGCAGTTCGATCCATTGGACGTAGTGCGGGGGTGTTGTCAGAATAAGAAAATGATGTTAAAATAATATATATATATATATATATATATATATATATATATATATATATATATATATATATATATAGGGTGAGTCTATTCTGACACCACCCTTAAAGAGTCTTATTCTAACACTAAAAAGCTTATTCTAACACCACAAACAGACTGCCGCACCCCTACGTCCGAACCACTCCAGACCCGGTGACAAAACCGCAGAAACAATAGAAAAAAGTAAAATCCGCCACCCCGCTTGGCACCATACCCACCCCACGTCCCGCACGACACTCACCTCCTTCTTCCGATCGAAACCCCACCCACCACATCCCCTTCCTCCCGGTCGGCGCCTCCACGCCTCCTCTTTCTCCTGGCCAACGACGCCCCGCCTCCTCTTCCTCCCGGCAGACGCCACCCCGCCTCCTCTTCCTACAGGATGGTGCCGCCGCGCCTCCTCTTCACCACCACGTCCACCATCTTCCCCCCGTCGTTCGCTCCACATCTCCCCTCCATGCCTCCGCCCAAACCCCGCCACCTACCGCCGTCGAGCCGCGGCCAGCCCTTCCACTCCAGAACCCTCCACCGTGGCCTCGCGGATATGAACAGCCACAGATCGAAACGCGAGGCGCCACCGCCGAATCGAGCCAGGGACCTGCTCCTCCCCCGCTTCAGATCCGGCTGCCCGTGACCCGCCACCGCCGCCGTCCATATGGCGGGCATGGAGTGGACAGAGGAAGGAGGGAGTGTGCTCCCCGACGTTCCACCTGCGAGATCCATGGTGGAGGATGTCGAGCAGCACCACCACAAGCTTCCGAGAGTTCTGTTCTTCGATGGTGACATCTTGTGTGGCTCTCCTCACCACCAACAAGCCGCCGGACTTCAACTTCTTCTCCCCCTCCGTCGAGCGGTTCTGCGGGCACATTCCGTGCAGTGCAGGCATGTGTGTTCGTGAAGTGTGCCCGTGTTTTTGCAGTGGACGAGCACGTGGCGGGAACAGCTGAACATGGAGGATCCCCTAGCGGCCTGATCCCCGGCCACGAGCTCCCTCTCCATGGCCTCCTACTATGACGGTGAGCTGCGGTGGACCTCAACAGCTACCTTAGTGGGCACCCGCGTGCAGTTCGCCGGTGGACAACGGCCCCCGCGTGCAGTTCTTCGGCGGGCAGCAGGCCCCACATGCAGTTCTCCGGCGGGCATCGAGCCTCCTGCTCATCGTCTCCAGTCTGCTCCGCCTGGATCCGACCCCTCGCAACGCGCTGCTTTAGGTGAACTCGCCTCCATGCGGTCCGGCGACGCGTCTGTGCAGTGCGGCGCGTGCGTGTGTGCAGTCCCCCACACGTGGGCGGTAGCTCGTAGGGTGTCCGGCACTTGGGCGTGTGCAGTTCCTAGTGGGTGTCGATGTCCCGGTGTATATGGATGAAGTCCTGTTGATGTGTGTGTTTTAGTGTTGATGCTCATGTGGATGTTTGCTTGTGTAAACTTATATTAAATCTATTTTTAGTATTTTTCATCATTCGTGCAGTGCACTTTGATGTAGTAAATTTTGTATTAGCACTTGTGGTTCGCTCTGTAAATAAAAAATGAAAAACCCATGATGGAGCCCTTTTGTAAGAGTAGTTTACATCGTTCATAACAAAAGTTAGGAAAAAGACAATACAACATAAATCATGTAGTTCATTTGCCCGTCTAATGCTGTGCGGATTTTCATCTGAAGCAGTGCGATCGACTGTCTGATGTTGTTCATATCGTAAGTGCAAAAAATGTTATAGAACGACAATTTGTTTTAATGAGGTCCACTTCTCTGTAGTGTTGCGGTTCACTTACACCCGATGGGAAGTCCACCCCACTCTCTCGTCCGAGAAAATTTACGTCCGATGCAATGAAAGCCATGCAGTCCGCTTGCCCGTCTGATGCAGTGTGGTCTTCGGTCAGAAGCAGTGCGTTATTCAGTCTGATGCGGTTCTCTCGTCGATTTTGGTGTCACAAAAAACAGAGTGTTCGCGTTTCGGTAGTTTTAAAACTGCTCTTGAACCGTAAGAAATTAGAGAGAGTGTTCTACATGAAAAAGTTGCGCTTCGTCGATATCTTTCCAACGCCTTATCATTTACATCATTCCGACGAGCGGTTTAAATTTTTTTACGAAAATACGCTCCCTGCCACCCGTAGGAAGCGACACCGTTTTCAAAATTCCTTAAAAACCGCGAGGAATCTCTACAAATGACCAACATATGAAAGTTGCGCCTATTACATAGCTTTCCAACGCAGTATCACATGCCTCGTTCCAAAAACGGTTAGAAAACTACAGCGAAAACCGTACCAACAAATTCGTAAAATTTGAAAAACAGAATTCCGTTTTCTAGTAAATTTGAAATTACTCCCAAATCGTATGGAATTAGAGAGTGATCTACATGAAAAATTTGCGCCTCGACGATATATTTCCAACGCCGTATGGTTTGATTCATTGCGACGAGCGGTTTACAAAAAACGCAAAAATACGCCCATTGCCACTCATCGGACAGCCACCGTTTTCGAAACTGCTCTTAAACCGTGGGGAATCACGAAAGTGGTCAACATGGAAAAGTTGCGGATTTTCCATAGCTATCCAACGGTATATAACACGTATTGTTCCGACAAACGGTTTAGAAACTAGAGCGAAAACGGTGCCAAAAGACGCGTGCAGTTTTTTCTGCTAACATTGGAGTGTTCATTTGATAGGGATGCAGTGCACCCGTGTTAACCCTGCAGTTCGGAAGTGTTGTCAGAATAGTTATTCTCACATCGATGTCAGAATAGACGGTCTGTATATATATACACACACACACACACACACACACACACACATAAACACTATTCTGATCACAGGATGAGAATAATATTCTGATAACTACATAACCTGCTGCAGCAGTAGCACTTGAACTTCCCCGATTGCTTGGTTGAACTTCCGCTAAAAAGTGTCCAAATGGGGCTTGCGATATACCGTTGCAAAGCTATGGACACCAGTATAACAGCGTAGGTTGAATTTTTGGCAAAATGTACACGGTTTAAGAGCAGTTTTAAAAATCGTTTTTCTTCATACAAAAAAATGTGAATCATATTTTCGAGTCTATTTCTAAACCATTTATCGGAATGAGGCAAATGAGATGGCGTTGGATAGCTGCTGCAAATCCGCTTCTTTTTCATAGAGAAAGTTTTTTCCAATTTTAAACTATTAAAACCTAATTTTGAAAATGGCCGAAGCCCTACCGAGTTCATATTTTCACGTTATTTTGTCAACGGTTTATCGGAATGCAGCAAAGGATATTGCATTGGAAAGCTTTAATAAATGCGAAACTTTTTTATGTAGATTGTTTTTTCCAATATTGTACGGTTTTTAGTCAATTTTGAAAATGGAAAAAAACATTTTTCGTCCGTAATTTCTACAAAATTTATTGGAATTGGGCAAATAATATACAGTTGAAAAGCTACGGAAAATCCGAAACTTTTTCATGTAGATGGTTTTCTCTGATTCCTAGCCGTTTTCAAGCAATTTTGAAAACAACGAGATCATGCGTTGTGCCTTTTATCGCGAAACAGAGTCTTCGAAAATTCACCGCATGAAGAACTTGAACTTCATCAGCATGTCTACGTCAACTTCACTCTGTTTCTTCACGTGTTGTTTTTTGCTCGTAGATCTCCATCCACTCACCGTAATTGAGCAAGTGATATACCGATGGAAAGCTGGTGTAAACACGCAACTTTTCTGTCTTGATTATTTTTTTCATACTCGCGATGCTTTAAAAGATTTTCATCTAAAATTCATTCAGTGTAGTAGTTGAACTTCCTGTTGTTTTCACGTTGAAGTTACGTCGCATATTTTCATTTGTAATTTCTCACCCATTCGTCGGTGTTACACAAATGATATTCCTTTTGTACAAACCTCTCCCATAATAAAAAATTTAGCTTTCTCCGACCGAGGACATGAACTTATAACAACAAAAAAAATTGGACATTACCTTTTTATTCATTTTTCTCATATTAAACACACACCATGTAGTACGTGAACTTTCTTCGTTTTTATAATTTGATTTTTTCTTTTTTCTTTTTGAAACCGAATTGCTGCCAAATAATAACTGAACTTCTTTGTGGATTGAGAGAATTATTTTAAAACACAAAAAACAATTTCTTTTTGTTTTTGTTTTTGAACATCAAAACACAAGGTGAACCTCTCTCGCAAGAATTTTTGAATTTTCCCGGACAGAGCACGTGAACTTCTTTCAACAAACCTATTAAGCTTTTATTTTTCTATTCTTTTATTCTCACCTGAAACGCATTCCTTGTACTACTTTAACTTCTCGGTTTTTTCACTATGAACTTATGTCACGTTTTTTTTGTATACATCGAATTACACGTAATTGAAGGCCGGACGTCAGTTTTGCCATTTTTAAAACATGTAATTGGAGGTCGGACGTCCCGCAATATAAATTCTAAACCGTGCACGGAGGTGCACGTGAACTTCTTGCAACAAATCTGAGTTTTTTATATACTTAGAACTTCTCTGTTATTTTAATTTGAACTTCTTTGTCTCATTCTTAGAAAGGAAATATGTTTCTAAATAAGCATCAAACATTTTTTTTAAATTGAACTTCATAGTTTAATTTTACTTAGAAACGGTAATAATTTGAGTTTCCCGTATACATCGAACTACTCCTCTATTTTAATTTGAACTTCGTCATTTTTATTCTTTAGTAACAAGGAAAATCTGAGATTTTTAGAAATATTGAACTTCTCTATTTTTGTAATTTGGACTTCTTGGTTAATTTCTTTTAGCATCAAAATATCCTAATTTTGTAATAAATATTGGACCTCCTCCACATTTTTTCAATTTTTTTGATTTATTCGTTGAAACGGAAAAATACAGATAATTTTGTACTCTTGGTTTTATTTTCTAACAATAAGAATGTTTTCCTTTTTTAAAGAACATCGAACCCTTGTGTTATTTTAATTTGAACTTCTTAGTTTTAATTTTTGAAAAGGAAAAAAATCCACTTTTTAAAGTTCATTTTTTTATTTTGAACTTCCTGTTTTTTTAGAAACATAAAAATTCCATTTTTAAAACCTTGTACTTCTCTGTTAGTTTAGTTTGACCTTCTTCGTTTTTGCTTTTTTGATACGTATTATTTAATTTGCCATTTAAAATGAAAAAAATGAAACCAGATATAGAACCACTCCTTTTATTGTGGAAACATGGAAAATCCGTTTTTAATAAGTATTGAACTTCTCTATTTTGCTTTCTTGGTTTTTCAATTTGAACTTCTTAGTTTTTATTTTTTTTAAGGAAAAGAATATTTTTATTAAACTTGGAATTACGTTGTCGTTTCAATTTGAACCACTACACCCTTGTGAAAATTCCAATCACAAAAATACTTCCCAGATCGAGAATAAAACTCCAAATCCTAAACACTCGTCCAAATAGATAGTCTTCTATTTGAAATGTCCTTTTTGCGTGAGTAGTTGGTTTTGGTAGTCACACACGTAAAATCAACACTCGTCCATCCAAAACACTTTAACCACTGCATTGTTCGTAGAATGCAAGTAGCACTAGCAATACCAACGCGTGCTCTTTTCCAAATAGATTGTATTTTTTATACACAAAGCCGTGCATGTTTTTACACCACACCTTTTGATCCTTATCTCTCCATCTCCGTGCATACAACTTCTCCCTCCCTTCATTATTGTACGTGCAGCTAGCTCCACATCTACTAGAATTAACAAACACCACATGTTTATTCCTTTGTTCTCTCTCCTTCCTATAACTTGCCTCTGCTCATACGATGGTAGCAACTAGATGTAGCAACCCGAGCTAGAGACGTTTTTAGGTTTTTTTTTATTTTGAACTTCTTGTTTTTTTTGTTTAGTAACGAGGAAGATTTGAATTTTTTACAAACATCGAACTTCTCCATTTTTAGATTTTGGACTGCTTTGTGTTGTATTCTTTTGCAGTGGGAAACAAAATGACATTTTGCTATAGACATTGAACTACCCCCGTTATTTAAATTGAACTTCTAAGGGTTTTATTATAAATGGGGAAACTCCTTTTTTACGAACTTTAAAAAAAATCATTATTTAAATTTAGAAACATGAATAATATCTTTTTGGTACAAGGATCTAACTGATGCGTTATTGTTTTGAACTCTATGGTGCTTAAAAAAGGGAAAATCTATCGGGAAAATATTGTACATCCGTAATCTCAAATTAATTAAATTTGAACTTCCAGGGTTGATTTTTTTTTCTTGGTGGGGCTTTTGTTTTCCATGACATAATTATTTTTGTGTTCTTTTTTCTACTTTTTGGACGTCTCCGTGTCATCGTTTTTAAACTTGCTCAACGCTTCTATGTATTTGTAGTTATTTGAACTGAAATCTACATATTAAAACACGTTTTTTTTTGCATCAACGCATAGTATTGAACTTCAGGAAACAGTACAAAACAAGAAAGTAGACAACATGATGTAAAAATGGGGGCCAAATAAACTAATGATCTTATTCCCTTCTTATGCCTCACTGAATTTGACATGTCCAATTGGACTTCACCTCACTTTCTCATGGTCATCATACATCGCGTACATCCAAGCCCAAAATCAAAATCAAAACTGTGCCTCTCCAAACACAACATGTGCATAGAGAGAGCTATAGTTGTTCCTTTCCAGCTATTTCTGAACTTCTATGACCTGATGCATTTTTTTGTAGTAGATTCACAACAACTACAAGAGGGAGTATCCTTTTGCTGGATGGACAGAGGAGTTCAGCGGCGAGGCAGAGACGGACGCCCGGGAAGAGGAGGACACCAGCTGGATGCGGCCTCACAAGAAGCAACAGTGCATCCCAGCAACAACACTTGTTCTCACGAATGACGACCATCTTCCTGAACTCCGAAAGGCGACACTCCTAGCTTCAGCACCTCATGTGTGACCTTCTCCCCTGCCATGTGGTGAACTTCTTACTCCCTTTGTTTATGTGGGTGGCGAGCAGCAGAGCGACACGGAGGATCCTGGAGACACAAACGTTTGAGCATAAATGAGAGAAAAAAGCACCAAATAGTTGGGGACTACTGCTACTAAACCGAATATGGAAGTTTCCATCCACAACATGGTTGAAATACAATAAACATATATGATTTTGAAAATAATGTGACAGCTCGCCATGTCAGTGGAAGAAAAAATATAGACTGGTAAAATGGAGCGTGGTTTGCAGGCCTAAAGACCAAGGTGGTCTTGGCATTGATGACCTACAGGTCAAGAATGATGCCTTACTTAGTAAATGGTTGTTTAGACTTCTTACTGAGAATGGCATTTGGCAAACCCTATTGCGCAACAAGTATCTATGCCAAAAAGATGTGTCTCGGGCCTACTGGAAACCTGGTGATTCACACTTTTGGGCAGGTCTAATGGCGGCAAAGAAGCATCTTTTTCGCTTTGGATCCTTCGCGATTAAAGACGGGTCTGAGATTCGTTTCTAGGATGACAAATGGTTAGGGAATGCCAGTCTCCAAGAACAATATCCAGCTTTGTACCGGATTGTTCGCAATAAGAACGAAACTCTTGCGCAGGTTCTTAGTTCTTCTCCACTGGATATTTCTTTCAGGCGGGATTTGATTGGCCCTCGTCTTGTGTTATGGCAACATTTTTTGTCCCGGTTGGATACGATTAACCTGACACAAGGACGAGATGTGTTTCACTGGAACCTCACTACATCTGGGTCCTTCACAGTCGACTCTATGTACCGTGCGCTCATGCATTTAGAGGTCCAAGTGGATAACAATAAGAAAATTTGGAAGTCGAAGATTCCACTAAAAGTTAAGATCTTCATGTGGTACCTTCGGAGGGGAGAGGTTCTCACCAAAGATAACCTCGCCCGTCGCAACTGGCAAGGAAGTAAGAAGTGTAGCTTTTGTACTCATGACGAGACAATCAGACACCTCTTTTTCCAGTGTAAGTTTGCGCGTTCTACATGGTCAATCATCCAAATAGCGTATAATATGTATCCGCCCATAGGTGTTGCCAATATTTTTGGTCATTGGTTGGACGGTATTCCCTGTAGGTTCAAAACGCTAATAAGGGTGGGAGCGTATGCCTTATTATGGTCGCTTTGGCTATGTAGAAATGATCTGGTTTTTAATGACAAAAACTCTTCTCCTTTGCAGGTTATTTTCCGTTGTACGCAATCGCTTCGTACATGGTCTATGCTTCACCGTACGGAGTTCCAACCGCTATTCAAGGCGGTGTGTACGCAGGTGGAGCGAGTGGCTATGGAGGTTTTTTCCCAACATGGGTGGCAGCATAACATTCGTATCGGCCCATCACCTCCTTCGACATAGGCATAGTGACGGTCCTATTTGACTCTACTATTTTTGATATGTCAGCCTTTTATCATCTTTCAGACTATTTGTGTTGGCCGTGTGCATCCTAGTTATGCAGAGGTCGGGTGATACTCATCATGACTTGTATCCTCTTGATGCTGCGTTATGAGTTAATAAAAATGCCCATTATCGAAAAATGTCAATGGAAGAAGAGTTGCACTAGCATTAATCAAGTTGGCCTTCTGAAAATCAACATGGTGAACTGCATCGATGCTAATTACTACAGAAAATGGTCAAGCATAGTCAACCATGCGCATCCATACTAAGTTCTAGGGTAGTGGTATGTTGTCGCATCCAGCAAAAGGAGTTTGGGAGCCTGACAAGGAGAAAATGTCAACTATGAACTTGTGACTCCACAGTATTTGTGTGTTCCTGATATTGATGGATAAGGACAGTTAACCAAGTTCTTAGGATTTAGCTGTGCAGAATTGCATCACAGACCTGGTAATTGGACAACTCCTCTTTGATTTTCTGGCTAAGTGGATGCAGATGTCGTATATGGCAGCTTATTTTAGTCAGAGCCTACACTAGGTTGCGATGTCAAGACTCATGGGGTAACGAAAGTGTGTTTGCTAGGTAGATATAACCCGGGTTTCTTGTCTCCCCTTGTTTTTGTGACAAGTTTTCTCTTGTTGTATGGTCAGGGTGCCACAGAAGCTTATCAGTACTGCTACATTACTGAAGTAGATTAAGACAGAGCATGAATAAAACAGTAAAAATCTGTAGGTACCTAGCTAGTTTGTTTACAGATTGAGGAGATCTTACCAGTGAGCCCGTGACGCCTGGGACACGAGGAACCTAGCTTGGCCACCTTGGCGCCGCATGTAGGACATTTCCACAGGCGCTCCATGAAATTGTTCTCCCTGAAATACAGTCACGCAAGAGATGGATGAATGCGAGTTGAATTTCCTGAGGGGGTCGAGCGAAACACCGGCCGCTATCTTGCTCTGCACATACGTGCGCACGCATGGAATTAGCAAGTACATGGTCAAGACAACAAAGAGAGCACAAATCTCAACACACGCACCTAAAAGGGGAAGTCCTGGTGCTTCTTGGGAAGTCCTGGTGGCTCCTGGTGCTCCTGGTGGCTTCTTGGGAAGTCACCTCCGTAGCTACTAAAAGGGGACCTCCAGTAGGATCCCCACAAGTCACGGCCGTCCCTCTGGCCGCCGCCACCACCATAGCGACTGAAGCTCTTATAGCCGGCGGGAGGGGCCTCCTCCAGCCAGTAGCGGTCGGAGCGCGAGAGCGTGTAGCCTAGCGGCTCGTCGGGGTAGCGGTCGGAGTGTGAGAGCGTGTAGCCTAGCGGCTCGTCGGGGTAGGAGCGGTCATAAGCCGGAGGCGCACTGGGGTCTGGGGGGTGATGTGGCCGGGGTTGCATCGACAGGAGGCGCATTGGGGTTGGGGGGCGATGGGGCTGGGATGGCCACCGACGGGAGCTACGCCGGCACCTGGAGACACGCCGGCACCTGGGATGGCCACTGGCGGTTGTGGCAGGGGGCGAGAGGTCGACGACGCTAGATCGGGGGAGGATGAAAGGTTGGGGATTGGGGGGAGGTGGTGGACGAGTGGGCGTGAGCGCCGCCTTTTTTTTCTCCGCGGGGTTGGGAACACCTCCGCGTCTCCTTATATGGTGCGCTGTGATCATAATAACTATTCTGATCCTGGGATCAGAATAGTGCCACCCTATATATATATATATATATATATATATATATATATATATATATATATATATATATAGGTTGAGGCCCTTAGATTACAATAGATTCCGGGTCGTAGTACAACCCATAACCTAGTCTATTTTCTACCTATATTGTCAATCAATTAAGGGGGATTCCTCATGAATTCCCCCGTAAACCGACCCGCTAAGTATTGGGCTTGAGCCGATCTCCTCCCCTAAGTCACCTTCTGGGCCTTGAACCTCTTGGTTAGCTACGACCCACATAATAAGTCCACCTATGGGCCGCCATGGTTCACCAGGTCTCATCTGGGCCGGGTCATACTGTGGGGTATATCCCCAACACCGTGGGTCCTGCCCTTCAACGAACACAACCAGGGCATCCTGCAGGAAGCTGATATGCTCCTCCTCAAGGAAGCATGTGGCCAAGCTGCCTTCCGCGCAGCTCGGTATCAGCAGGCATTGCGTCACTATCACAGTCGCAACATATGCCCTCGCACCCTTGAAGCTGGCGAACTTGTCCTGCGACGGATCCTCTCCACAGAAGGACTCCATAAGCTCTCGCCAATGTGCGAAGGCTCGTACAGGGTTGTCCACATTTCCCGGCCTGGCGTAGCACGGCTGGAGACGGAGTAGGGTGTTTTAGTACAAAACACATGGAACATCCAACATCTCCGCAAGTTCTATCCGTGACCTCATGGAGTATAGAACGACTGGGGGATGTACACACCACGGGGCTCTCTACATGCGTCGCCACGAGGCCGTAGGAGCTCCCTGCCCACAACCAAGTGGGGCCCCATTTTCAGTCATGGAGGATTTTTGACATGAGGGCGCTTTTCCGCTGCATCATCCTCAGGCTGACCCATGTCCATGACGGCATCATTTTTGTCATCTTTTGAGGGGCGCCTCTCGGCCACAGCCTCAAGTTGACCGGTGTCCAGCACGACATCACTGTCTCCTTTTGGTTGTGTAATGAACTTTTCCATGCAGTAGTAAAGCTTATGTTTCCTTAAGTATTGTCACACCCTGTGTTTTACCTCATGACTAAGTTAACATAGCTGAAAAATTGGGACCAGTTAGAACTTTTGTGTGGTTGGGATGCTTGACTTGATTGCTATTTGCTTGTGTGCTTGGTGGTATTTTAAATCACAAAATTCTCCTTCTCTCAAGACTCATCTTCTTGCTCCCAATCGTTGTCCAATGACCATACCATGTGTATAGGACTTAAAACTACTTTTATAAAATATTATTTTGGCCAAAAAGCATTTATTTAATTTAAGCTTACCAGAAACCCTGAATTGAGGTTTGTACTACAAGTCCTCAAATTAGGGTGAATGTTTATCCCCAAAGACTTTAATTGTAACCTACCATATATAGGAATTCCCAAAACAAAAAAAAGTATTTTTAAAGATTATTTTCCTATTTTATTTGAAGGCTTTTTCTTAAGTCTAGAAATGGTCTTTTATAGGGAAAAACTATTTTTATGCTTTCAAAATATTTGATAAAAATTAGGGAAACTCGGTGAACATATGTTTTACATATACTTTAGTTTCAACACATGGCCATGTTCAAAATATTGGACAAAACCCTCCAAAACCCTTTCTATTCATTTCACGTATTTGAAATATTTCTATAAGAAATATTCTCAAATAAATCCAGGAAATTCTAGCAAGTCACATAAGCCATATGTGATGATCTTGCCAAGTTTCATCTCAATATCAATCATTTTGGTTCACCAAAATTCCCCCAAAACCCTCTCTGTTCAGAACCAAATTTGGACAACCTCGCATTCTCAAGTTTCTCCTTTTGATCCCAAACTTTGTGGGCATGCTCTAATCACCAAATTAAAGCACATTTGCTCCCTTGGTGGTTTTGGTAATTAATAACAACATATCTGTCATTGAACTAATGTTTCCACTAAGTATATTTAAGGAAAAGTTCAATGATAGGGATGGCAAAAGGATTGTGGAGATACCCCAAGATGGAAGGAACTGGATTGGCAAAGCTTCAAGCAAGAGGACACTACATTTTGCTTTGTGAGAAATCACTTTGAGTCCATGGGAAAGCCAATACTATTAAAAGGGGGTTAGGTACTCTTGGTGAACAAAATGCTCCACGTGCACAAGAGATAGTCACCAAAAACACCCACAAGCTCTTCCACAAAAGTCTGTCCAAAGCCAAATATCCAAAATCAGTGCAACCAACAATTTCCACTCGGTCCCACCGATTCCCAAATCAGACAGACCCACGCCAAACCCTAGCCAGTCGGTGCAACCGATTCTGCATCGGTGCCACCGAGTTCAGTTGCCAACTTTTTGTTTAGCTATTTTCAGTCTTCGGTACCACCGAGTTTTGCCAGTCAGTCTCACCGAGTTTCTGGACCAACTCTCTGGATAGCCATTCACAAGAATCGGTACCACCGAGAATTGTGGATCGGCGCCACCGAGTTTCTGGACCAACTCTCTGGTAAGCCATGGTCAAGAATTGGTACCACCTAGATATGAAAATCGGCGTCACCGACTTGCGCAATCTGACCGTTGGTCACCTGATCGGTACCACCAAGAATTATATATCAGTCTCACTGCGATTCAAAAGTTGTCACCTTTTGGTCACTTCGGTACCAACGAGATTAACACATCAGTGTCACCGAGTTGGTCACTTTAGGTGTAATGGTTGGATTTTTGGGGATGCCTGTATATACCCCTTCACCACCACCCACTCAAAAGAGAAGCACTCAGAACTATTCCGTACTTGCCCCATCATATTTTCTGAGAGAGAGCCACCTACCCTTATGTTGAGATCAAGCTATTCCACTCCATCCATATGAATCTTGATCTCTAGCCTCCCCAAGTTGCTTTCCACCAATTCAATCTCTTCCACCATAGCCAAATCTGTGAGAGAATGATTGTGTGTTGAGGAGTCTATCATCTTGAAGCACAAGAGCAAGGAGTTCATCGACATTGCCAAGCCTATTACCTTTTGGAGGGTGGTGACTCCTAGATTGGTTAGGTGTCGCTTGGGAGCCTCCTACTTCGTGTTGTGGAGTTGAACCAAGAAGTTTGTACGGGCAAGGAGATCGCCTACTTCGTGAAGATCTACCCATAGTGAGGCTACTCCTTCGTGGATGGAAGCCGTTATGGAATAGTCAAGGTTGCTACTTCGTGGACCCTTATGGGTGGAACCCTCCGTGGACTCTCGCAACCGTTACCCTCCGTGGGTTGAAGACTCCATAAACGTGGACGTACGATAGCACCACCTATCGGAACCACGGGAAAAATCTTCGTATCTACAAATTGTGTTTGATCTTCCTTCCTACCCTCTACTATACATGCTTGTTGTTACTTTCCGCTGCTATACTCTTAGACATGCATGTGTAGGGTGTACTTGACTTGCTATCATTGCTAAAATCTGCCAACAGTTAACATTGGGAAAAGGTAGGATTTTTATTTGGTCAAGTAGTCTAATCACCCCCCCTCTAGACATACTTTCGGTCCTACAAGTGGTATCAGAGCTTTGGTCTCCATAGCATTGGTGTCACAACCTAGGAGAGTATGGCGTCTAGTGAGTGAAATTATCACCGTAGAGGTCCGTACTTTGATGGCATAAATTTTGCTAGTTGGAAGCACAAAATGAAAATGCATATTCTTGGTCATAACCCCGCCGTATGGGCTGTTGTTCGTGTTGGTTTGCAAGGTGAATTCTTTGGTGATGGAAAGGAACCGGATCGTGAAGCGACCACAGATGAATTGAAGATGTTGCAATACAACGCTCAAGCATGTGACATTCTCTTCAACTGCCTATGCCCCGAAGAATTCAACAAAATCAGCCATCTTGAGAATGCAAAAGAGATTTGGGATACTTTGGTTGATATGCATGAAGGTACCGAGTCCGTGAGAGAATACAAGTTGGACGTTCTTCAAAGTCAACTTGACAAGTTCAAGATGAAGGATGGTGAAGGAGTCGCGGAGATGTACTCTAGGCTAGCTCTCATCACCAATGAGATTGCCGGTTAGGAAGCAAAGAAATGACCGACAAATTCATCATCAAGAAGATACTTAGAGCTTTGGATGAGAGATACGACACCATGTGCACATTGATCCAAATTATGCCCAACTACAAAGATCTCAAGCCTACGGAAGTCATTGGAAGGATTGTTGCTCATGAGATGACACTCAAAGACAAAGAAGAGCTTCACAACAAGGCTAGCGGTGCTTACAAAGCCACAAGTGATGCTCCCGCAACTTCAAGCGACAATCTTGTCAACAATGAAGAGATAAGCCTCATGGTCAAGAAATTCAACAAGTTCTACAAGAATAGAGGCAAAGAACGAAGCTCCAACTCAAGATATGAAGAGAAGCGTTCGTCAAGTCGTGACCGCAACTGCTACAATTGTGGGAAGCCCGGACACTACTCCAATGAGTGCACGGCTCCCTACAAACGAAGAGAAGAGTCACCTAGAAGACGAAGCTCAAGGAATGAATCACCTCAAAGAGAGAGAAGGAGTAGAGATGATCGTTATGAACGAAGACCCTCAAGGAGAAGTAGGGACTCGAAGAAGAAGGACAAGTACACCAAGAGCTACACAAGAAGAAGACATCAAGCTCATGTTGGTGAATGGGTTTCCGGCTCCGACTCCGACAACAACTCCGAGAGAAGCTATCACTCCAACTCCGACTATAGTCAAGATGAAGGTGTTGCCGGACTTGCACTAGTGACTACTAACTCCTATGATCTATTTGATTCACCAAATGAAGGGAGTGGAAGTTGCTTCATGGCTAAAGGCCCCAATGTATCACACCCCGAGTATCTTGATTTCGATAGTGACGAAGATGACTTACTTTGTGATGATGACTTGTACTTTGATAATACTAGTGATGTTAGTCAAAATGAACTTGATAATTCTCATGTTAGTCAAGATAAGTCATTTGATGATGATAAGATGAAAATAGAACAACTAACTAAAGAATTAAACACTCTTAAGTTAGCCCATGAATCTACTCTCGAAGATCATAGAGAGCTTGTAAGGACTCATGAGAAGCTACGCTTCGAGAAGCTCACCTTGGAGCAAGAGCATGAGTTTCTTAAAGCTATCAATGACGATCTCCGAAAAAAGACTTCATCTTATCTAGCCAAACGATTACTCTTGTCTACATTCATGCCACAAGTTAAATCTAGACAAACTAGTAACAAAGGCAAGAAAGGTTCTTCATCTAGTAGCAACAATAAAAATGCTAAACCTAATGATGTTGCTTCTAGTAGTTCTATTGATTCCACTAATGATGATTCTCTTAGCCAAGTTACACTTGAGAGCAAGAAAACGCTTTATTGAATGGAATTATAGAGAAAGGTATCTACAAGAGTCTTGTCGGGTGTAAGCAATTTGAGGAAATTGTACGCAAGCACGGAGGATACCGGAAGAACCATGTCATTGGCTACTTCAACGCTAATGGAGTTGAATGGGAAGAAGGTCAATACCCCAAGCCCAAGTTTGTTCCTCAAAATGAGAAGTGTGAAAATACTCCTCCCAAGGGAACAAACACTCAAGATGACCTTCCACCACAATACCACAAGCTCAAGGGCAAGAACAAGCTTCAAGAGGACATTGACTCATATGAAGATGAATCCCAAGCTTTGGTGGAGTGGGTTCCCAAGGCTACTTCAAGCTCAGCTTCTAGAAGAGCCACTTCAACACCAAGGATACCCATCAAGTTGATGTGGGTTCCCAAGAAGAAGAACTAGAGAGTTCTTGAGGGGTGACTCCGCCAATGAAATTCACTCACATTCATTATTGGCAAGAACTAGTTGCAATCAACATCAACTCTATGCAATAGTTCAAGGAGTCGCACATTCCCTCAAAGGTAAGCAAGGGACAAGGTAATCAACAAATCCATGGACATCATCACACATGCTTTGCACTCCATGTCCATAGATATCCTTGTATTTGTCTCTTGTGTGTTGGGACTAACCCATGTAGGTGAGAAGAGTAAGGAAACAACAAGGATGCTCCCAACTCTTGGTGATCTTCATCAACCTTGAGCATCCACCACTACCTCACCAACATGAAATCTTCATCGAAAAAACCCAAGGTTAGTTTATCCCTCCTATGGGGGGATGTCACATCAAGGGGGAGCTTTACTCTAAGACTTGAGTTAAAGCATCTCATAGTATGTGACAACATTAAATGCTTTATGTAAAAGTGGTAACCCCACTTGTGCTTAAACGGTGAGTATGACCTATGATCAAGTATTCTTACTTGACTCCTAAGTGAATATAATCATATATAGATGACTCCGTCATCGCCAAAATGCTTGATAGATGCTAGTATGTTCATGCATGTTTGCCATGATTTCATTTGACATCTTATTGTGTGAGCATGCTGGTCTGCATTTATTTATCCATTCGAGGACATCCAATTGTTGCTATTTGGTTTTTGATTTTTCTTTTGGCAATTGGATGGACTAGAATGCCTAGGACCACTCTCTAGCTATCTATGCTTTCTTACCTCATATTCTATTCTTGCTGCATCACAAAATTTGAACAAGGACTTTTCGATCACTCTGTGTGAGGAGCACTCGGAGTTCCGTATCGACAAAGGACTGACCATTAAAACCCCCCAAGTGCATCTTGGTGGAACCAACCCAAAATCTCGGTCTCACCGAATGCCTAGGGTTGATCTGGATTTTCAATCTCGGTAACACCGATTCCTTATTCTCGGTTACACCGAGTTTCCCTGTCACCTGACAGTTGAGAAACTCGGTGACACCGAAAATTTTGAACCGGTGTCACCGACAGCGAATGGTATATATCCTGGCGGACACGACTTTTGAAATTCAATCTCAAGAGCCCGTTTCCTCCAACCCTAAGCTGCCGCTCCGGCCCCCCTAGTCGTCGCCCTTGCCTCCCCGTGCGTCTCCGCCGTTGGGCATCGCCGCCGCCGACGGAATCTTCACCGCCGTCGTCACCTTAGCGGATCCTTCACCGAGCTAGGGTATGGATCCGGCCCTCCTTGTGCTCCCCGTCCGATTCTTGCACATTGGAGTTAATTTTATCGATGATCCACCGATTGCAAACCTCCCTATCCTCTAGAAAACTCAGTAGATTAGCGAACAAATGATTTTTCAGGTTTTGCCGTCCGCCACATGAATCTTGGTAGAACCTACACAATAGAATCGGTAGCACCGATTCGTTTTTTTCTGGCAAACTGAGAACACCTCGGTGGAACCGAGTGCCAATTTTCGGTGTGACCGAGAATGGTGCCAAGTTCCTGGAAAGCAGGTTGTCTGTCTCGGTGGGTCCGAAAAATTTGCTTCGATTGTACCGACATACATTTGGCAGAATGCAAAATTAGAGAAATCTTAGTTCAACCTTTTGAAAATGTCTGCATTTTGTGATGACTCATCCCTTTCCACTCCTCTATACTCTATTCACAGGGTCAGATATGTCAGATGCTAAAGACCGTCAGAATGATCTCAGAGAGCACCAGAGTATCTAGATGAGGAAGAATAGGAGGAGGTAGAGCCAAGTGCAAAGGCCCCTCCCAAGAAGAAAAAAGTTGCAATGTTGTGGTGATGAACCCAGATCATCCCACCTCAGCTGCAGCACAGGCAGAGGCAGAGGCAGCTAGAGCCACTAGTGCTCAAGTCCCTAGATCCAGGAATGAGCAAATGGATCTCTTGATCACCACCGTTCAGGGCATGCAGAAGGACATCAAGGACATATTGGAGAATCAGCATAGTCTTGTGAGGATCATGGGAAATAGGATCAAGACCCTCAATGACAAGGTGGATGGGCTGACCAAGACCGTGAACGAGCTCAAGAAGGAAGTTGACAGTGTGCCCAGTCCCGACACTTCAGATGATGAGGATGACTCTCCTCTCAGGCCAGGCACTCACTTCACTACTCAAGCCAGATCAGCCACAGTGCCAGCTCAAGAGTTGAGGCCTTCTTCATCAGCACCTGCTACAGCCTCTTCAGCTCCATCAGCTCTAGTACCTCCCGTTACTACACCAACTCCGTCCATGACGTCTGCCGACATCTTCGCCGACGCAGTTCTCTCAACTCCTTCATCGACTACCGGAGGAGATCAGCCCTAGAAGAACGATTTGCTATATCTCTTTGAACTTTTTCGTAACTTGTTGCCAAAGGGGGAGAAGTTGTATACAGATCTTTAGGCTTCGAGAGAGAGAGCGTTGGTTTTTATTGCTTTTTCAAAAACATTTGATCCTTTGGTTTGTTTGTGTTGAACTATGTGGTGTTTGATCATACACTTGATTGTGTGTTGCTACTATTTCCTATCATTATGGATGCTTATGAGATGGTCATTCACTGTTACTTGTTTGTGTTGTGCTATGATGTTCATTCTTATTACTCTCGCACACCACCAAGTTGTATGTGACATGAAAGAGTGCCCCATGTACCTAATCGATTGTGCATTTGCATTCAAACGCAAATCTAAAATAATGCACAAATTTAGGGGGAGCTCTTGCTTATCACATACTTCTCAAAGCGACGATTATATTCATTGATTATATCATATGTCGAAGCTTTGATCTATATGTTGTCATCAATTACCAAAAAGGGGGAGATTGAAAGCACATTTGCTCCCTTGGTGGTTTTGGTAATTAATAACAACATATATGTCATTGAACTAATGTTTCCACTAAGTATATTTCAGGAAAAGTTCAATGATAGGGATGGCAAAAGGATTGTGGAGATACCCCAAGATGGAAGGAAATGGATTGGCAAAGCTTCAAGCAAGAGGACTCTACATTTTGCTTTGTGAGAAATCACTTTGAGTCCATAGGAAAGCCAATACTATTAAAAGGGGGTAAGGTACTGTTGGTGAACAAAATGCTCCACGCGCAGAAGAGATAGTCACCAAAAACACTCACAAGCTCTTCCACAAAAGTCTGTCCAAAGCCAAATATCCAAAATCGGTGCAACCAACAATTTCCACTCGGTCCCACCGATTCCCAAACTCAGACAGACCCACGCCAAACCCTAGCTAGTCGGTGCAACCGATGCTGCATCGGTGCCACCGAGTTCAGTTGCCAACTTTCTGTTTAGCTATTTTCAGTCTTCGGTACCACCGAGTTTTGCCAGTCAGTCTCACCGAGTTTCTGGACCAACTCTCTGGATAGCCATTCATAAGAATCGGTACCACCGAGAATTGTGGATCGGCGCCACCGAGTTTCTGGACCAACTCTCTGGTAAGCCATGGTCAAGAATCGATACCACCGAGATATGAAAATCGGCGTCACCGAGTTGCGCAATCTGACCGTTGGTCACCTGATCGGTACCACCGAGAATTATATATCGGTCTCACCGAGATTCAAAAGTTGTCACCTTTTGGTCACTTCGGTACCACCGAGATTAACACATCGGTGTCACCGAGTTGGTCACTTTAGGTGTAACGGTTGGATTTTTGGGGATGCCTATATATACCCCTTCACCACCACCCACTCGAAAGAGAAGCACTCAGAACTATTCCATACTTGCCCCCATCATATTTTCTGAGAGAGAGCCACCTACCCTTGTGTTGAGATCAAGCTATTCCACTCCATCCATATGAATCTTGATCTCTAGCCTCCCCAAGTTGCTTTCCACGAATTCAATCTCTTCCACCATAGCCAAATCTGTGAGAGAGTGATTGTGTGTTGAGGAGTCTATCATCTTGAAGCACAAGAGCAAGGAGTTCATCGACATTGCCGAGCCTATTACCTTTTGGAGGGTGGTGCCTCCTAGATTGGTTAGGTGTCGCTTGGGAGCCTCCTACTTCGTGTTGTGGAGTTGAATCAAGAAGTTTGTATGGGCAAGGAGATCGCCTACTTCGTGAAGATCTATGCATAGTGAGGCTAGTCCTTCGTGGATGGAAGCCGTTATGGAAGAGTCAAGGTTGCTACTTCGTGGACCCTTATGGGTGGAGCCCTCCGTGGACTCTCGCGACCGTTACCCTCCGTGGGTTGAAGACTCCATAAACGTGGGCATACGATAGCACCACCTATCGGAACCACGGGAAAAATATTCGTGTCTACAAATTGCGTTTGATCTTCCTTCCTACCCTCTACTATACATGCTTGTTGTTACTTTCCGCTGTTATACTCTTAGACATGCATGTGTAGGGTGTATGCTATTGTTGAAGATTTCCGCTGCAAACATATGAAGACTTGGTCATAAATGCCACATTCGAGTAAATCAGTACGTAACGGATGTAAGACTCTTGTTATTCAGTTTCTGTGTGTTCAGTGAGCATTGATCTCTGGGATCATTGTGCATGTACATTCCGTGATCATGACTTATGAGTCGGGGTCCCCATAAGTATGTTATGTGTTTGTTAAGTGTTCTCTTCTAGCTCCGGGAACCATTGACGCTCGCGATTTCCCGCGTGCATTCCACACGAGCGGGGGCTGGACATGGTACATGTGCTTGGGTAAATCGCAGCAGCGCTACAAAACCCAAGTGACTAAGCTCTGGCTCGTGGGCCTGCTCCCATGCACGTCACCTCAGCAAGGTCCATGCTGGCTTGTCTCCTAGCGTGACACCCACAAGTGACTTAGCGAGCATGCATGGCTTGACCATTCTTTGGTGGTTTACTGCCGTAGGTATAAAGGATCAAGGAACTTCATGAGCACTGCCACATGAAGCTAGTCACAACGACCGCTAGCGCCAAGTACTACCGAAGGTCTCGCAGGTACAAGCCTCACGAGGCATCTGCCCCTCAAGTCATGGCACACTAGGCATCGGGCTCCGAAGGAAGCTAGGTCCAAACACTTTGTGAATTCGTTATAGCCCCTTGAGATTTTCTCTCTTGTCATCTTGTTGGGCATCTCTGTTTCCTCCTTGGCGCGAGCTGCTTGCACGACAAAGGGGGGCATTCTAAGCATCACCCCTCAAGAGCCCTTACCACCCCTCAGAGCCCTACACCAGCGACGGACGTATCCCACTCGGGGGCTGGGTCCTAGCGACCAAGAGCAATAATGCAATGCAAAAAGGGAAACGAATCTCACAAGAAAACAAGAGATAAGCAGCAAGGAATTAAAACATAGTACGGTTACAAAATGAAACTGTCTTTACGCCCCCTTGGGGCCTTGCCAATCATGCTGCAGCAGGAAAACAAAAGATAAGGAGATTCAGGACGAGGAAGCGCCATGTTCGTCGTCGCCAGGGAGGTCCGCCTCAGGATCACCGCCTTCTTCAGATGGCTCGACAACGTGAGCGATGCGCTCAATCAGGGAGTCCACATGCGGGTGCACCTCCCTCACGAGATCACTCCGAAAGTCCGCCGCTTGGTGAGGTCGAAGGCAGGGTCACAGCGGACACGGTTGCTGAAGACGCGCGCCACCGCCTGGTCCATGAGCTCGTGGGCCCCTTCCTCAATGAGGGCATTCTGCCTGGAAACACCCACCTCCAGTATCTCCACAATCTTGGTGAAGAAATTGAGGTAGATGCTGTCGTACTCTGTGATGGGCAGATTCGGGACGTCCTCGACGAAGCCGCCGAGCGCCCCACGAGCTCGCGCTGTGAGCCCTAGGTACGGCTTAGTGCGCTGCGACTCCATCGTCCGTGCCTGTGCGGCATCATTATGGGCCTTCGTGACGGCCTCAAAGGCACTGCCAACTTGCGCCTGGAGAGAGTGCAGCTCCCCATCAGCTTCTTCCTTTCCCTTAAGGGCAAGGTGGAGGTTTGCCTCGATTTGCTGGACCCGCTCCTTGAGCCGGGTGATGTCCGTCTAGAGCTCATCGCGCTTCGTCGGGAAGCAGGCCTCCCGCCGCTCCAGTTTGCCACAGTGCTCCTTTTGGAGGTCCGCGTTCTCCTTGGCGACCTTGGCATCAACGACGACATTGATCTTGGCCTCCATCTTCTCGAGATGGGCGTTGGCCTTGACGCGCGTCTTCTCGAAAGCGGCCCGGTTAGCAGCAACCTAGTTCTCCAGGGTCGTGAGGCACTCACGCTCCGCCTCCTGGTCGGAGGTGGTTTTTGCGGCCTCCCGCTACCGGATGGCCATTTCCTCCTCGCGAGTGGTGACAGACTCCTCCCTCTTTGCCAGCTCCTCCTCACAGGAGGCATACTACTCGTCGCATGCAGCAGGCGCATCCTCATATGCCCATAACTCCTGCTCCCGGAGGGAGTTCTCCTCGTCCACCTTATGGGCGGGACTTTGGCATCCTGATGTCGTGCATCGGCCACCTCCGCGTCACGGACGGCGTTCTCCCAGAGATCCATGGCGTCGTGGGCATTCTTGTTCTACTTCTCCTGGGCCGCCACGTCCTGTTGGTGGCCCAGCTTGATGGCCAGCTGGAGCTTAGGCCATACAATGGCTAAGCCCAGGTGTTCAGCCACCGGGCGCACCTCCTCTACCTGGAGGTCGACCTCCAGCATGTCAAGGGCGGTGTGGGCGTTCTCGAAGTCCTTGCGCCTGACCAAGGTGCTGCTGCTGATCCTCCGAAGGACCAGGCACATGCGCGCTCCGGTGATGCCACTTCAGGCGGCTGCCCCCAGCGGAGGCGGGTTCGGTCGACATGGCCCTCGTACTCCCACACGGGGTGAGAGCACCTCTGGAGCGGAGCTAAGTGGCTTTGTAGGAACTCCCGAGCCACCATGGCGCTCGTGAGCCTAGCCGTCTGCAGTGCCAGCAGCCTGGGGTGACAGGCTCGAGCTTCGGGTTCGACAACTTGGCTTGCTCCAAGCTGTAGCCCTTCACGGTAGGTCCGGCAGGAGGCGCGAAAAAGGAGATGCACTGGCCTACGTTCATGTAGACCTAGCACGCCCGGAAGTTCTCCACCTTCTTGAGCGTCAGCATATCGATGAACCGCTCCGACATGCGGTCCACCATGCGGAAGGAGGCGCACCCCACGGTCACCCTTGCTTGCACCTCATGTTGTAGAAGGTGCGAAACAGGGCCACAAAGGGCATCACGCACAAGAAGGCCTCATAGAGGAAGACGAATGTGGCGAGGAGGAAGATGGAGTTGGGGTGGAGGTGAAGCATGTGGATCTGATAGTGCTCCAGCATGAGAAATCAGAGAAGGGAGGGAGCAAACCTCATAAGATGCTTTGGAAGAAGATGGGGAGCGTCATCGCCGACAGGTCTCTACTAGCTTCGAGCCCGGCCAGATCTCGGTGGCCTCATGCTCATTGCGAGTCGAGGTCGTCACATGTGTGAGCTTGTCCAACAACTCTTGGTTCTTGATGGTGGAGGGGGCAACAGGGCCGGCTCCACCTGTGCGCCGGTGGAGGCGGCGCTCTTCATCATCAGTGCTATGGCAGCGGCGGTGAGGCAATGGAGGAGAAGGCGGCAAAGTGTAACGCCCAAGATGTGGTCCTATCCCTATTAAGGCATGAGGGACTCGACGGGGATAGAAGCGCATCTAGTCGTTTCGCAAGTACAGAAATTATTGCATACATGTAGGAAGAGGTGAGTATGTGAGTTGGCTTACACTCGACACAAGCTATGTTACAAGTCCACACAATTATTCATACATTCATCCAGAAGACAGGGTCCGGCTACGGACGAAATCAAACGATAAAAGAAGCAATAAAAAACTGTCTTGCTATGCCAGGAACACCACCATGAAAATCCCTACTCATCAGGATACGTAATGTACATATGCCTACGTTCTTCATCGTAGTCCCACTGGAGCTGAAACACATCATCTGGCACGTACTCGTCAACACCTGTACCTGTATTGTTGTAATCTGTGAGCCACATGGACTCAGCAATCTCATAACCCGGGTACCGAAACTATGTAAGCCAATAAGTGAGGATTTGGTTAAGTGGTGAGGCTGCGGCAAGCACTAAGCATGTATTTGGTGGCTAACTTACGATGTCAAGGAGGTAAATATGGTGGCCTACGCATGCCGGTCGTGAACTATAATGATCACCAAGTGATCCTGAACACCTACTTACGTCAAACATAACCCCACCGTGTTCTCTCTCGGTTCATGTTGACGAGCAGAGACAGTAACGGTTACGCACACAGTTGTTGTATTTTATTTGAGTTTACTTCAAGTTTAGTATAACCGGGTGTTAAACAAATTTCCAAGTTGCCACATAACAGCGGGCACGACTTCTCGAAAAGATTAAACCCTGCAGGGGTGCTCCAACTCATCCATCACAAACTAACCACACGCCACGGGAATAACCTCGACCACGAATCCCGTGATCTCCTAGGCAATTCCGTTGGAAAATCTCAACCTCGAGATAACCCAAAGTATCCTCGGAATTCCTCGCGCAAGACATTCGAGAAAGGTAAAACAAGTCCAGCAAGACCGCCCGACGTGTTGACGAACCCGATAGGAGCCGCATATCTCGTTCTCAGGACACGACGGATAAGCGAAGCGTACGGTGGCCTGATAGACATCTCCCGAGTTGCCTCAGGTTGGCCCCGCATGGTGCTCTAGTTTGGACCAACACTCATGAGGAGCACTGGCCTGGGTTGTTGATTAATTATCCACGGGGTAGCTATGCCCTATGCAATTTTATTAAGTTGTTTAGCAAATGTAGTACCAAAGTTGGGTCTTGCCTGACAAGTTTTAATCTAAAACAAATGGTCAAGGGGGTCCCCATAACAACCCCGAGCATGTTAGGAGCACAAAATATGGAACATAACACCTGTACTCGGAACTAGTGCGGAAAAAGTGGAACAAAACACCGGGCAAAAGGCCAAGCCTTCCACCGTTGCCAAATATATATGTGCATTAAATTAAAGAACAGTAAATAAGATGATATCTCCAGATATCCATGATGACACATGGACAAGCTTGCACCTGCAACTAGCAATGCTATAAGATAAGGGCTGAGCAACGGTAACGCAGCCAATCAATGTTTTGATAGGAAGTGGAGGGGTTAGAGGCTTTCATGGCAATTTAGGAGGCTGACAGTTTAAGTGGTAGGTAATGAAACATAACGGTAGAAACGAGACATCTAGCATAGCAAAAATAGTGTCGGGATCCGGGTATGATCATCTTGCCTGTTGGGTCTTCAGAGGGACAAAGAGCTGGGTCCTCGTAGTTGTACTCTCCGTTATACTCGTACTCAGGCTCGACACTCGCGTCTACCCAAAGAGAAACAACACCAAATAGACATACAAACAAAGTGCAATGCACAATCAAGATGATGCACGAACCATTTGAAATATTTAACATGGCAACCCTAAGCTAGTCATGTTTCTCACACATTTATTAAGTTCTTTAGTAATCTGGACAGAACCTCAATATTAGTTATTTGAACATGCATGATCATGGCAAATATGAATACTCCATGTAAAAATGATGCAAATGCATATGTAGAACGTTGCAAACGGAGTAACGTAGCTCATGGTACACTCACGGCAAGGTACGAACGTTAACGGAGACAAAAACAAAGACAAAGAGGGTCATGGGCTTTTCCTTGGTATTCCGAGGATGCCACTAGATTGGAAATGAAATTCTATCAAGAATATAGCTAAAGATCATGGAGTATAGCTTCCACAAGTCACAAAACATTCAAACACACAATCTGGCCACGAACAGCAACATGTCATCTTATACCACACATATCCAGAGCGACAACAAGTTTCAAATCACAACCTAGGCATGGGCATGAAGTATAAAGCATGCATAACAATTCATCTATCTACAGCAACATGAAAGGAAGCATGGATCAATGGCAATGAAGCTCACAAGATGGCATGTTGAATCAGTTTTTAGGGACTTAGTGAAAATTCCAGTTTTACAGAACCTGGGTTAACATGATAGCATCTTGACAGCTACTTTTATATATGCTACATGAACTTTCATGGCATGAAAATTAACAGGGTTGTAGAGGGCACAATGTGCTTCAAAATACGCATGTATCAATGGCTACCATCCTCACAAGATGACATATTGAAAATAGCATAATACCAGACTTAGTGAAATTTAACAAGGGCAAACAGGGCACTTGTTAACAGAATAGCATGTTGACAACAAGTTTTATATAACAGGCAATAGCCTAATCCACAAGATCTTGGCACACATATACAGAGGATGACAAGCACAACAATGCATTCCATTGTTCCAACTCTAAAAGAGCAACATTTGCATGGGAATCATCTAGATAACATGGCAACAAAATAACAGATTTCAACACTTAGAAATATTTTGGCATGTGAAAACAGAATTTTAGTGGCATGTTGACATCAAGAATGCCACCCATATAATGATCTATCATGGCATGCAAAAATACTAGGGTCTAGCACATACACAAATGAGCATATTTCATGTTGACAAGTTTATCATATAGTGCAAGAATTAATTCATGTGAAAAAGACAAAATGGCACAATATCACAAAATCACATTTTCCAAACATGCTCAAATGATAAAACCAACACCACCATTGGATTCTCTGGATTTTTCTACCCCAAAAACATATATCACAAGCCTATGCTCCTATGGACAAAACTACCACAATTGAATTCACAAAAATGACATTGCCACTTATAACAACTCATATGCCAAATTTGGCATGTCATAAGAATCTGGACAGATTTGGAATAGGACAAAACTGGCAATTTCCTTAAAAGGAAATATCTCAAAATCACATAGAAACAAATAAAACAAAATAAAACAAAACACAAAAAAAGGAGGGCCACATGGCAGTGACACCAGGCCCTAAGGGATGACAAGTGGGCCATTGGCCCACTGTCAGGGTGGCTAATTAAATTGGGAAAAAGGGGGAGGAGCCGGGGATCGAACCCGTGTCTCCTCGGTCGTGTGGGGCTCGGTCAACCACTGGGCTAGCGAGGGGGGATTCGATCTGAAGGGGGGCTGGCTCCTGTGAACAGGCCAGGGGCGCTGGTTTCCTCTTCCTCCAGACAGTGGAGAAGAGCTCGTCACCGGTGAGCGGGATGGCGATGGCGACGACCAAGGGTTGCCGGCGGGGGTGCGGGATCCCTTGGGGGGTCCATCCCCAGGGTTGGGGAACCTACGGTGCGTGGCCTCAAGGAGCTCGAGCTCGAGCTTTCGCTCGGGTCGGCGACGTAGACGAGGCAGCCAACAGCGAGGCAAGGCAAACGCGGGGAGAGCTGCGGGTGCTGCGGAGGCACACGCGGAACATCCGCAACGGAGGGGGCTCGGCTACGGCGCGGCATAGCACACGCACAACAACAACACCACTAAAAAAACAGGACTTGGCCGGAGCTTCGGGAATGCGATCTTGGCACGGACGTAGCGGCGTCGACTAAGAACTAAGCACAATGATATGGAGCAGGAAGGCGCTGCAGCTCACCTAGTTACCATTGGACAACGTCAGGTGGCCTGAGACGAGCCGACGACGACGGGAGGAAGCTCGGAAGCTTGGCGATCTTCTGTCCGTGACGTCGCAAGAAGAAGATGGGTCGGGAACGGTCGTTCCAGTTAACGTGGCAAAGTGTGCGGGCCGAGGAAGATCGAGGATGCCGATCCGGGGCTTCTGGTGGCCGAAGACGACGGGCGGAAGCCGACGAAACTCAGCCCGAGTTCAAGCTCGAGCGCTTCGGGTTCATGGCGGGCATGGCGATGGCTATGGCGTGGGTGGCCCTTACCTGCGCAGGCGGCGGCGGAGGAAGGAGGGAATGGAGAGGTTAGGTCTAGGGCGTCGCGGGGGACATGTTTTATAGGCTCAAGGGAGGTTCTCCGGCCGTCAAGTCGACGCTGAAGTCGCCGAGGCATCGGCCGATGTGCTGCCGTACAGCTGAACGATGAACGTGCGAGCGCGAGGAGGCCGGCTGGGCTGCGGGGGCGCGCTAGCTGCGCCCTTGCGGGGAGGCAAGGCCCAACTAGGTCTGCTCACTCTCTCTCAAATAAAAGCATTATCTTGTATTTAAAACTAGAGAAAACAAAACAAACACAGAGAAAAGATTGAGATGTTTGGGAGAGAAATAAAAATATATTTGAACTCTCAAAAATGTGCTCTATTTAATAAAAATGGAGTTGGTATTTTTAGAGCAACAAAATAAAACAACTATAATTACATGGCACTCTGTTTTTCATAGTTTCCAAAGACAAAATATATCCAAAAATGGTTGAGAGTTTCTTAATGAAGCTAAACAAAATATTTAGGAGAGAAGCAACATTTTTATAGAAATTAATAAGCAAGTGGAATACCACATGTTGTATTATTTGAAATGAGAGGGGGGGGGATAGTTTCTATAGAAATTGTGGAGAGGCTTCACAACTAGTTTTGCACACCACACCACAACACACACACTCACAAACATGACAAGCAAGTATGATGCACTAATAATTTATGTGATGATGCCATGATGCATGAGGAATGTCATGAAGCAAAATATATTACTCAAATCACAAGGACACAACATGAAGGTTCCAACATGGAATATTACAAAGATGGCCAGGGATGCACTTGGGCTGTTACAACTCTCCCCCACTACATGAGGATCTCGTCCCGAGATCTAGGAAAGGAAGAATTCGGGGTATTCGGAACAGAGAAGGTCCTCACGTTCCCATGTGGCTTCTTTGTCGGAGTGATGTGACCACTTCACCTTTAGAAACTTGATTGACTTGTTGCGAGTCTTACGCTCACTTTCTTGAAGGATAGCAACTGGATGCTCATGATAGGATAGGTCTTCTTGGAGATCAACGGTGTGCTCTAGAGTCTTGAAACACTTCCGGAGCTGAGAGACGTGAAACACATCATGCACATTTGAGAAATTTGGAGGAAGCTCGAGTTGGTAGGCAAGGTCTCCCCTCTTGCCCACAATCTTGAAAGGACCCACAAAGCAAGGAGCAAGCTTTCCTTTGATGCAAAAGCGTTGAGTGCCCTTCATGGGAGACACTCTGAGATAGACAAAATCATCGATCTGAAAGGTCATGTCACGATGCTTGCTATCATAATAGCTTTTCTGACGGGATTGAGGTGCTTTGAGATTTTCATGAATGACACGGCACATTTCTTCTGCTTCAGTGATCATGTCATTACCAAGGATTTGACGCTTGCCGGTTTCAGACCAATTGAGCGGGGTACGGCACTTCTTGCCATAGAGAATCTCGAAAGGAGCTTTGCCAGAACTTGCTTGGAAGCTATTGTTGTATGAGAACTCAGCAAACGGGAGACAATCTTCCCACTTCATGCCAAAAGAAATCACACAAGCTCTGAGCATATCTTCAAGGATTTGATTGACTCTCTCAACTTGACCACTAGTCTGAGGATGGAAAGCTGTGCTCAAACGAAGATTTGTCCCCATTGCAGTCTGGAAGGAATCCCAAAACTTGGAAGTGAAAATGCTTCCATGATCTGAGGATATGAGCTGAGGAATACTGTGCAAAGAAACTATCCTTGACATGTATAGGTCTGCTAGCTGAGCTACCAAGATAGATTCTTTGATCGAAAGGAAGTGGGCAACTTTGGTGAGCTTGTCGATGACCACGAAGATGGCATCGTTTCCTCTCTTGGACTTAGGAAACCCAGTGACGAAATGCATTTCAACATGATCGAATTTCCACTCTGGGATGGGCAAAGGCTGAAGGAGGCCTGTTGGACGTTGATGTTCCGCCTTCACTCTGCGACAAACAACACACTCGTTCACAAACCGAGCAATCTCATGTTTCATACGAGTCCACCAGAAGGTTTGCTTGAGATCCTGATACATTTTGGAACTTCCTGATGAATTGAGAGGAGGGAATTATGTGCTTCATCCATGATAACTTTCGTTAGTTCACCCTTTGGAACCACCAAACGGTCCTCGAAGAACAAGGTATCTTTGTCATCAACAGGGAAGCACTTATACTTTGGAATGCTCTTGCCCACACCTTTCTTCAATTTCTTCACCATAGCATCAAGAAGATGAGCTTGGTGAATCTGATCTTCCAAGGTCGGAGAGACTTGAAGATTGACAAGAAATCCTTGAGGAACAACTTGGAGATTGAGCTTGTAGAATGCTTCACAAATCTCGGGTTGGAGAGGCTTGAGGATGAGACTGTTGCAGTACGCCTTTCTGCTTAGCGCGTTTGCAATGACATTTTCTTTTCCAGGAGTATATTCAATGCTTGGATTATACTCCTCGATTATTGATACGTCTCCAACGTATCTATAATTTTTGCTTGTTCCATGCTGTTATATTATCATTCTTGGATGTTTTACAATCATTTTATAACAACTTTATATCATTTTTTGGGACTAACCTATTGACATAGTGCCAAAGTGCCAGTTGCTGTTTTTGCTTGTTTTTTACTTCGCAGAATATTAGTACCAAACGGAGTCCAATCGCGACGAAACTTTTTGGAGATTTTTTCTGGACCAGAAGACACCAAGTGGGCCAAAGAAGAGCAAGTAACGTGGGATGTGGAGAGCACAACCCACCAGGGCGCGCCAGGGGGCCCCCGACGCGCCCTGATGGGTTGTGCCCTCCACGGTGCCCCTCTCCACCGCCTCTGATGCCTATAAATTCCCAAATATTCCAAAAACCCTAGGGGAGTCGACGAAACACAATTCCAGCCACCGCAAGTTCTAGAACCTCGAGATCCAATCTAATCACCATCACGGAGGGGTTCATCTTCTTCATAGGTGCCTCTTCGATGATGCGTGAGTAGTCCACCATAGACCTACGGGTCTGTAGGCAGTAGCTAGATGGCGTCCTCTCTCTCTCTCTCTCTCTCTCTCTCTCTCTTATGATTCTCAATACAATGGTCTCTTGGAGATCTATTCGATGTAAACTTTTGCGGTGTGTTTGTTGGGATCAGATGAATTTTGAGTTCATGATCAGTTTCTATCCATGAATATTATTTGAGTCTTCTTTGATCTCTTATATGCATGATTACTTATGGCCTCGTATTTCTTCTTTGAATCTTTGGTTTAGTTAGGCTGACTAGATCAATTTTTCTTGCCATGGGAAGAGGTGCTTTGTGGTGGGTACGATCTTGCGGTGTCCTTTCCCAGTGACAGAAGGGGCTGCAAGGCACGCATGTATCGTTGCCATTAAGGAGAACAAGATGGGGTCTATTCCTATGTGAATAGATATTGTCTACTTCATGTCATCGTTCTTATTGCATTACTCCGTTTTTCCATGAACTTAATACACTAGATGCATGCTGGATAGCGGTCGATGTGTGGAGTAATAGTGGTAGATGCAGGCAGGAGTCAGTCTACTTATCTTGGACATGATGCCTATATAATGATCATCGCCTTGTATATCGTCATGATTATTTGATCTTCTATATATCAATTGCCCAACAGTAATTTGTTCAACCACCGTGCGCTATACTCATGAGAGAAGCCACTATTGAATCCTACGGCCCCTGGGTCTACTTTTCCAACATATTGCTTTCCGATCTATCTTTTTGCCTCTTTGTTTACAGATCTACAAAACCAAAAACCCAAAAATTTAGTGCTGCACTTTTTATTTGCTGTTTTTATTTTGTGTTCTTGAGGGATCTATCTCTCCTATCTATCACTACCTAATCTATCTTTTTACCGTAGAGAGATTGACAACCTCTCTTTCGCGTCGGGTTGCAAGTATTTGTTATTTGTGTGCAGGTGCTGCTTATTGGGCGGTGGTGATCCTCCTACTTACCGAGGAAAATACTTACCGTCGCTGTGCTGCATCATCCCTTCCTCTTTGGGGAAATACCGACGCAGTCTCAAGCCACGTCAAAGGAATTTTTGGCGCCGTTGTCGGGGAGGAAACGGTCTCTTCTACGTGCCTATCTCGGGCGCTGAGGAGACTCCATCATCATCTACCAGGTTCCTAATCACAAATCTCATCTCCTTACATTATTTGCCATTTGCCTCTCGTTTTCCTCTCCCCTACTTCACCAATTTGCCATTTTATTCGCCTTCTTTTTCGTTTGCCGTTTTCTCGTCAGATCTCTTGTCTGGTCATTATGGCTAGTTCTTCTTTTATTGCTTGTACTCCCGATAATGAGTTTCTTAATTTTAATCAAAGGGGAGGGGAGAACCTAAAAGATGCTTGGTATAGGATTTGCAATGCTCATAATAGATCTATCCATAAGCATTCTACCGTTGTTGTTCTCCGCAGTTTTTATATGGGCATCACCACTTGGTATAGATTCATCCTTGATACGATTACCAGTGGGAATTTCTTGATGTGTCCATCTTTGGATGCTTTGAATGCTATGGGAAGTTTAGTGGGATCACCACCTCTTATGATTAATGAAACAACTTTAACTCTCGAACATGTTATGGAGAGATTAGATGCTATTGAAAATAAGATGATTACCCAAGAACATCTTGAAAGTTTGGATAAGAAAATGCATAATCTTGCTAAAAAAATTGGGTCTAAGGCGGGAGATGCTTTTAAATTGCTAAAGGAAAAAGAAACCGTAGTTAACAAAAGGGTAGAAGAGAGTCCTTACCCGATTGATAAGTTGGAGGAAATTTTTAGTAATTTGGGTTCGGCTTTTTCTTCTATCAAAACTATTGAAAAAACTCCCGTAAAGATTGGCAAGACCACGCAAGTCACTAAGAACAAACTTGCTACACCTAGTAGTCACAAGGGAGATCTTAAAATGATTAGTATTCATCCCGATTTGTTGAAATCAAAAGAGACCCTATTTACAAGAATGAATTTTTTGGTTTTATTCCTAGGAGTGTTGTTATCAAGAATATGAATGCTAAATCCTTGAAGAAATCTAGTTGTGTGATTGAAGAGTTGAAAACTAAAGATGACAATACTTGAATCTATGCGTTATGTCTAGCTAGGGGCGTAAAACGATAGCGCTTGTTGGGAGGCAACCCAATGAATAAATATTTTTTTGCTTTTTCCTTTCTGTTTTTGAGTATTGACACAATTATGCCTCTGTTATGATTGTGTTTTTATGGTTTATTTAGTGTTTGTTCCAAGTAGAGCCTTTAGGATGATTCATAGGATGAGTTGAAGCGATGCTGAATCTGAAACAGAAACTTTGCGTCCAGTATATGAATTTTCATTTTTTGCTGGAATGTTATCTTGAGCTGAAATTTCAACACAGTGTTTCTATACAAATTCCTTACGTTGTCCTAACTTTTCAGAATTTTTAGAGTTACAGAAGTATGGTTAGAGTACAGATTACTACAGACTGTTCTGTTTAAGACAGATTCTGTTTTCGTTGCATTGTGTGCTTGTTTTAATAAATCTATGGGTTATATTGAAGGGTATGAGCCATGGTAAATTTAAAATACAGTAGGTATAATGCAATAATAAAATATGAATGGATTTACAACAGCCCCTAAAGTAGTGATTTGCTTTATTATACTAACGGATCTCACGAAGATTTTGTTGAGTTTTGTGTGATTGAAGTTTTCAAGTTTTGGGTGAGATCACGATGGATGAAGGAATAAGGAGTGAAAAGGGCCTAAGATTGGGGATGCTATAGCACCCCCCAAGATATATCCAAAGATAAACAAGCAATTAAGCTTGGTGATGCCCCCGAGTGGCATCCCCTCTTTCTTCTAACGACAATCGGTATTTTACTTGGAGCTATATTTTTATTCGTCACATATCATGAGTTTTACTTGGAGCGTCTTGTATCTTTGCTTGGTTTGCTTGTTAGTTTGTCACTTGTATCCTTGCTGGACACACCTATTTGAGAGAGCCAAAATTATGCTATGATTTGTTAGAATTGCTCTATACGCTTCACTTAAACTTTTTGAGCTATAGAATTGCTCTAGTGCTTTACTTATATCTTTTTGAGCACGGTGTGCATGGAAATTTTTGTAGAAATACTCTCATGCTTCACTTATATTAATTTGAGAGTTAGTAAATTTTTAAAAAATCCTCTCATGCTTCACTTATACTATTTCGAGAGATGAAATCTCTATGCTCATGTGCTTCACTTAAATTTGTTTGAGCTTGTAAAAAAAAGCAATGGCAATATATGAAACTAGTCCCAAAGTGATAGATATCCAAGGAGGATATAATAAAAACTTTCATGAAGATCATTGGACAAATTAAACTTGATTCCTTGTAATAGTTTTGAAACATGATGATAGTAATATGTGAGTCATGCTAGTGAGTAATTATGCTTAGTAGGAATATTGGTGTCAAGGTTTGTGATTCCCTATGCATGCACGAAAGTCAATAGTTATGCAATGCAGTTACATCCTACTTATGGTGCATTATTCGGTGTTAGTTATGCTCAATGCTCGTTTATGTGAATTTTCGTTTCTTGGTTTGGTTGCTTCTCAATCTATTTGCTAGCCTCCATTTGCACTAAGTAGAAATACTACTTGTGCATCCAAAATCCTTAAACCAAGTTTTGCCTTATGACTCCACCATACCTACCTATATGTGCTATTTCCATGCCGTTCCAAGCAAATTTGTCTGTGCCATCTCTAAATTTTCAAAATAAATTTTCTCTTTTGTGTGCTCGTACCGCTCATGAAACGGTGGGGAGTGTCCAATATTTTTCCATGCTAGATGTGTTATTCTCAAGATGAGTATTTATTCACTTGTCATTGCACGAGAGTGCGGCGGTAATCGGGATTCCCATTCCCGAAATGAAAATGAAAAAATATTTACTTTATGTTGTCAAATAATAAATTCCTTGGAAAGTGTTGGTATGGAAGGCAACCGTGGATACGGCCCGCCATGGAAAGTGAAAGTTTTGTGGAAAAAGGAATAAACTTTATTTTCTGTTTGGGAACCGCCTATGATATATCTAGCATGGAAAGTATTGTGAGCTACTTTGTCGTTTTCGTTGACAGGAAAAGCTTGCCACCCAAAAAAATTTCTCTCTCAATTTAAACCTTGAGCTCTGGCACCTCTACAAATCCCTACTTCCCTCTGCGAAGGGCCTATCTATTTACTTTATGCAATTTTCTTTTTTACTTTGAGTCTCCGTCTTCTCTTAAAGCACCAACTAGGGGGCACTATGATCGTACTTGAGCATTGGGCATAGCTAATATTTCAGTGTGTTTCATGAATGGATCAATGATTGAGCATGATGGGCTAGGGATAACTTTCTTTAGTGTTGATATTTTGAAAGACATGGTTGCTTGTTGGCACACCTGAGTATTGAAGTCATTATGTTAAAACTAGACTATTGCTTTGAATCATTTACAAGTCCAAATGTCCATGCTATACAAAAGAAAATAATATGAGATGAACATGTAGGCAACATTCCACATGAAAAATTCTGTTTTTATCATTTACCTACTCGAGCACGAGTAGGAATTAAGCTTGGGGATGATGATACGTCTCCAACGTATCTATAATTTTGGCTTGTTCCATGCTGTTATATTATCATTCTTGGATGTTTTACAATCTTTTTATAACAACTTTATATCATTTTTTGGGACTAACCTATTGACATAGTGCCAAAGTGCCAGTTGCTGTTTTTTTTGTTTTTTACTTCACAGAATATCAGTACCAAACGGAGTCCAATCGCGACGAAACTTTTTGGAGATTTTTTCTGGACCAGAAGACACCCAGTGGGCCAAACAAGAGCCAGGAAGGTGGGCTGTGGAGAGCACAACCCACCAGGGGGCCCCCGGCGTGCCCTGATGGGTTGTGCCCTCCACGGGGCCCCTCTCCACCGCCTCTGATGCCTATAAATTCCCAAATATTCCAAAAACCCTAGGGGAGTCGACGAAACACAATTCCAGCCGTCGGAAGTTCCATAACCTCGAGATCCAATCTGAACACCATCACGAAGGTGTTCATCTTCTTCATAGGTGCCTCTCCGATGATGCGTGAGTAGTCCACCATAGACCTACGGGTCCGTAGGTAGTAGCTAGCTGGCTTCCTCTCTCTCTCTTATGATTCTGAATACAATAGTCTTTGGGGATCTATTTGATGTAAACTTTTGCGGTGTGTTTGTTGGGATCCGATGAATTTTGAGTTCATGATCAGTTTCTATCGATGAATATTATTTGATTCTTCTTTGATCTCTTATATGCATGATTACTTATAGCCTCGTATTTCTTCTTCAAATCTTTGATTTAGTTAGGCCGACTAGATCGATTTTTCTTGCCATGGGAAGAGGTGCTTTGTGAGGGGTTCGATCTTGCGGTGTCCTTTCCAAGTGACAGAAGGGGCAACAAGGCACGCATGTATCGTTGCCATTAAGATAACAAGATGGGGTATATTCCTACATGAATAGATCTTGTGTACATCATGTCATTGTTCTTATTGCATTACTCCATTTTTCCATGAACTGAATACACTAGATGCATGCTGGATAGCGGTCGATGTGTGGAGTAATAGTGGTAGATGCAGGCAGGAGTCGGTCTACTTATCTTGGACGTGATCCTATATAATGATCATCGCCTTGGATATCGTCATGATTATTTGATCTTCTATCAATTGCCCAACAGTAATTTGTTCACCCATCGTGCGCTATACTCATGAGAGAAGCCACTAGTGAATCCTACGGCCCCCGGGTCTACTTTTCCAACTTACACTAGTAGAGAAATGGCTAGCCACAACTCTTGTTGGTGGCGTGCCATTTTCCGTCGACGCCAGCACTACATTTTTCAAATATCTTTGGCGTCGCCCATTTTGGTACGCCATCGCTAGTTACTTAGTGCTGGCGCTGGACGTACGCGGAACGCCACTTGTATGGGGCCTCCAAGGTTGTGTGGAGGCATAACTTACTGTTGTAGTACTAGGTTGGTAGTACACCGGCAGTATTTCAGATATCTATGGCGTTGACTTTGTCCGAATGCCAGCAGTTTATTTTGTGGGTCCATTTTTTAGTCAACATTGGGTCCCACGTAACACCGGCGTAGCATACGGCGGTACACCAGGAATATTCATATTAGTTTTGGCGTTACGTTCTCTTTAAACGCCAGTAAGAAAGTCGCATCACTACTACCACCGGGCTAACCCTTGTGTATACACTAGATTTCCCTTTCTTCTTCCTCTTGCTCTTCCTCTTCCTCCTCTCTCTTCCCTCTCCTCATCTTGACACTACAAGAAATATGTCAACTTTTGACCTTCTCTTAGTGACCCCAGTTGAATTGGTCGTAAATCCATGACCATTTCACTAGGAACGGCTCAAACCCTGAAATTGCCTTACACCAAATGGTCATAAAGCAGACAACAGTGATTGATGACCTTATTTCTACCTCATTACGACCAATATAAATGGTCAGGAGGTTGTGAACGTTGATGCATTGGTACTTAAGTCCACCTCCTTTTATATGTATACAAAAAATGTACAATATGTAAAACCAAATATAGACATCAAAACGTATGTATGAAAAGATGTTTTTTTGTTGGGAATATATGAAAAGATGTTAATCATGTATTTGAAAAATGTTAAACATATTTAAACAATCCATGTGAGCTCTCCATGCAATCTTTGTTTTTGGTAATATTTTAAGTTTGTGAAGCAACTATATTTTATATTACTTTATAATTCCTGAAAAATTACCAGGACATGACACTGCCCACAAAACCTCCCTCCACCTAATTTTATCTCATTTTAATTTATCCAATTTGCCTCACTATTTTTCCTAATTTTCTGTTCAGTGGAGAGCATTGTGAAGGAAGTACCATTTTGATTTCTCCAATTCATATGAAATTTTTACAACGCCTTGATATGACCATATTATCATCCTCCTCCATATTGCAGCTCAATCCAGTCATCTATGGGAGCCCATCATCAATTTCTATTTTCTGTCCAGATTGGCACATTGCAAAGCAAGTGCTATCTAGACCCCTCCTATTTCCCTCAAACTTTTTGGGCTCTCTTACATATTCAAATAATTGCCACATCCCAATATTCAACTCCATTTGCCTAGTAAATCTTGATCGGCAAATTTCCAAAGTTTCTATCCAGAGAGAAGCTTTGTGAAGAAAGTAATGGCTAGGATTATCTAAATGATCTGAGATTTTTCCAAATGTATCAGATGCTCAAATAATCACTCTGCACAAAATTTGAGATTTATCCAGCAAACCATGTGAGCTCATCATCCAATCTTTTATTCTGGTCATATTTTCAGTTTGTGAAGCAACTATATTTTATATTTCTTTATAATTGCTGACAATTTACCAGGACATGACCCCGCCCATAGAACCTCCCTACACCAAATTTTATCTGAATTTAATGTAGCCAATTTTCCTCAATATATTTCCCAATTTTGTGTTCAGTGGAGAGCATTATGAAGGAAGTACGAATTTTATTTATCCAAATGGTATGAAATTTGTACAGTTCCTTCATATGCCCAGATTATCATCCTCCTCCAAAGTGCAGCTCAATCCAATCATCTATGTGGGCCCAGCATCAATTTCTATGTTACTGTCCAGAGATGACCATTGTGAAGGAAGTGCCACTTTGGCATGTACAAATGGTATCAATTTTTTACAGTGCTTTCCTATGCCAAGTGACCTTACTCCACCAAATTTCAGCTCAATCCATTCATTCATTTGATCCCAGCTTCAAGATCCATATTTCTGCCCGATGTGGTACTTTGCAAAGCAAGTGCCTCCTAGGCTCCTCCATTTGAGCTGAAAAATTTGCCAAGAGAGTCTCCTTAGTAGATGATCATCCTCAGCCAAAACTCAGGCCCATTGGCCATGTGCATTTCCCCCACTTCTAATCAAACACTTGTCTGCTAATTCATGTTTGAGCTTAGTTCAGTCTCCTCATGAGATTATTCTGATGTATTCTTCTTCCTAACACCTATCGAGGGAGTGTCCAACCTACCAGACATGCCTAGGCCGCCCAGAACGCCTGGCAACGCCACGGTCACGCGGTGACCACGCGGCTGGCATGCCAGTTTACGAGCTCTGGAGTTGGGGCCCTCGTCCACCGTCCAAACCTCGACGTCTCGCCACCAAACCATGTATTTCTGATTAAATAGATACTTATGTACCTAAAAATGATTTTTGAGAAAAATAAAGAGCAAACTATAAGGCAGCTGCGGTTCAAATTTGACTCGCTTCTTGCTGAATCTACGGAAATTTGTCTTTTTCACAAGAGGTGGATCAAAGCTTTTGACACCCAACTATTTGGTCAATTGTGCATTAAATATGGCCTAATATTTTATAAAAATGATTTGGTCCAATTTTGCAACAAATATATGGTAGGTCCTTCACAAAAAAGCTCATTTTGGGCACTCAAAAAATGGAAAATGGTTTTTTCATCAAAAGAAAATGAAAACTTCCTTAGCCAACATTGTTTGCCATTCCAAGATGCACCCTCGTGCACAATATGAGGTCACTTGAACAAACTATGCCATGAATGCTACCATAACATTGATCATTTGGCTTTAAAGCCATTGATCGTCACACATGATAGCTAGTTTCTGAGAACACTTTTTAAAAATAATTACCGTATTACAAGTTTATTATTTTTACTAGTAACTTGACCACATATAATGACACAATGCGAAGGTTTTCCAATTTTTGTTTTTGAATTTTTCATGCCCGTATCAAAATGCGGTCAAAACGGCGGGCGTTACCGTTCCTAGCTAGTGGTTGAACCTTGGAAAACTTTAGGTGCTTCTCTAATAAAATAGCTATTTTTGTACCTAAAAACGATTTTTGGAAAAAATCATGATTAAACTATCAAGTACCTGTAGTTCAAATTTGACCCGCTTCCTACTGAATCGGCGGAAATTTGTCTTTTTCACGAGAGGTGGATCGAAACTTTTGACACCCAACTATTTGGTCAATTGTTCATTAAATATGGCCTAATATTTTATAAAAATGATTTGGTCCAATTTTTCAACAAATATATGGTAGGTTCTTCACAAAAAAACTCATTTTGGGCACTCGAAAAATGGAAAATGATTTTTTCGTCAAAAGAAAATGAAAACTTCCTTAGCCAACATTGTTTGCCATTACAAGATGCACCCTCGTGCACAATATGAGGTCACTTGAACAAACTATGCCATGAATGCTACCATAACATTGATCATTTGGCTTGAAAGCCATTGATCGTCACACATGATAGCTAGTTTCTGAGAAGACTTTTTTAAAATAATTACCGTATTACAAGTTTATTATTTTTAATGGTAACTTGGACACATATAACGATACAATGCGAAGGTTTCCAATTTTTTGATTTTTTTTTTGAATTTTTCATGCCCATATCAAAATGCGGTCAAAACGACGGGCATTACCGTTCGTAGCTAGTGGTTGAATCTTGGAAAACTTTTGGTGCTTCTCTAAAAAAATAGATAATTTTGTACCTAAAAATGATTTTTTGAAAAAATCATGAGCAAACTATCAAGTACCTGTAGTTCAAATTTGACCCGCTTCCTACTGAATCGGCGGAAATTTGTCTTTTTCACGAGAGGTGGATCGACAACTTTTTAGACACAAATATTTGGTCAATTGTGCATTAAATATGGCCAAATATTTTCTAAAAATTATGCGGTACAATTTTGCAACAAATATATGGTAGGTTCTTCACAAAAAACCCATTTTGGACACTCGGAAAATAGAAAATGGCTCTTTGTGCAATGAAAATGAAACCCCCCAAATCAACATTGTTTGTCATCCCAAGATACACACATGTGCACAATATTGATTCATTTTAACAAACTATCTCTTATTTACTAATTGAAGGCACCTTTTAAGCCTTCTCATTAATCCACATCATCCAAAATAATCAAAATGATTTAAGAGAGTAGTTAGGCCACCATTACAATTGAAAGAAAGTAACTTATGGAAATCATGATGAAATACACTCATTTTTATCTAGTTTATATTTTGTTAGTGAGTTCTTTATGGTTGATACTCGATCAAGAATACACTTCCAGTGAAATACCTTAGACATACTCAACTACAAGTTGAGAACAATCACATGGTTTTGAATTACGAGGAGCTCGCAAACAAACCAAAATATCACCTATTAATTATCACACATTATAACTCTTCTTTGTGTCCCTCACCAGCTTGCACGTTACTTTTAATGTTTAAATCATGATCAACCCACCACTAAATGACATAATTTTTCACCGACTCCCACATGATTGGATGTTGAATCACAATGTCATTTCCCATTCTGATTTTCCCGTCCACACGCACTGACTATGAATCACATTTTATTGTTCTTTCCAGTCAAATAGGGTTCGCGGATCGCGGTGATGCATCAATTTCAACGGTTCAACATTTCAGTAACTCACACTTTGTAGTAATTTGTGTCTCATAAATATTTACTAATTCGTTGCTATCTATCTATCTATTTCCACGGTTCTACTTTAACGATCAGGATGATATTTGAACAATGGAGCTTATTCCTAGGGGATTACAGATGGCTGGAAATTAGCATTGAAGTAACCTTATTACAAATAAAGTAGAGAACCTTTTTATCCACAACTATGCTTGTTTGCACCATATGAAAAACATGGCATTGTTTGCATGAGTCCGAAGGGATTAACGCAAATGAACACTTATGAATACAATTCTTTGTAAAAGCCAACACTTTTTCATATGTATTTAATACATAATAAATAAGTTTGGATTGATGGTAGTTTATTATTTTTACAATTTAATTGGGCATATGTAAAATATGATTTGTGGTGTTATCAAGGTACCATAAAAACGAAAATGGAAGTGAGAATCATACTTTTCTACATGGATGTTTAATATTAAATATTATAAATTTAATTTCTATCGACATGGTACTAATATTAATACAACTTAACCAATATACATGAATCTAAAAATAGTGTAGCCCGTGCAGATGCACGTGTTGATGACTAGTAAGTGGTTAATATGTTGAATGTTTGCCCTGAATAAGAGGATAAAAACTATAAGAAAAACAAAAGAAAAAAAAATATTACACAACCTTAATTCTTAATTCTGATTGGTGGAATCAGCTATGGCATGGATCGATGACATGGCGGAGATCCGTCCATCCATACAGCCATCCACCCGTCCATCCAACCCACTTCAGCCCCTCCCCGATCCAGATCCAACCCTAGCCTCCGCTTCTCTCCCCTAGCGCCCACCCACCTCCCCCCTCCCCGCCGCCTCTTATTCATTCATCCACACACCGCAGCGCCCAAGCCCTCCTCCAAATCTCGTCCTCCCTCTCAATCTCGTCCTCCCTCTCAATCTCGGCATCCCACCCATGGCCCTCCGCGTGCTGGACAACGCGCTGCCGGCCGCAGTGGCGGACCAGCGCCCCAAGAAGGCCGCCAAGCTGCTCTCCACGGCGCCCGCTATCGCCGTTGCCCGCTCCCCCAAAGCCCGCGCCGCCGGCCTCGTCGAGCCGCCTGCTGCCGGAGTTGATGGCTCTCCTCAGGCCGCTGACTGCCGGAGCTAAAGGCTCTCCTCAGGCCACCGGATCTCCTCGCGCCGCCGGCTGCCAGAGCTGAAGGCTCTCCTCGGGCCGCCGGCTATCAGAGCTGAAGCTTCTCCTCAGGCCGTCGGCTACTGGAGCTAAAGCTTCTCCTCGCATTGCCGGCTGCTGGATTTGGATCTCCTCTGCCCCGCGTCGTCGGCTGCCGGACTCGGAGCTTGTCCACCTCGTGCCCCAAGCACTACTCCTCCCACCGCCTTCGATCTGATTCTGCCACCTCCTTGTGAGCTCTCTTCCTCTCTCCCTTCTCTGTTTCTAAAATTGCTGGAGCGAGGTGGACTTGTGGAGTGGAGTTGCTCGTGAGTTGCTGATGCTAGTTACTCCGGTGTTGTGGATGCTTGCCTATTGCTACTGCCGTGTGCTCCAGCAAGCTGCTGCTCCTATCTGTGCACTTGTACTACTACTAATGTGTGGTATTGGTCTGCTAGTTGGAAGTTGCTGCCTTTGTTGGCCACTTGGTCTGCTAGCTATTAATTTTGTTGGTATGCTATTTGCCTGATTGTAGCCCTCTCCTTACCATTGTGTAGAAAACTCCTAATTGCGCCTAATTGCGCCTAATCACGCCTAAGCTAGAAAAGCGCAAGTAGGTGGCCAAATGCATAATTAACGCCTAGCGCTTTTTTGAACTTTGCTTGTATGTTTATTGTACCACAGTTCTCAACATTTATGTTTTGTTGTTCCTTGAGATAGCTAGTATTAACTGTTTGCTTGCTTCTGTACCATGCTATCTATGGGTTATTAGTATTGTTTATCCCGACCATGAGCTTGAATGGTGTAGGAGTACAACAACATTAGGTTAATTTGTAGAAGTGAGGTTACTGAATTTTTTTTCTATGCCATGATACAATTATGATTCAAATGGTAGACAATTAACACGAGCTTGTTTGGCCCAATTCTTGGTCTCTATTAGGGGGTACAATTTATTACTTTCTGTCTAGATTTGTTAGCAATGGATGAACTGATGAGGGAAACAGTTCTGAGCTGATTTGAAGTTCTGAATTGGTCTAGCAGATCTGAATTTGGAGTGCTTTATGTACTGCAGTCAGTGCCTCAGCGCTATATGTTAGTGCCAGGCTGTTCGGCAGTTTTCTGCTTCTCTGCTGGTAGCTTATAAGAATACAATTCTCACTGAATGTACTTTTGCATTCTTATTGTATCTACTGCTGCCACAATCATTCTTATACCAGCTTATTTATCATAGCTAAATAATAAACTGTAGAGGCAATTTTGCAGCCTGTTAATGCCACCAGGATAACAATGACCCTTGCCCCGTTAACTTATAGTACTAATGCTCTGCTTTGCTCCTCAAGGTACCCTCATCTTCGATTTCTTCCCTTCAACTCTCTGATGCTGCTTTCCTTCCTCATGCAGGCATGCCCCGATGCTCCCCTCGGTCCGGGCACCCGATGCCAGGCAGGCTATGGATGCCCCGGACCTCAAAGCCGGCCGTGCTACTCCAGCTGCTCCTGCCCCGTCCATGCTCAACTTCGTTCCTGGTCAGTTGCCACAGGTGAGACACTTACCTCCATGCTTGGATGATTCTAACAGCTCACTTAGTATCATACTTGAATCTATGCGTACATGGTACATATAGTTTTACTGAAACTGTAGTTTTTGTAGTTTTACTTTGTGTTCTTATAGTTTTACTGAAACTGTAGTTTGGTCCATCTAATGTTGTTTAGGTTGCTGCTGCTGTGACGGAAGATCAGAAGAGGCATGGAGATGCGCACCATAGTTTTAGTTGATGTTGCACCATGTTTTGGTGCTTGTGTATCTGTTTTTGCTTGTAAGCACACTTGTATGTGCTTGTGTATCGTGCTTGTGTATCTGTTTTTGCTTGTTTTAGTTGATGTTGGACGTGCAGACTTGTATGTGCTGTTGTGTTTATTTGGATGAATGATTTCTGAATTTAATCATTTAATCGAGAGAATTATTGAGTGTTTGTTGTTCAAATGTGTAAACTGGTAAATAGTGAATAAAATTACCAAATGTTCTATTGGACCAAATAATATATGGGTTCTAAAAAGGCTACGGCCCAAATAATAGTGGACTGGAACATTGTGCAGTTATGGAGAACCTGAACAAAAAGGCTTGATGAAATGGTCCGCAAAAGGGCCATGGCCTAGAAAATTAAAAGGCCGAATTGTAGGGCGTGGCCTATGTAGCTGACCAAAATTAATAGGGAAAAATATATAAAAGGCTGAATTGTTGGGCTCGGCCCATGTAAAACACCCAATTGGACCGGGCTGATTCTTATCAACGACCTTTTCATTTGGTCGCAAGTTTGCCATGTCAGCTTGCCACGTTGGATCCGACGTGGCCTGGGCAGACAACCAGCGACCAAAACAATTGGTCGTTGAACCAACGACCTTTTATTATGGTCGTTAAGTTCCATTAAAGACGGCCAGCTTTTGACCCACTGTTTTTGGTCACAAAAAGGTCGCAAATGAAAAATAATGACCATTTAGTGGTCGCAAGGTGACATATTTCTTGTAGTGTGAGAAACTCAATTATTTTATAATGATTCTTAATTAGGTAGTTAGATCTAGCAAGGTGATGCGTAGTTACGTTTGCTAGCCTCCTCCACCCACTCTCTAATTAAGCTAGCTATCTAGCTCTCTCCTCCACCCACTTGCATTAAATCTTCCTTCAACCTCCATTAATGGCGCCCACCAACCTACGTACGGTCGACCGGCTTCTCGTGGGATCGATCGAGGACTAGCTCGACTCGTGTTTCTTCTGCTTGAGGTAATTAACACAAAAAACACTTCCTCGTCATTTAATTATGCATGTTACGTATGTGTTTGATTGCTAAATGGCAAAACGTGCATGGATGGCGAATTTGTAGAGAGAGTTGCTAATGTTTTGGCGAAACGTTGATTCATTTCCGTTTCGTCAAATTTCTGGTACTCAATATGTACCACTTTTAGCAAAGGTCATGCCGAAATTTTGAATGCCCCCTCTTGATATATATGTAATTCTTTTTGTATTTCCCTTTACAAGCTACTTTGATCTATCAAAAGATTCAATATGGATCGAAGTGTGAAGGACTTTCTCAATTTCGCGGTGATGAATATGATACAAAAGTGTGAAACACAGATATTATGTCCATGTAAGGCCTGCAAAAATGGAATTTTCCATAACCCGTTCGATGGTAGCGTCCTCGCGCACTTGCTTCGTCGTGGTTTCGTTGAAGGTTATACACGATGGACAAAGCATGGTGAGGAGAATGACGACGACGATGACGGAGCGGTGGATATGGAAGCGAAGAACCCTTTCAATGATGAATTAGCAGGGCCGCCAGAAGGAGGAAATGATGAAATGGCCCCCGAACATGAAGAGGACCATGTCACCCGGGATATGTCGTTGGCTGAAATGCTGCAGGATCACCATGTTAAAGAACTGCTTCACAAGAAGACGAAAAATGAGGGAGATGCTATTAAGGAGGCTCTCAAGTTGGCGCAATTGGAGTTAGATGCGACTGTAGGACCGAAAGTATGTCTAGAGGGGGGGTGATTAGACTACTTGACCAAATAAAATTTCTACCTTTTCCCAATTTTTAGTGTTGGCAGATTTTAGCATTCATAGCAAGTCAAGTACACCCTACACATGCATGTCTAAGAGTATAGCAGCGGAAAGTAACAACTAGCATGAGTAGAAGGATCAAACGCAATTGTAGACACGATGATTTTTCCCGTGGTTCCGATAGGTGGTGCTATCGTACGTCCACGTTTATGGAGTCTTCAACCCACGGAGGTTAACGGTCGCGAGAGTCCACGGAGGGCTCCACCCATAAGGGTCCATGAAGTAGCAACCTTGACTCTTCCATAACGGCTTCTGTCCACGAAGGACTAGCCTCACTATGGGTAGATCTTCACGAAGTAGGCGATCTCCTTGCGCTTACAAACTTCTTGGTTCAACTCCACAACACTAAGTAGGAGGCTCCCAAGCGACACCTAACCAATCTAGGAGGCACCACCCTCCAAAAGGTAATAGGCTCGGCAATGACGATGAACTCCTTGCTCTTGTGCTTCAAGATGATAGACTCCTCAACACACAATCACTCTCTCACAGATTTGGCTTGGTGGAAGAGATGGGATTGGTGGAAAGCAACTTGGGGAGGCTAGAGATCAAGATTCATATGGTTGGAATGGAATGGCATGATCTCAACACATGAGTAGGTGGCTCTCTCTCAGAAAACTGGATGGGGCAAGTATGGAATAGTTCTGAGTGCTTCTCATTCGAGTGGGTGGTGGTGAAGGGGTATATATAGGCATCTCCAAAAATCCAACCGTTACACACAAAATGACCAACTCGGTGACACCGATGTGTTAATCTCGGTGGTACCGAAGTGATCAAAAGGTGGCAACTTTTGAATCTCGGTGAGACCGATATATGAAACTCGGTTGCACCGATAAGGTGACCAACGGTCAAATTGCCCAATCTCGGTGACGCCAATTCAACAAACTCGGTGGTACCGATTTTGTGGAACTGCGTAACAGAAAGTTGGCAACCTAAACTCGGTGGCACCGAAGCAGAATCGGCTGCACCGAAAGGCTAGGGTTTGGCTAATGTCTGTCTGAGTATGGCAATCGGTGGCACCGAGTGTATGTGTTGGTTGCACCGATTTTGGATTTTGACTTTGGACAGACTTTTGTGGAAGAGCTTCTGGGTGTTTTTGGTGACTATCACTTGTGCACGTATGAGCATTTTGTTCACCAACAATACCTTACCCCCTTTTAATAGTATTGGCTTTCCTATGGACTCAAAGTGATTTCTCACAAAGTAAAATGTAGAGTCCTCTTGCTTGAAGCTTTGCCAATCCATTTCCTTGCATCTTGGGGTATTTCCACAATCTCCACAATCCTTTTGCCAATCCTATCATTGAACTTTTCCTGAAATATACTTAGGGGAAACATTAGTTCAATGACTTATATGTTGTTATTAATTATCAAAACCACCAAGGGAGCAAATGTGCTTTCAGCGACTGCTCCACTGTATGAAGGTTGTGATCCTGAGCACACTCGCTTGTACGTCACGCTCAAACTTCTAGACATCAAGGCAAGATTCAAGAGCACAGAGAGGGAAAGGCACACCACATAGCAAGACCGATGGAGGGCCGCAGAGCGAGAGACGTGGCGTGCGACTGAGAAAGAGCGATTCCATCCCGGCTTGCCTGCTACCCCACCCGACATGACGTTGCAGCTCTAACCAAGGCATGTCAGTAGACCGATTTCTCGCCAGGAATGGGCAGAGGCCGTCTGCGCCGTACTTGCACCAGAGCCCGGCCGCACCGTACTTGGACCGAACACCGGCCTTGCCATTCGCATGGGTTGTGTCGTTCGCCTTGTCCACGGCCCCCTCGATGCCAACGGGTTGGCTAGTAGGCTCGAGCACCTCCTTGGCACAGGTGTCCAGCGGGAAGCAGTAGAAAAAATGGCCGTCGCATCCTTGAGATGGTAATGAAATAGCTAGCTTGGAGCTCGAGATCACGCTCCAGCTGTACCACGAGCGTGTAAACCACATGGACGAATGCCTGACCGAGTTTAGGCAGAGCCAATAGCTTCTGTAGGATAGTGTGGTAGTCATGGACGCGTTTTATTTTGTTGAATCGTTTTGATGTCGATCCCAATGTCTGGACAACAATTATAATATTGATATGTTTTGATGTGCGAATGGTTTATGTTCTATTGTTATGTCTCAATATGTGTAACTGCTAGAGTTTAGAGACAGAAAATCAGTACGAAAACAGATAGAAATGTGAAACTAATAATATATATTAATGTTCAATAGCTCATTGCAGACATGATACACATATACATATATATATATGATGATAGTACTTAACTAATACGTACAATGAATAAAAACTAAACTAATAATAACCCCTCCATGAGCGGGGAGCAGTACAGCGGCAGCCTCTCGCCAGCAGCTCCCTGGTGCGCGGTGGCTTCCCAACGTGGAGGGAGTTTGCTGCCTCCTCCCCCTCGCAGCGCTCGACGTGCCGATCAGCCTCTTGCTGGCGGAGGCGCGTGACCATGCAGGACATTTCACTTGGCGCCCACCGGAACTCTTTGGCGGTGGCATGCTCGAGCTTATCGGCCCACGCCCACGCAACGGTGAGGCCTAGTGCATCTGGCTTTCATTGTGTGGTACCGGCCGTCTTCGTACACCTCATCCACTCATCGACGCGCCCGCCGCCAAAGCTCCAACTCCTCCTTTTCTGATGCGGCACTAAGGGCATTCCAGGGCGCGAGGTCCCTGGCGCGCTCCTGAGCCTGCTCCTTCTTGAATGCCACCTGCATGACTCTCTCAGCCGGCGATAGCGCCTTCCACAAATCTAGATTGTACTGGCCCCAAAACCAATATTCAGTTGGGGGCTCTAGTGCGACCTCTTATGGGGGTGCGAAGGGGTCCTCCTCGTCGCTACATTTCACCCCATCCTTGCGGGGTGGCACCTCCTCCTTTGCATGTGCATAGACCGGCCGCGCCATGGCATAGTTTTGTGTGAGGGGAGCGGGAGAGAGACGAGAGAATGCAGGCAAGATGACATCTCGATGGGCAGCATTTATAGGCGGCTTGAATCTTGATCGACGCCAGCAGAAAAACGGGGGGGGGGGGGGGGGGGGGGGGAGACTTTAATGGACGCGTCGATCGCCGGAATTCAATGGCTCAATTGCACAAGATTTCCTAGTCAACAGCCGTGTGTGACTTAAAATAACCGACGGTTCCCAATGCATGACTGCGTGTGACTAATAGCCCGCGAAAATTGGTTCCAAAACTCGGAACGCGACACAGAGTGCCAATCATGTGGGACCCTGAAGGGGGTCGATAGAAGAGACGTCTACAGGGGGGGGGGGGTGAATAGACTACTTGCAAGAATTAAAACCTAACCTTTTCCCAAGTTAATTGGTGGGCAGTTTTAGCTATTATAACAAGTCTAATGCACCCTACACATGCTAGTCAAGAAGTATGGCATCGGAAAGTAAAACAAGCACATGTAAGAGAGAGTAGAGATAGGAAGATCAAACGCAATTGTAGACACGAAGATTTTTCCCGTGGTTCCGATAGGTGGCACTATCGTACATCCACGTTTATGGAGTCTTCAACCCACGGAGGGAAACGATCGCGAGAGTCCACGAAGGGCTCCACCCATAAGGGTCCACGAAGTAGCAACCTTGACTATTCCATAACGGCTTCCGTTCACGAAGGACTAGCCTCACTATGGGTAGATCTTCACGAAGTAGGCGATCTCCTTGCCCGTACAAACTTCTTGGTTCAACTCCACAACACGAAGTAGGAGGCTCCCAAGCAACACCTAACCAATCTAGGAGGCACCACCCTCCAAAAGGTAATAGCCATGGCGCGGCCGGTCTATGCACTACCGAGTTTTGTTTCTTGGTTCAACTCCTTGGTCTTGTGCTTCAAGATGATAGACTCCTCAACACTCAATCACTCTCTCACAAATTTGGCTTGGTAGAAGGGATTGATTGGTTGGAAAGCAACTTGGGGAGGCTAGAAATCAAGATCCATATGGTTGGAGTGGATGATCTTGATCTCAACACAAGGGTAGGTGGTTTTCTCTCAAAAAACTGGATGGGGCAAGTATGGAATAGTTCTGAGTGCTTCTCTTTTGAGTGGGATGTGGTGGAGGGGTATATATAGGCATCTCGAAAAATCCAACCATTACAACATTATTTCCGAACTCGGTGAAACTGAAGTAAAACTCGGTGGCACCAACTTGTTCAAAATGTGGCAGCTTTAGGAATCTCGGTGAGACCGATATGGAACTCTCGGTGGTACCGAAACCAGTGGCCGAGGGCAGTTCCCAAAACTCGGTGAGACCGAAGCATAATCTGGGAAATTCTGATTTTATGAATTGGGACACCAGAAGGTTGGTCACTGAAACTCGGTTGCACCGATGCAGTCTCGGTTGTACCAAAGAGCTAGGGTTGGGCTAGGGTTCTGTGATGGGTAGAAAATCGGTAGGGCCGAATGAAAAGTTGGTGGCACCGATTATGTGAATTTGGGTCTGATGAGGACATCCCTAGTATTGTTCCATCTGCACCTCATGATGTCGAACAACCAATTGCTGCAAAAAAGAAGTCCAATGATGAAATCAGAATTGGACCTATTACAAGAGCCCGTGCAAAGCTAATAGAACAACAGGTGAATTTGCTCCTAATAGATTCTGATTATTTCATTAATGAGAATTGTTTACTGCCTAAGTCTTTGTGTGTTTGCATAGTCAGGTTCATGGGAGAAGAAGGCATAGCACGTGGGAACGAGGAGTTGAAGCAGCTGGAGCAAGACGTGGTGATCATGCACATGGACGCGAGGGAGGAGAGGGAGGCCGGCGACCAGCATGAGGAGGAGGGCACCACGCAGGAGGCCACATATGGCGCACCACCAAGTGCTTGTGCGCCATACACATAAGGCCTGCGCGCCTAGTTGGCTGCACCCAACCATTGGGTCAGTTTTGTATCAGTTTGAGTCAAACTGAGTCGGTTTGGCTGAACCCAAGTTGGGTTCGGGTCTGGTTTGTGTGGTGGACGCCCCCACCTCTATAAGTACTCTTGGGGCGCCCACAATTAGGGTTAGACCATGTTAAAATTAAACCCTAGTTTTGTTGAACTTGCTATCAAGCATTCATCTGAAATTGCATCTCCAATTCATATCGATCTGGAGATTTGAACTACAAGTTGAGTGTAATCTGCTGTTCCATTGGGAATTAGTGAATTGCAATTATACCGTTTCGTGGTCGACGGCTACGTTGCGCAAGTGTGTGAAGTCGTGAATATCCAAAGGGTAGAGAGCTGTTGCACTGGCATCAGGGATCTAGCGAGGAGAAATCATCGGCGACACCCAGTTATGTATCATCATCATCATACCACTACTAGCTTACTAAGAAGATCGGGCCACCCCATATCATCTTGGTATCAGGTTTCCAGTGTTGCCTCGGTAAGCATCCACCAAATCCATCCATAGTCTAGTTTTGTTTTCGTCCTATCCAGAAAAAGCCTCACAAAAATACTAGGGTTTAGCTTTGCCATAGCCTAGATAACATCTGTTCGTCAGTTCTAGTTGCTGGTCGTTTTTGCGTAGCTTTTCTCTTTGATCCGAGTCATCTAAGTAGGCCTCTAGGGTTGTCGTCGGAGTCCTAGTTTTAGTCGTGATCTTGGCCTGATCTGAGTCGGCTGCAAAGTCCTTGTTCTAGCCGGCTTTGTTTTTCTTTCCGAGTCAAGCTCCTGCCGCTGCTTACGCCCGCCACTAGACACCCAACAACAGTTGTCTGGCCCCGCGCGCGAGCTTACGCCCGCCACCAGACACCCAGCATCAATTGTCTGCCTCCGCGCGTGAGTTTCTGCCATCTAATTTCAGTTAGGGTTTTGAGTCGGTTTCGTTTTCTGTGTCCTTTTTCCAGTCCGAATTAAATCGAGTTTTTCCTTTTGTGCACCATAGACAAGCCAATCTTTGCTTTGCATAGGAACTTACCTATTGAGACTAGCTTTTCCTTGTGCTCATTGGGCTGCTCTGATTAGGGTTTTTCTTGTGCAAATTGTTTCTGCCTTGTTAAAACAAAAATCCGCGGTGCGACGTTTGTGGCCAAAAGAGAAGAGGAGAGAGAAAAAGAGAGAGAAAGAAAGAAAAGGGAGAGAAAGAAAGAAAAGAGAGAGACATTGGCCAGAAGTTGCCGCTATCTATTGCAGTGTTGGAATTGTATTATCTTACTGTTTGCACTAGTAGATTGAGCAATCTTGTGCCCGTATCACTTGAGCTTTTTGCTAGCGTCTCTCCTGTGCAATTGCAACACGAGCATTACTCTAACATACCTTAATTTTTGGAGCTCATTTTCAGAGTTGCATTTGCCCCATTTATCTCCACCGTGTGTGTTTCCGTGGGTCTTTTTGTCATACGATCAGCACTAGGATTTGTGAATTGGTGTAGATAGGGTACCATACCTACAGCTCCACCAAATATAATCCTGCTCTGTCGTGTGGTAGCTCTTATACCCTGGTATTCACTTCATCACATCCGTGCACTAGTCTTCTATCCGACCTGGTAAGTGTGCATTGCTATTCACTTTGGAACGGTAAGATTTCCTTTTCTTGTCAGTTTTCAGTGAGTTGTGAGTGTTCCACCAAACCAATTTTTGATTTAGTACACTAACCTTCTAATCATGTCTGAGAATGGTGTTGATGTGATGCAGAAAAAGGATGGTGACGACTGTGTTACATGGAAGGAATATGAAGCTCTTCTCGATCATTTGACAGGGCTTATCACTAGATCCACTGATAATATTGATGCTGATATTCAAGCTATACAAATGAAAGTGGATGCAACTGAAACTACAGTCAATGCTATGCAAACACAAGTCAATGATCTCCACACAAGCATACAGCAATTGACAACTTCAGTTAATGGGCTGCGTGTAGTTATTGAGCAACGCCAACATGAGGGCCATGGAGATGATGATAGTGTCCATGGAGACAATGAAAACATGATGGGCAATAATGGCCGTGGGCATGGCTTTCAAGGGCCTGGTCGTCCACCACCACTAGGTGCTCGACGTGTACCATTTCAGGAGGATGATGGCTTGGGCAAGCCTAAGTTCACAATTCCCATATTTGAAGGCTCCACTGATGTAGAAGAGTACCTCACATGGGAGCTCAAGATGGAGAAATTATGGCGTTTGCATGACAACACTGAAGATAGGAAGATCAAGCTTGCTTCCTCAGAATTTGATGGCTATGCTTTGCATTGGTGGGATAGCATTGTGCGCGATTGACGAGAAGACAATGAGTTACCTATTCTTACATGGCGCAATATGAAGGAGATCATGCGAGCTCATTTTGTTCCCACTAATTACTTGCGGACGGTTTATGATAAATTGACACAATTGAAGCAAGGTTCCATGATGGTTGATGCATATTACATGGAGATGGAGATGTTGCAGCAGCGTGCACGAGTTAGAGAATCTGTTGAGATGACTATGCAACGTTTTCTCCATGGGCTGAAATATAACATCAAGGGTATTGTTAGGCATCACCAATACAATACCATGAACGAGCTGCTACATCATGCAAGAGAAGCTGAGTCCCAGTTGGCCGAAGATGCTCAAATTAAAGCCCGTTATACTACAGCTGGGCGATTCTCCAACAAAACACAGCCGACCCCTTACACGCCTAGTGAGGGCGCTGCGAGCCGCCCCTTTTCTTCTGCACCAAAACCAGCCTCCACTGTTTCACAATCAAAGAAACCTGCTGCTCCTGCTGCTAGCTCAGGTTCTAACATGTCTACATCCCGTAATAGAGATATGCTATGTCATACATGTGGAGGCAAGGGACACTTCAAGAGAGAGTGCCCGAACAGAAAAGTGATGATTGTTAATGATGACAACGAGTATGAGACTGGAGATGATGCTGATCCTTATGCTTCTGATGAAGATGATTATTCTAGTGAGGTCGGCATGGATGCTTTTGCTTCTACAGCACCTACTATTCTTGTATCACAGCGTGCTCTTAGTGTGCAGCAACATACTAATTCCCAGCGCTGTAATTTGTTCCAAACAAAAGCACTAGTTGGTCCAAACAAAGCTTGCAAGGTAATTATTGATGGAGGTAGCTGCCGCAATCTTGCAAGCAAAGAATTATGTGCCAAGCTGAATTTGAAGTATTTGCCTCATCCAAACCCATACTACATACAATGGCTGAGTGACAATGGTGAGATGAAGGTGAATCATATGGTGCGTGTGAATTTTGAGATAGGACCATACAAGGATTCCATTGAATTTGATGTGCTTCCTATGACTGTTTGCCATCTATTGTTGGGTCGGCCATGGCTGTATGATCGCCATGTGCAACACAATGGCCGCGCCAACACTTATCACTTGGAGTTCAAGGGCAAGAAAATAAATCTACAACCTATGTAACCGTAGCAAATTGTGAATGAGTCTCGTCAGAAAACAGAAGTGAATATCGAACATCCACCTGCACGAGCGAACAATGTAATAGCCGTGAGTGACAATATAACGAAAAGTGCGAGAGCGCCTAGTTTGCTTATATTAGCCACCAAAGAAGACATGAGAGAATTTAGAGAGGAGCCTACAGCCATGCCTCTTGTGCTTATGTACAAAGGCGAGGTTTTAGTTTCTCATGATATACAACCTGTTTCGCTTGGTGTGTCTACTGTTTTGCAGGAGTATGGCGATGTGTTTCCGGCAGAGGTACCAGCGGGGCTGCCACCATTGCGTGGAATTGAGCACCAAATTGATCTCATACCAGACGCTAGCCTCCCTAACCGAGCGCCATACAGGACCAACCCCGAAGAAACGAAGGAAATACAGAAGCAAGTGCAAGCACTACTAGACAAAGGGTATATTCGTGTTTCTCTTAGTCCTTGTGCTGTTCCTGTTATTTTGGTGCCTAAGAAAGATGGTACATGGCGCATGTGCGTAGATTGTAGAGCTATTAACAACATCACTATTCGATATCGTCATCCTATTCCATGCTTAGAGGATATGCTAGATGAATTGAGTGGTGCTGCTGTTTTCTCTAAAATTGATTTGCGTAGTGGTTATCATCAAATTAGGATGAAAGAAGGGGATGAATGGAAAACTGCTTTCAAAACTAAATTTGGTTTATATGAGTGGCTAGTTATGCCTTTTGGTCTTACTGATGCACCTAGTACATTCATGAGATTACTGAATCATGTTTTGAGAGAGTTTATTGGTCGTTTTGTGGTTGTATATTTTGATGACATACTTATTTACAGCCACAATGAATCTGAACATTGTGATCATATTAGACAAGTTTTGCAAGTGTTGCGTGATGCTAAATTGTATGCTAATCTTGAGAAGTGCACATTTGCAAAAGATAAGCTCATATTTCTGGGATACGTTGTATCTAAGCATGGAGTAGAAGTAGATTCATCTAAAATTGAAGCAATTCAAAATTGGCCTACTCCCATGAATGTTAGTCAAGTACGAAGTTTTCACGGTCTTGCTGGTTTCTATCGGCGTTTTGTGAAAGAATTTAGTACTATTGCTGCACCATTGAATGAATTAACTAAGAAAGGAGTGCCTTTTGTTTGGGGCGCTGCACAAGATCATGCATTTGATGAGCTGAAGCGTTTGCTTACTTCTGCACCATTACTTGCACTACCAGATTTTTCTAAGCAATTTGAAATTGAATGTGATGCTAGTGGTATAGGAATTGGTGGTGTGTTGATGCAAGAAGGTAGACCTATTGCTTATTTCAGCGAGAAATTTTCTGGTGCTAGACTGAATTATCCTGTTTATGATAAAGAATTGTATGCGCTTGTTAGAGTTCTTGAGGTTTGGCAACATTATTTGTGGCCAAAGAATTTATCATACATTCTGATCATGAAGCTTTGAAATATCTGAAAGCTCAATCTAACTTTCATAGGCGCCTAGCTAAGTGGGTTGAGTTCATTGAGTCGTTTCCCTACATAATTAAGCATAAGAAAGGGAAAGATAATGTTGTTGCTGATGCTCTATCTAGGAAGAACATGTTATTGACACATCTCGATGTTAAAATTCCTGGTTTAGAGAGCTTGTGTGATTTGTATGCAACTGATCATGATTTTGCTGAACCATATCGTTTGTGTATGCTACGAACCGCATGGGACAAGTACCACATACATGATAGATTTTTGTTTCGTGCTAACTAACTATGTGTTCCAGAATCGTCAGTGCGTTTGCTGTTGTTGCAGGAATCACATGCAGGAGGATTGATGGGTCATTTTGGGCGTGAGAAGAAGTTGCTCATCCTAGCTGATCATTTTTATTGGCCCAAGATGAGGCGCGACATGGACAGGTTTGTTAGGCGCTGCATTACATGTAACACGTCCAAGTCCAAACTGAAGCCTCACAGTTTGTATACACCATTACCTGCACCTACCATACCATGGGAAGATATAAGTATGGATTTTGTGTTAGGTTTGCCACGCACTAAAAGAGGTCATGATTCTATATTTGTGGTAGTGGATAGATTTTCTAAGATGGCACATTTTATTGCATGCCACAAAAGCGACGATGCGTCGCATATTGCTAACCTGTTTTTCAGGGACATCGTACGCTTGCATGGAGTGCCAAAGACAATTGTTTCTGACAGGGACGTGAAGTTTATGAGCTACTTCTGGAAGACCCTTTGGGGAAAGCTAGGAACGAAGCTGTTGTTCAATACTACATGTCATCCCCAAACGGATGGTCAAACGGAGGTGGTGAATCGAACATTGTCACAATTGCTGCGAGCTATGATCAAGAAAAATCTGCGTGAGTGGGAGGAGTGTTTGCCACATGTTGAGTTTGCATATAACAGAGCGGTGCACACTACTACCTAGCTTTGTCCTTTTGAGGTGGTGTATGGCTTCAAACCAATCACACCGCTAGATTTGCTGCCTCTTCCATTGCATGAGAGAGTAAATATGGAGGCATCAAAAAGAGCAGATTATGTGAAGAAAATTCATGAGAGGACACGAGCGGCTATTGAGAAGAAAGGCAAGAACGTTGCTGCTGCAAGAAACCAATCAAGAAAGCAAGTTTTGTTTCAGCCTGGAGATATGGTTTGGGTGCATCTGCGCAAGGATAGGTTCCCACAGCTGCGGCGTTCCAAGTTGTGGCCGCGTGGTGCTGGTCCTTACAAGGTGTTAGCCAAGATAAATGACAATGCCTACTCGATTGATATTCCTATTGCTGAGTTTGGTGGCGTTAGCAACAGCTTCAACGTTGCTGATTTGTCACCATATGATGGACAAGACCTTGGAGTGTCGAGGTCGACGCCTTTTGATGGGGGGGTGAGATGATGAGGACATCCCTACTATTGTTCCATCTCCACCTCAAGATGTCGAACAACCAATTGCTGCAAAGAACAAGTCCAATGATGAAATCAGAATTGGACCTATTACAAGAGCCCATGCAAAGCTAATAGAACAACAGGTGAATTTGCTCCTAATAGATTCTGATTATTTCATTAATGAGAATTGTTTACTACCTAAGTCTTTGTGTGTTTGCATACTCAGGTTCATGGGAGAAGAAGGCATAGCACGAGGGAACAAGGAGTTGAAGCAGCTGGAGCAAGACGTGGTGATCGTGCACATGGACGCGAGGGAGGAGAGGGAGGCCGGCGACCAGCATGAGGAGGAGGGCACCACGTAGGAGGCCACATATGGCGCACCACCAAGTGCTTGTGCGCCATACACATAAGGACTGCGCGCCTAGTTGGCTGGACCCAACCATTGGGTCAGTTTTGTATCAGTTTGAGTCGAACTGAGTCGGTTTGGCTGAACCCAATTTGGGTTCGGAACTGGTTTGTGTGGTGGACGCCCCCACCTCTATAAGTACTCTTGGGGCGCCCACAATTAGGGTTAGACCACGTTAAAATTAAACCCCTAGATTCGTTGAACTTGCTATCAAGCATTCATCTGAAATTGCATCTCCAATTCGTATCGATTTGGAGATTTGAACTACAAGTTGAGTGTAATTTGCATTTCCATTGGGAATTAGTGATTTTCAATTATACCGTTTCGTGGTCGACGGCTACGTTGCGCAAGTGTGTGAAGTCGTGAATATCCGAAGGGTAGAGAGCTGTTGCACTGGCATCAGGGATCTAGCGAGGAGAGATCATCGGCGACACCCAGTTATCTATCATCATCATCATACCACTGCCAGCTTACTGAGAAGATCGGGCCACCCCATATCAGGGTTTAGACAGAGTATTTTGTGTGAGAGCTTGTGGGTGTTTTTGGTGGCTAGCACTTGTGCACGTGGAGCAATTTGTTCACCAACAATACCTTAACCCCTTTTAATAGTATTGGCTTTCCTATGGACTCAAAGTGATTTCTCACAAAGTAAAATGTAGAGTCTTCTAGCTTGAAGCTTTGCCAATCCTATTACTTGCATCTTGGGGTATCTCCTCACAATCTTTTTGCCAACACTCTCTGTGGACTAAACCTCAAATGAACTAGGTAGAAATGTTAGTCCAAGAGACAATGTATGTTGTCATGAATTATCAAAACCACCAAGGGAGCACATGTGCTTTCAATCTCCCCCTTTTTGGTAATTGATGACAACATACAATCAAAGCTTCAAATAAAGATATGCATAGATATAATGAAGACTTTGAGAGACACATGACTAAAACTTGCTCCCCCTAAATGTGTGCAATCCCTTTAAAGGATAGTTGCTTTGGAATGCATACACACATATAGTAGTAGAAAGGGTAAGATGAGTCATTGTATCTTGGATATATGCATCAAATATGTGTGAATGAGTTACATCCTTGTTCAAAACTTCACTCTTGCAAACAATATGTGCAATAAGCAAGAGATCATCTTGAGCAATGATATGATGCATATACTTACTTTGAGTTCTTGAGCATCCTAATAGTAGAAACACACTTGAGAAAAAAAGTGTTAGGAGACACAAGAGTATTCTACAAATCAAAGAGCAATAGAACTCAATAGTACCAAGATGTGGAGAATGTATAGAATACAGTATTCCTTAAGGTTGATACGTCTCCAAGATCATTTAAACTTTCTCCCCTGAATGTGAAATAGTAGGTCATCCTTTCCCCCTGAATCTTAGCATGTAGATATTGGGATTGGATAGGGTGAGATAAGTCTAACATGAGAACAACAAATAAGAGTATCAAATGGTTTCTTTCTCCTCAAAAGATAGAACACTTTGGGTAACTGGGTAACAGTGATGTTTCTCCCCCTACTTTGGTATTCTCCCCTTGTCTATGTAAGCATAAGCTTTGATATTCTCCCCCTTGATTATATTTCCCCCTTTGCATTGAAGCATGTATTTCCCCCTTAGAATTTGAAGCTTTGGGATTTCTACCCCTTTGGCATTAATTGCCAGAAAGGTCACAGGGTCAGACACAGGGATCATGGAGTCAGAAGCGATCCTTGAGAACAAGGGTCATAGAATGTAGGGTTCATGGAACAGTGAGAATCATAGAGAGCATTTAAGACTTGTCCTCCTTTGAGTTAGGGATCCTTGAATAAAGTTTCTCCTCCTTTTTTTTATTATATATATCAAAGGAATCACTGAAGAAATAAAGATTTACTAAAATGAACATAGACCATAGAAGAAATCAAAATCGGTGGCTCCGAGACAAACGGGTCGGTGGAACCGAGACGTGTATTTGCAGCCTATCTGCATGATCGGTACAATCGAGTGATTTGAATCGGAGGCTCTGAGGATATAACAGAAACTTGGCAACTACTAGAAATTCTCAAATGATTTTAGAAAACTTGCAATGAAATTTTAAAAGGATTTGCAAAGGAAATTCAAACGAATTTACAAAGAAATATCAACTAGAGAAGATTTGAGTGGTTCCAAGAGATCTTGCAAATATAGGATGAACCACATTAGAAGCTTCATCTAGATGATGGGCGGTGACTAGGTCACCTATATTAGAGTATATTGACTTAAGGAGTCAAGCAAGAATACTTGATCATAGGTCATACTCATCGTTAAGCTCAAAATGGGGTTACCATTTTTCGATTAAGCATTTTAATATCTTCATATCACTTGAGTTGCTTTATCTCATGACTTGGAGTAAAGTTTTTTCAAGGATATGAGTACATACCTTTGAGTGATGTTGATGACGTAGCATGTAGAAGAACTTATTGTGGATGCTCGATGTTGATGAAGATCATCTTGAGTTGGGAGCAATCCTTGTTTGTTTTGGTTCTCTTTTCACCTGCATGGGTTAGTCGTGCAAGGAAGAACAAGATATATCCATTTGACATGATATCAATTGAGAATTAGCAAATGTGATCACATCAAATATATGTCAAGGATATGGTTGAGTTGTCTTCTTCCTTCCATCAATAAGAAGGGTTGTGGATACTTGGTCATGACAAGATTGCTTGTTATAAGAGTTGATGGCAATCTTGTGGAACAAAGTTCTTCCAAGTACCTACAAAAGATTAGTTGCAATACAAGGGAGCATATATTTCCATGGTATAACATAACATGTCAAGTGTATCATGGAAGTATCATGTAATCTCATGCCCTTGCATGCAACCGAGTGAGTCTAGCTGAAGTTTGAAGCATCAAGGATGTTCAACTCACTCCTCAAGTGACAAAACACTTTCTCATCAAGTGGCTTAGTAAAGATATCAGCCAATTGTTTTTCAGTACGAACATGCTTGAGATTGATATCTCCTTTGGCAACATGATCATGAATGAAATGATGTCTAACTTGAATATGCTTAGTTCGAGAATGTTGCATGGGATTATGGGCAATTTTAATAGCACTTTCATTATCACACAATAATGGAACATGTCTCACATGGAGTCCATAGTCCTTAAGAGTTTGTGTCATCCATAGCAATTGGGCACAACATGATCCAGCGGTAATGTATTCCTCTTCGGCAGTAGATAGAGATACCGAGTTTTGTTTCTTGGAGGACCAAGACACAAGAGATATACCAAGAAATTAACAAGTACCCGAGGTGGATTTTCTATCAACCTTGTCTCCGGCATAGTCCGAGTCAGAATAACCAACAAGGTTAAAAGAAGATCCCTTGGGATACCTTATGCCAAAGTTTGGTGTATGTATAAAATATCTCACAATTCTTTTCACGGCCTGAAGATGACACTCTTTAGGAGCAGCTTGATATCTAGCGCACATGCATACACTAAGCATAATGTCGGGACGGGAGGCACATAGATATAATAACGAACCAATAATAGATCGATAAACCTTTTGATCAACCCATTCGTCCTCCTTGGTAAGATCAACATGTCCACTAGTTGGCATAGGAGTTTTCATACCTTTACACTCTTGCATGTCGAACTTCTTGATCAAGTCCTTGGTATACTTGGTTTGAGAGATGAAAGTTCCTTCTCTCGTTTGCTTGATTTGCAAACCAAGGAAAAATTTCAGCTCACACATCATGGACATCTCATACTTCTCGGACATCAACCTTCCAAATCTTTCACAAAATTATGGGTTAGTAGATCCAAAGATAATATCATCCACATAGATTTGGCACACAAACAATTCACCATTAACTCTCTTAGTGAATAAGGTTGCGTCAATTTTACCAATTTCAAAACCATTTTCAATGAGAAACTTCGTTAAGCATTTATACCAAGCACGTGGGGCTTGCTTAAGTACATAAAGAGCTTTACGAAGCTTGTAAACGTGATTAGGTTTCCTAGGGTTCACAAAACCTGGGGGTTGTTTAACATAGACCTGTTCTTCAATCTCACCATTTGAAAATGCACTTTTAATGTCCATTTGATAAACGGTGATATCATGGTGATTAGCATAAGCAACAAGAATACGGATACCTTCAAGTCTAGCAACGGGTGCATAGGTCTCACCATAGTCCATACCTTCGACTTGGGTGTAGCATTTCGCTACGAGACGCGCCTTGTTGCGTACGACTTGACCGTCTTCATCTTGTTTGTTCCGAAACACCCATTTGGTTCCGATGATGTTTTTCTCGTCCTTGGGCTTCTCCACAAGTGTCCACACTTCGTTCCTCTCAAAGTTGTGAAGTTCCTCATGCATAGCGTTCACCCAATCCGGATCCTTAAGAGCTTCTTCTACCTTCAAGGGCTCAATACTAGATATGAATGAATAATGCTCACAAAAGTTAGCTAGTCGAGTTTTAGAGCGAGTTATCCTCCCGGTTTGTATGTCACCAAAGATTTGATTTAGAGGATGGTTTTTGTCCACTCTTGCTCGAACTCGGGGTAGCTTTTCCTTGTTGGATGGTGGAGCTTCTTCATCGTCATCTTCTTCTTCATCGTTGTTGAAGGTGTCGTTGCCTTGAGGTGGTGGTGAAGGTGGTTGCGGTGGATCATCATGATGAACTTCTTCCTCCTCTTCATTTTGTCATGTACCGCTTGTGGACGCCTCCTTGTCGTGTTGAGGTTCACCTTGACGTGAAGTAGGGGCTTCCACTTGAGTTGACGAAGTACTTTCCTTCACCTCCATGGGACGAATCTTGCCGATGGACAAGTCATGGATAGCTTCCGAAGGTTCCTTATATCCTACATTATTTGGCAATTGTTCGACTTGCGAACCATTAGATTCATCAAACTTCACATCTACGGTCTCTTCAACTTTTCGAGTGAAGTTGTCGTAGACACGGTAAGTGTGAGAGTTTGATCCGTAACCAAGTAGGAAACCTTCATGAGATTTAGGAGGAAATTTAGAACGACGATGCTTATCAAGAATATAACACTTGGAGCCGAAAACCCAAAAGTATCCAACTTGGGGTTTGTTACCGGTGAGTAGCTCATATGCCATTTTACCGAGAAGCTTGTGAAGATAGAGTCGGTTTGTGGCATGACAAGCTGTTTCCACGGCCTCCGCCCAAAATTGTCTTGGCGTCTTGTATTCGTCGAGCATCGTTCTTGCCATCTCAATAAGGGTTCTGTTCTTCCTCTCAACAACTCCATTTTGTTGAGGCGTGTATGTAGCCGAGAACTCATGTAGAATCCCTTCTTCGTCAAGAAAGGTGTCTACATTTGTGTTCTTGAACTCCGATCCGTTGTGGCTCCGAACTTTCTTGATCTTCACTTCAAACTGATTTTGGGCTTTGCGATCGAAGTTCTTGAAGATCTTTTGTACATGCGACTTATCATCGAGAAAGAATACCCACGTAAATCTGGAAAAATCATCAACTATAACTAGACCAAAGGAATTTCCACCGAGGCTCTTGTAAGCATTGGGACCAAAAAGATCCATATGAAGCAACTCGAGTGGTCTCCTAGTAGTCATGATATTCTTTACGGGATGACTTCCACCTACTTGTTTTCCGGCTTGACAAGCACTACAAAGTCCGTCTTTGTCAAAGATAACATCTTTAACACCAATAATATGATAACCTTTGATAAGCTTGTCTAGATTACACATACCAACATGTCCTAGTCTTCTATGCCAAAGCCAACCTTTAGAAGATTTTGCAATAAGACAAGTACGAGGTTTGGATCTTTTAGTGAAATCGACAATGTATAGGTCACCTCTACGGAAACCGGTAAAGACCATGTTATGATTATCTTGACGAAACACTTGGCAATCTACTTTGGTAAATAGCACATTAAAACTGAAGTCGGCAAGTCTAGATACGGAAAGAAGATTGTAGTCAAGGGATTCAACAAGCATGACGTTTTGAATAGAGCTATCATGGGATATGGCCACCTTACCGAGACCAAGTACCTTACCCTTGGAGTTATCTCCAAAAGTTACATACCTTCGCGGTCCATGGTTTGGTGTGATCTCTTGAAACATGTCTCTATCCCCGGTTATATGATCGGTGCATCCACTATTGAGAATCCACACTTTTCCTCCGAACATGTAATCCTTGAAGTTTGCCATGAGACTTAGATTCTTCATTGTCTTCTCATACTCGATGTCGCACAACTCATCTTCATTATAGTAGCCATGTTCCACATTGTCATCATCAAGTGGGAAATCCTCGTCATAAGAAAGAAGAGATTCGTTAGGGTTGTGATCATGACAATGTTCAAGATTATGAATATGAATGGCTTCTACAATGATGTTGTTGATAGTTATGACATCTCCTTTAGCACGCATGAGGTCTGTAAGCTCAAATTGATAGTCGCCAAACTTAGGATCACTAGGCATCATTTTGTGAAAGGCAATAGTTTTATGAAGAACTTCATCAAGATTGCTTAATAAATAATTTGGATATCATTTCTCCAAATCAATCCACAAAGTGTAAGCACATTCAAAATTCTCCATTTGATTAAGTACAATTCTAGGCAATCCTCTAATGATAAGATTAACAGTTCTAAGATTGCATAGCATATCATTTTCCTCTTCGTGTGTGGGATGTAAAGGATCAATGGGAGGTACATAGGGGCTCTTAGCATACTTGCTTAAATGCAATTAATCGAATAGTTCAAGCATCTTATATTTCCATTGACTATAGTACTCCCCATCGAGAACGGGCACTCTACAACTAATACTCCCCAAACTAGAGACATCCATCTTCCTCCACGATGATGAAACCGAATCTATGGAGACCAAAGCTTTGATACCTATTGAAGGGGATCGATAGAAGAGACGTCTAGAGGGGGGGGGGGTGAATAGACTACTTGCAAGAATTGAAACCTAACCATTTCCCAAGTTAATTGGTGGGCAGTTTTAGCAATTATAACAAGTCTAATGCACCCAACACATGCTAGTCAACAAGTATGGCAGTGGAAAGTAAGACAAGCACATGTAAGAGAGAGTAGAGATTGGAAGATCAAACACAATTGTAGACACGAAGATTTTTCCCGTGGTTCCGATAGGTGGCGGTATCGTACATCCACTTTTATGGAGTCTTCAACCCACGGAGGGTAACGGTTGCGAGAGACCATGGAGGGCTCCACCCATAAGGGTCCACGAAGTAGCAACCTTGACTATTCCATAATGGCTTCCGTCCATGAAGGACTAGCCTCACTATGGGTAGATCTTCACGAAGTAGGCGTTCTCATTTCCCATACAAACTTCTTGGTTCAACTCCACAACACGAAGTAGGAGGCTCCGAAGCAACACCTAACCAACCTAGGAGGCACCACCCTCCAAAAGGTAATAGGCTTGATAATGATGATGAACTCCTTGCTCTTGTGCTTCAAGATGATAGACTCCTCAACACTCAATCACTCTCTCACAGAGTTGGCTTGGTAGAAGGGATTGATTGGGTGGAAAGCAACTTGGGGAGGCTAGAAATCAAGATCCATATGGTTGGAGTGGATGATCTTGATCTCAACACAAGGGTAGGTGGTTCTCTCTCAGAAAACTGGATGGGCAAGTATGGAATATGTCGGATTTCGGGCTCCGCAAAACCCTCAAGGTTCGAACACAGGGGCGTGTGCGAAGGTCCCCTGCAACCTCGCCCTACCTAGCTCGCTACTCGATGGTTAAGACGATGAACTCGCATGATGACGAGGAAGAGGATGAACGCGGTGGTTTACCCAGGTTCGGGCCGCTGCGAAGCGTAATACCCTACTCCTACTTTGGTGGATTACCTCTCGAGGAGGTGTGGTGGATGAACTAGTACAGTGTTGAGGAGCCTCGTGAGGGCGCTCGAGTGGTGTTCTTGGCCTTCTGCTAGTCTTGTGATGAAGTGTTCGTCCTCCGTCTCTATGATGCAACCTAGCCTCTATATATAGCAGTGGCTCGGGTCCTCTTCCCTTATCGCAATGGCGGGAAGGGATCCCACAACGACAAATTTGAAGGGGGACAGGAGTACATCCCCGCCCTGTCCAAAGGTTGTCTTCGCCTGCAAAGTAGGTGTCGACGATGTAGAGGTGGGCTCGGCGATGACATCCGCCCTGCGGGGCTCGTGGTCGTGGTCTTGTTGCACCGGAATGGAAACCTTTGGGTGGCTCTTTGGGAACCCGCGTACGTCCTTGCTCCCTTTGCACCAAAGGGGAAACCGACCCGCCTGTCCTTCCTTGCGTCATCCTTGACTCCTGAGGCCGGGTTCTGCATAGAGATCTCCACCGCTCCGGAGGGGGCCAGAGGAGGCCCATTCCTTGCTGGTCTTGGTGCTGTCTTCCTCGCGAGCTCGGGTCCTCGCGAGCTCGGGTCCTCGCGAGCTCGGGTCCTCGCGAGGGCCTTGTCTTGAGTGCCAGCCGCGCTTGGCTGACGAGGTGGGCCGTGCCCAGGGCCGCAGGCAGGCAGGTCTGGGTACCCCCGTTCCCAGAACGCCGACAGTAGCCCCCGGGCCCAAGGCGTGCTCGAGCTAGCCTCCGGGCGAAGCCCTTGAGGATGGCCTGAGGCGCCGCGGGCCCCAAACGCCTGTGGGCAAGGGCTGCGTACGCTGCGCGGTTGGCGTCGGGTGTCTTGTGTCCCTTCGGTCTCTGCCCGAATCGACAAAAGCCTGATTTCCAGCACTGAGCCATTATTGCCATCCCCTTCCGCGCTCTTGCTCCCACTCCCAGATCTCTGGCCTTAGTAGAAGCCTCTCCTGATATCGACACCTCGCCGGCTTCCTTCTTGCTTCGTCGGCCCCGGGAACCTCTCGATGGCTCCCACCAGCAAGCCGAAGCCAGAGGCCCAGAGCTCAGCCTCCGCTCCCATCTCACCGGCGCTTTCGGAGTCCACCATTGCCAAGGACGGAGACCTCGTCCCGGTGCTCCCATCGACGGCGGACGGGACCAACGAGTGGGGGCAGACCTTGATATGGGGCGGCTCCTCGGAGAAGCGGCCCTCGTCCAGGTCGGCCTATCCTTTCTTTCTCCATAGCGTCTTCACCGGGCTCGTCCCGCCTTTCTCCGCGTTCTTCACCGCCATCCTTAACCACTACGGGGTTCAAGCCCTTCATCTCCAGCCCAACTCCGTCCTGCTCTTGTCCATCTTTGCCTTCTACTCTGAGGCTTTCGTGAGCGTGAAGCCTTCGGTGGCCTTCTTCCGCCATTTCTTCAGCTTGCGTGCACGACGGCGCTCAGCGGTCGGCGTGCGTCTCCTTCGTCGCGGTCCAGAGCGTTAACATGCTCTTAAAGGCTGGGAAGAAGGTGGAGAACTTCAGGCACTGCTGGGTCTTCATGGATCTCAATAACTCCAATCCCCGCTTGGATCTGCCGAAGTGGCTGCCAGAGAAGACCCCCGCGTGGAGCTCCGCGAAGCTTTCCGACCCCCGGGCCAGGCCCGTCCTGGAGCGGATTTCTCGCGACATTAGTGCTAGGAAGCTGACTGGGGGGATGATAGTGAAGGAGTTCTTGACTCAGCGCCTGGCGCCCCTCCAGTCTCATTCTAGGCCCTTGTGGGACTATCAGGGCAGCGACGACAACCTCAGGCTTCGGTCCGCACGCATAACCCCAGGGGAACTGAACAGGGCTGTGATAACCCTGCTCAACGGCGACCCCGTTGATCTCCCCGATGCCTACGCCCCGCTGTACCGTCGCGACGACGGAGCCGATCTGGTCGCCGCGATGCGTGTCTTCAACGAACTGGGGCTTTCCCTAGCTGAGGGCCTTGGCTCCCCGATGATGGTGTCCTCCGATGACCCCACGGGCGGGGAGGATTCGAAGAAGATGGCGGACGATGACCAGGCGGGGGTGTCTCCCCCGTCGCAGAGCATGCTCCTGCGTGACCTTGAGGACGACAACGGTGTTGGTGAAGATTCTGCTGCAGGCTCTCCACGTCCCGCCAAGGTCCTCAGGGGGCTAGGACCGGTCCCTCGTGCCACACGGTCCGCCTGCCTAGTGACCCCCAGGAAGCGCGGAGCGGAGTCTCCTCCGGTGTGCCCTGCCTCTGCCGGCAAGGCGGTTGAAGTGCTGGCCTCGCCCCCGCCCGGATCCCAGCCCGCGGACAAGGCGGACGAGGCCGGGGCCATGGCGAACCCTCCAGCGGCTGCCCTTGCGGACAGTGTCCCTGCTCCCCCGCGTGGTGGTGCCCTCACCGAGAAAGGCGAGGGTGCCCCCGTCGTCATCGGAGCGGAGACGAAGAGGAAGTGGGCTGATGATTTTCCTTTGCTTGGTAACCAGGTGCGCCGCCGCGCTGAAGATGAGGAAGAAGAAGGTGGGCGTCAAGCCGAAGGCGCCTTCCGATGCATCGCCCATTCATGTCGTCCTGCCATCTCCTGACGAGGCGCCTGCCGCTGAGGGGGTGGGAGCTCGCGAGGCAACCCTCCTGGTCACCGCCGCGGAGCCCCCTGAGCCCCCGATGTGCATTGGTGCTGCCGCTCCTGCTTCTGGGGGCGCGTCGGCGTCGCTGGCCCAAGAGCCAGCCCCTGAGGGCCAGCTGCCCGTGGTCTCGCCTGCATCCACCTTGCCTGTGGTTGTGGCGCAGCCTCTGGAGCCTCCTGTCCTCATGCTTCTGCCTTCCTGGTGACGTCTCCTGTGATCGCTCAGGCGACCCTTCTGGATGAGGCCTTGACATGTGCGTCGCGCGGCCTCGACGTTCGAGACAGGGCCTTCACCGCTCTGGGTCAAGTTCGGGATGCCCTCGGGAGCGCCAAAGATCGCCTCGCGAGTGGACGCCTGGGGCTCCTCTCCGGGTGGCTCCAGGCCGACGCCTCCACCGTGGTGGTTTGGGGCCAGGCCAAGGCCACCACAGCAGAGAGCGAGAAGGAGGCCGCATCGGCCAAGGCATCCCGCGAGGCGGCGCTGACCGACGTGGCGTTTGCTGTAAGGCGTTGTGACGAGGCGGAGGCCCGCTTGAAGGTTCTTCAGGAGGAGAAGTCCGTGCTTGCAAAGCAGCTGCGTCAGCAGGGGAAGCCTTCGAGACCTGCAAGGCCCAGCTTGCCGATCGGGACTCTGAGCTGTCCCAGGCGGTGGCCGACCGAGCCGTGGAGCGAGAGCGCCTGGACGCGCGAGAGAGGGAGGTCGCCCTGGAAAAGGCCCGGCTCGACACCAGGGAAAAGGCTCTAACCGAGGCCGAGGAGAAAAAGGCGGCGGAGCTCAGCGCCCTTCCCTCCGTCGAGCTCAAGCTTCGCCAAGCACTCCACTCCCTCTGCCGGGAAGGGTTTATGGAGCCCCTGGTGGCTCCGGAGAGCGGCTTCGCGGAGCTCGCTTCGAAGCTTGTCGAGGCGCTGGAGGGCACCGTTGCCATGGTAGAGGGGGTCTTGGAGAGCGAGTGTCGCGACCTCTTTTTTGAGGCTACGACGCGCATCTTCAGCCATCTTCACCTTTGCGAGCCGGGGTTTGACTTTGACTCCGTGATCCGCCCGATCGCCCCCGAGGTCCGCAGCCGTGCTGTGGCGGCAGTGAAGGGTGCCGTGGAGGCGCTGGTGAAGAAGTTCACGCGCGTCACCGTTCCTCTGCCTCCTGAAGCTCCAAGGGTTAGCGGCGAAGAAGATGACGCCAGCGATGTCGATGACGACTTCCCCGTGGCTGGGACGAGTGATGGCGGCGGCTCCTCCTAATTCCTCTTCCTTGTTCCTTTCCTGCAACGTTCATCATGCCTCGCAGAGGCGTTAGACTTGTTTGTATTTGCGAAAACTCTTAATGCTTGTAATAACTATTGAATTGTGTGGTTGCTTTCTTCGCCTTGTTTCCTTCTTGCTTGTTGTGATGCTCTGCGTTGGCAGGGCCCGATCCCGCGCATACCTCAGCCGCCATTGGGCCGTCTGGATCACCAGGACGCGACAAGGGGTGAGGGGCTACAGGACCAGTGAGGCTCCTGAGTCACGATGCTCAGGAGTCCCCCTTGACGTACGAGCAGCCCTGATGAAGGGAACATGGTGAAGGCTGGGTTAGCTTGGAAATTTTGAACACCTTGTGCTCTACTTCGGCAGGGCCCGGCCCCGCGCATACCTCAGCCGCGTTGGGCCGACCGGATCACCAGGACGGTTCCAAGGGGTGAGGGGCTACGTGACTAGTGAGGCTCCTGAGTCGCGATGCTTAGGAGTCCCCCTTGACGTACGAGCTCCAGCGTCCTCCTTAAGGATTTTGAATGCTTTGAGATTTTGAACACCTTGTGCTCTGCGTCGGCAGGGCCCGGCCCCGCGCATACCTCAGCCGCCGTTGGGCCGTCCGGATCACCAGGACGGTTCCAAGGGGTGAGGGGCTACAGGGCCAGTGAGGCTCCTGAGTCGCGATGCTCAGGAGTCCCCCTTGACGTACGAGCTCCAGCGTCCTCCTTAGGGGTTTTTGAGCGCTTTGAGCTCTGCGTCGGCAGGGCCCGGCCCCGCGCATACCTCAGCCGTCGTTGGACCGTCCGGATCACCAGGATGGTTCCAAGGGGTGAGGGGCTACGGGACCAGTGAGGCTCCAGAGTCGCGATGCTCAGGAGTCCCCCTTGACGTATGAGCGGCTCCCATAACTTTCCTCGCCAGCTTTTCCTGAGAGGGGCGCGTGAAGACCAGGTTTGGTAGACCTGGGAAGGTGGCGTGTACCAGGCTTGGCCCGGTGGTAGCCCCCATGCAGCCCCTTCACGCGAACATTCCAGGGAATGCAGCGAGACGGGGCCACAAGGAGCCTTCCTGAGGTTGGATGCAGCCACTGGGGTGCCCTCAGTTGTTTATCCCCAGCACGGAGCGTAGGTCTTCCACATTGCGTGGGCATAGTCATTGGTGGACCGTGTTGTCCGCCAGCACGAAGCTGTGGCTTCCACATTGCGTGGGCATAGTCATTGGTGGACCATGTTGTCCGCCAGCACGGAGCTATGGCTTCCACATTGCGTGGGAAGGAACCACTCCGCGTCCTCGGGGGGCTACGGGCGTGTACAGCCCATCGAGTTCGTACGCGTGGCTGGCATGGTAGAACTGGGAGGTGTATCTGGGAGCTCGCGAGGGCGCTTTGGCCTCGCGAGGTCCCTACCTCAGAGGTGGTTTGCGCCTGGATCTTCTTGTAGATAGCGCCGTCCGAGGTCCTGTAGATTTTTGGGGAAGCCTGCGCCGAATGTGCTCCCGAGGGCCATCGCATGAGAGGTCCGAGCACCAGTGACCCCAAGAGGTGACGTGAACGGGGCCGGCCCACCAGACAGAGCTCAGCCACTGGATTTATCGACGCTGCAGGGACGGACCCGAGCACAGGCACCGTGCCCGGCCCTCTCATGAGGCGGTCAAAGGTAGGATCATTCGGGTGCGGCGACATTCACGCCGGCAGAGAGCTGTGCAGGCAAGGTGAAACGTTAGGAAGCAAACCACATGCATGAAAAACTTGCTGAAATGCGCGTAAACGAGGCGGCTGTAGGGGTATGCCCTGGTCGCCTGAGGATAATGCTGCCCGATGGGCACCCTCAAACGGAGTAAACCAAAAAGTTACCTGGCACAAACCAAAAAATCCCCTGGCGGCCATGCCGCTGAAGAGTCGAAGCTGCCGTTGTAGCCTGATCTTGTGCCCCCACGAGCGTGACCCACATGAGCCCGTCGCCTCCCGGGGCCCGGGACCCCTTCTCGGCCCGGGCATCTCCTCCAACTCCTTGTCACGCCTCACCAGGCAAGGGACGAGCATGGCCTGGGCAAGGCGCTGGAACGTGGCACCTGCGTTCGCCAGGCCGAAGGGCATGCAGACGTAGTTGTGTGGGTAGACCCATCCGTGATCGGCACGCGTCGGCCATAAGTGGCCCTGGGACGCGGCCCTGTTGATTGCGAGCGCGTTGACGCACACGCGCGGCTTGTCGACCAGGCCGACGATGGAGGCTGCGCTTGGTGGTGCAGGGCAGCTCCCGCCTCGCACGGCTTGTGCTGCCCGAAGCTCCTCGATCGCTCTGATGACGGACTCTTGCGAGCTCGGCGCCTCGCGCCGTGCTCCTGGCTCCGGCAGACGCGCATCAGGACACGCCTCCAGGTTGTGCCCGAGCACCTCCCTTGTCTCACTGGCCAGGCCGGAGGCTCCCCGGGTGGAAGCCCCCGAGCCCGACCCAAGGGGGGCGCCGAGCGCGCTTTCCTATGCGATGGAGGGTGGGGCCCCTTACACGGGCGCAGAGCCTGAGGTGCCATCCTTGGAGGTCCCAGCCCCCTGGCGCCCTGTGGTGAGGTGCTGCTTCTTCTTCCTGCATGCATCCTCACAAGGTAGGGCATCTTCGTCGTCCGAGCGCTTGGCCGCCGCGGCGTGGTAAGCACGCTCGAGGGAGCAGACGGCGTCCTTTTCATCGCAGGCGATGGTGATGACGCCGCCACTCCCTGGCATCTTGAGGACGTTGTAGCCATGATGAGTCACCGCCATGAACTTGGCGAGGGCCGGGTACCCGAGGATAGCGTTGTATGAGAGGTGGATGTGTGCGACGTCGAAGACGATGATCTCGGTGTGGTTGTTCTTGCGTCCGCCGAAGGTGACGGGCAGGCGCACTTGCCCAATGGGGACGGTGGACCCGTCAGTGACTCCTGAGAAGGGTTTGGTTGGCATGAGCTGATCGTACGGCACTTGGAGCATCTCGAAGGTCTCATTGGAGAGGACATTGAGCCCCGCTCCACTGTCGATGAGGGTCTTGGTGACGAGGACGTTGCTGATGGTTGGTGTGCACAGCATTGGGAGTGTGGCGGCCATGGCCGAGTATGGGGACCCCGACTCATAAGTCGTGATCACCGAATGTACGTGCATAGTGATCCCAGAGATCAATGCTTACTGAACACACAGAAACTGAATAACAAGAGTCTTACATCCATTACGTACCGTTTTACTCAAATATGGCCTTTAAGGCCTAGTCTTCATATACTCGCAGCGGAATCTTCAACGATAGCGTGAACCCATGCCATCTGCCTTAACCCTACATGCATTCTGACTGGGAAGCGTCCTAGCTCGCATGTTCGTCACCAAGGTAATCTTCATCATGACCTGATCTTTCATACCTGGCCAATAAAATAACCAGTGGCAAGCCAATGAGTACTTTGAATGTACTCGCAAGCAACCCATGTTTGGAACAAGGTTCAAAAGAGCATGATATAGCACTAAGTAGGTAATTTTGCAGAAAGCTAATTTTGAGTGCAGTGACATGATCAACTAACTTATGTAAGCATGCATCAACAGGTGGCAGATATCCATATGAACAAGTTATAGATATCATCATAAGCAAGGGGTTGAACATCACAGGTTCAATCATCATGTCAAGTCAGCCGTCTTAACTCATGTATCATCTTTGTCAAACACACACACCAAGTTTTGAGGAAACATCTGGACATAGTCTAAGCAGCACCACCCAACTGTCCTTGACCGTGGACAGGGCTATTCGAATAGTTTTACACTCTGCAGAGGTTGCACACTTTACCCACAAGACTCGGGAAACTTCCGTGTCATCCACGACTCGCGGTATATTACATACCCGAGGTAAGCACCCAAACAATGCCTTTCCCCTGACGATACTAAACAAAGAGTCCACTCGTTGGTCCGTGTCCTCATGATGTACAAACACGAGCATCGCTCCACATAGTACCATCCATGAAGGAACACAACGGTGTGCCCGGTGCCTGTAAAGACAGCGCATGGTCGCCCTACCAGGCACGACCCCGTATCGAGAGAGTAACTCATACTCTCCCGCCACTAGTAATGCGGGCTCCCTGCTAGTACCCATCAAAGTAATCAACAAAGCCCCTTCCCATATAGGGGTAGAGTGGTTGTACATGTAAGGTTGGGACGGTCGACAAATCTTAAATCTAATCCGTTTTCGAAAACACACACACTCACTTGCTCCGGTACACCACTTCTTTATCAAGTGGTTACCTAGCTCAACACCATCTCCCTCGGGCATTAGTGGCACCCGACAGGGTTTTCGAAAAGTCTTTGAAAACACTTTTATTTTCATCACCATGCATATCCCCATCCCACTTGCGTAGCAACTACTTAGCAACCTAACTACTCCCACCCGCATAACCCTCATAAGGAGGTAGGGTCATGCACGATGCAAGTATCAACGGGAAAAGTATCGGAGGCAACCCACCGAATTGGTCACCTCACCATCATGATCAACATATCGATAATAAAGTGCTATATGCCATGCAATGAAAATGGTTTCTTAACATGGTCAAAGGGCTGCTTGCCTGGCTTAGCAACATCTTCGAGGTCTTCACACGCTCCTCGTCCAACTCCGAGCACTTCGTCTATTTCGTCAACTATCTCCGGAAACAACCGCAATAAGCAACACAACAAGCAGAAAAATAAAGTGCTCTATAAATAGGAGTTTTATTTTTCTTGGACACCTCTGGTCATAATAAAAATAACCAAGGAGGTTTCATTGGATGTGGATCAAGGGGGAGTCTTGAATGGTGGAAATGGAGGAATTAATGATCCTATAAGAAGTCTACATAAAATATTTTTATAAAAATGAATGGATGCACTCATCAAATAGGAAATTATTTTAGAAGGTTTCAGGAAGTGGTTTCACTGGATTTGGAATTGGTATGAATATTCTAAGGATTTGCAAAGTAGGTCACATATGAAGAAATGGTCCAATAATTGACTTAGCAGAATAGGTGTAAGGAAAAATGTTCACCTCTTAGTGCATGAATTTAGATATACCTAGGAACTTGAATCACTCCATTTGGAGTTCATAACAAGTCCCTAGGAATTTGCAAAGTGGAGTTCCGCACGGTTCAAATTCAAATTTGAATTTGAAGTTAGCAGAAAAGTTTTCTGGAAAAATGTGCAATGCACATATTTGGTTAGGCAATAATTTTAGGAATCTGTAGGAATTTGAATCAATTGATTTGGAGTCAAAATGATTATTCTATGGATTATTTCATCTCTCTGTAAAAAGAAAAAGATAAAAGGCTATTTACCAGCTGGGCTAAAGCGCGCACAGGGCGCTGGATAGCTAACTGGGCCGGCCCAGTGGCTTGGCCGGGATGGAGGTGGTAACGCCGAAAGCGCATTCCATGGAATACGCTTCCCCAAGGCGAAGGCGGCTTCCCGCCATCCCCGCCTCCACTTAACAGGGCGGGGGTCCACCCGTCGGCCTCACTGGCCGGCCGACAGGCGGGGCCCGTGGGCTGATGGGGCTTCTTCTTCCTCCCGCCGACGGGAACTGAGGGAGCTTCACCGCCATCCGCCGGCGCTACCGGCCACCGTTTCGGGCGCCCGAGCCACCACCGGGTTTAGCAGGTCGGGGCGCACCGGCCGGTACTAGCCACGCATGGCGGGGAAGGCCGGGTCGAGGAGGGCGTCGTCCATGGCGGACGTTGCCGTCGGCGTCGATGGGCAGGGGAGCCACAGCGGTGGCGAGGGAGAGCTGGGGGGAGGAGGGAGACCTCAAGGGGTCTAGGGTCGGCTCAGGGTCTCTTGCGGGGGCCGGGAGACAGAGGAGGCACGGACGTGCTCGTGGCCATGGCGGCGGCCACGCCGGTCGTTGAGGTGGACGAAGAGCTCGGGAGGAGCCAGAGGATGGCCTGGGAGGTCTGCGGTATAGAGAGAGAGCAAAAGGGGCTGAGAGGGGTGCTCGGGAGAGGTAGAAGTAGAGGGGCGACGAGGGGGGCTCGGGAGCGCCTCGGATGCGCTTTGGGCGCGGCGAGCACACGTGCCAGAGGGGCTTTGGAGCTTTGCGAGCGTCGGGGAGGGGCGTATGAGGCAAGGAGGGACTCCCCGGCGCGCGTGGATGCTTTGTCGAGGACGGACACAAGCTACAGGACAATGGTCAACGGCAGGGCGCTGTTTCTGCAGGCCAATGGCGTGGTCACCACGCCAAGGGATGTCCATTACGCCAGGTTGGTCGGCCAAAGATGTCTAGCATCCTAGGCACACATGGAAAAGTACACGGGTGAAGTTTCAAAGGAACTGGGGCTGGTTGAGCTGGGTTTTGACTACTGGCAAGTTTGCAGCAGCAAACTTGGGGCTCATCCAAGGTGTTTTTACTGTGGAGCATAAGGGTTAAAAGGTTGTCTGGTGGTTTTAGGCATGGAAGGAGAAGTCTAACACCAAATCTTAGCTCAGGGAGATCAATGTACAAGGTACTTGTAGTTCAAGGTTACAATTTCTGCCAAAAACTAGTTTTTGAGGAGCTGCTCATATTTTCCACATGAGCATGCCATATTTGGGTTTGTAAATGTGCATTAACATGCCAGAGGTGTTGTGGTAAAACTTGGGGGCAGTTGCATGCATATAATAATGGGAGAGAGGAAGAAAGGGCATGCCAAGGCTGTTCAAATAGTAAAAATGAGGGGTTTTACCCACCAATAATTGAGCTAAGGCCATGGCTTCCTTACTGGAGGTAAAAGAGGTATGTGAGTGACTGTGGTAAAAGTTTGAGAGCAAGGAGAATGGTAGAGGGGTCAAAATAGAGGTTTTACCAAATCACCTGAAGGTGTTTGATGCTGTTTTGGGCAAGCAAAAGGCCTCCACTTGCTGTGGATTTTAACAGTATCAAATTATGTGTAAAAATAGGAGTGATCACAAGTTTTGAGCTTACTTGAGAAAAGTTGTCAATACAAATGTTGTAAACCCTAGAAATGGGCAGAAATGGATTTGCTTAGATCTAGCTATGCAAAATCATTCTCCTTGATGCACCACTTGATGTGGTAGCATTATTTGGGTATTAGAGGATACCCAAAAAGTTTGGGACCAAATTGGGAAACTTGACAATGCCAACATTTCCAATTCCTGAAATCAACGGAAGTGGGTTTGGGGGGATTTGGACAAGTGTATCTGTTTTCCTTGATGCACCACTTATTGTGGATGCATTATTAGAGTATCAAAACATGTCCACAAAGTTTTAGCATAATTGGAGACAGTTGGCAATGTAGAGTTGCTCAAATTTGGATCTGGACAGAGAGGGTTTTGGAATATTTTGGTGTATCAAATCAATTGGTTTTGAGATGAAACTTGGCAAGATGATCACATATGTCATATGTAACATTCTAGATTTTTCTTGGATTTATTTGAGAATATTTCTTATAGAAATATTTCAAATGCTTGAAATAGGCAGAAATAGTTTTGAAGGGTTTTGTCCAATATTTTGAACATGACCATGTGTTGAAACTCTTATATATGGACAATGTATGTCCACTGAGTTTTCCTAAATTTTCTCAAATATTTTTGAAGCATTTAAATAATTTTTCCCTATAAAAGGCCATTTCTGGCCTTAAGAAAAAGCCTTTAAATAAAATAGTAGAATAATCTTTAAAAATAATATTTGGTGGTTTTGGGAAGTCATATATATAGAAGGTTCCAAATAAATCCTTTGGGGCAAAACAATCCACCCAATTTGAGGACTTATAGTACAAACCTCAATTCAGGGGGTTTTGAAAACCTAAATTGAATAAATGCTTTGTGGCCAAAATAATATTTGATAAGAATAGTTTTAGGTACTATACACATGGTATAATCATTGGACAAGATTTTAGATCAAGGAAAAGAGTTTTGATAGTAGGAGGGAGTTTTATGAATATAGAGCACCAGCAAGCAATCAAACAAGCAAGCAAATAGCACACAAGTCAAGCATTCATAGGCACTCCAAAAAGTTTAAATTGGCCCTAATTTTTGAGTCATGTTAACTTAGTCATGAGGCAAAACACAGGGTGTGACAGACCTACCCCCCTTACAAGAATCTCGTCCCCGAGATTCCTAGGCTAGGTGTAGAAAGGACGTGGAAATTTTGGATCTGGGGTAGTCTTCACGTTCTCCTGTTGCTTCTTCTTCGATGTGATTGCTCCATTGGATCTTGAAGTGCTTGATGATATATCTTCAGGTGCATCATTGACATCTTCTAGGGGGTGAGCGGGGTTCTTGCAATATGTTAGGCTTGCCTGAAGATCAAGGGTTTGGTGAACAAGGTTCGATCAAAGGTCTGCCTTGCGTGTGTACTTCAAAGAGAGAATACGTGGCAAGGTAGTATGTCTGTGTGTTGGTCCTGGGGTTGTTAGTGACATCTAGATGTCTCGCGTTAGAATAGAAGAGTCGAGTCTTTGTGTAGCTTCTCGTTGACGGGGAAGTCCTTATCTTCCTTAAAGTAGGGGATCTTTAGTCGTAGGTGGTCTTCATCCTTGAGAGTGTTGAAGCGCGTCGTTGTAGGCTTCTAGTCGAGATCTTATGCTTGAGTAAGTTGCCCAGGTATGTTCTTCATTCGTCTTCGGCCATTTATCTTCATCGTCACGGACGCACGTTTCTGGCGGGTCTTTGAGTGTTCGGTCTACTCGTCTCTCCGTAGCCATGTGGCAAAGGTTTGGGCTGAGTCTCATCCCTAAGACTAAGCTTAGAGACTTGGCGCCAAAACAGGTCCTACTAAGTGGGGAAGGTTTCTGAGGGGTTCTAAATATGCTGACTATCCAGAGTATAGAATAGCCACCTAATCCCCAAGGTGTGAGGCTTGGTAAGCGGAGTGAACTACCTTTGACAGGTGGTTTACCATGATCCAGTCAGGATCGCGTCCTTGATTGGACCAAAAAAGGGCTAATAATGAAGTCTTGACAGTTATCCTACTTCATTCCCGGCATCTTGAGAGAGTAGGGACGTCATGCTCATCGTACACCATCGAAGCGGTGAGGGGGTGCTATCACTTATCGGTCCCTTCTTAGTCAGGAACTGATAGGTGACTACTTAAAATAAGGGGATCCTTAATCCTCTTGATGTCCAAGGGCTTCATTGTGCTTGAGCGTCGGTGCCTCTTGATATAGTCTAGTTGATGTAGCCGGCTGAGGAGCGGTGGTTGACTTCTCTTGCTTCTTCTTCTTCGTCAGTTTTCTCGATCGTAGTGGTTCTTCATCTTGCTTGGGTAAGAATGTCTTCTTCTGTAGGGAGGGTACTTCAAGGAGTCCAACTTCTTCAAGGTGAACCCTTATACTTGAGAGGCATGGTAATTGGTGTTCCTGGGGCTGGTCCAAACAGGACTAAGATGTTGCTTTTCTCATTGGGTAAATAGGTATGTCATCCCGGAGGACAACAACCTATTTTTCCAAGTATCACATAAACATTGCTCATGGGATATGTGAGAGGAGCGGGCATTTGTTCCGGATTGTCACTAGTTCAGGGGTTCGTGATCCAACGTAATCTAGTTCTTCGTGTCCACCTTCCTTATGAACAGGATTGGTGGTGGCCGAGGTGAAGTATTGGCCATAGTCTAATGACTTAGAGCCAAGACATATGGTCATAATCCGACCATATTGTGGCTTGGTGAAGCTTAGGAGGTTTCAAGGAGCTTAGGATGTCAGTGAACGTCTACCATCTTATCCTCGAGCACAGTCCTTAGATGCCAATAGTACTGCCTATTACTCCAAACAAAATCACCCTATATCATCGAAGGTATCATCTCATGTGAGTCAACTCCAACATCAACCATGCTACTCATATCTCCAAGGTTTTGAGAGAAGGACTAAACCAAAATCTCATATGTATACTACTGCTAACTGATATATATCCCTATGTAAAAATCCTCGGGAAGCATACAAGCTGCTAAGCTTGATTGTGACACTACAAATCCAAGTGATCTGCTAACCTTTCCAAGGTCTAAGGTACTACATTACTATGTTAAGGAAACTCATAGTATACCAATCCAAGATCTTGTTTCCTTCCTACGAACCCAATTCAATCGATCCACGAATGCCATTTAACACCACCTGATCCGTTACTGCTATATAATCAATACCAGTGATTGCTCCAGGTATCTCCTAGATCTCCTAAAATCCCCAAATTCTAGAAGGAACTATCTCATCACAGTAGAACCAACAATTCCCATCATGATGATCTGGCGAACTCCGATGTTAGGTGCATATGGATCCTTCAATCAATCCTGACAACCATCCAATATTCCCTCTTTGTCTTCCACCGAGAAACATGGTATCAAGATCAAGATCATCGGACTAAATCCAAATTACTCTGAACCATGCGGTTTGATTGATCTTGAGTGCCTATTAGAATCACCTACTTAAATCCAAGGTTTACATCTAGTAAGAATTTCCTACTAGTTACTCCAGTTACTAATGTAACATCATCAATCCACTATCAATATTACTTGCCAAAGTCAAGTCATTTATCCACCAATAATTCCATCTTGTGATCACAATTGCCCTACTAAATCCAAATTGACTCATGGGAGAAGTAAGTTATGCTACTCTATCAACTTGATCCACCAAGTTCATTCACCAACATAAAAGTCTCGTAACCCACCAAAGGTCTTAGCTATATCCTCAAGACACCCGTTATAGTCATATCAAACCATTTGTCACTTAGTCATATATCCTCAAACTATCTCCCTATGGCATCACAGTTCCGGTGCTGTCCTAAGGATGAAAGGTGTTTGTTCACTATGCTCACTAGTTCCAAAAATGAACCCAGTGCTAAGCAGGGGTTGCAGAAGTTCTATAGGTGTTGTGGCAAATCCGTGTATTAAACCCATGATCAGAGGTTTGAGCTGGGGGAGCTTGTGAGGTCTAGGTTGGTCTAGGGAGGGTTTTCCAATCTTGAGGGGAAAAGCAGAACTTCACGGGGTTGCACTTGGTTGAAAAAGGTTGTAGTCATGGTCTTCAATGCTAGTCGTTCGTCGAGGTGGATCCTTGGTGCATCTTGTCTTGCTGGTCTTCAGTTGACGAGATGGGGGAAAGAGGGAAAAGTAGCATAGAGGGGAGTGCCTAAGGGGTTGGTATAGTGCAAGTGCAATCAAACAAGTGTCTAGGATGCCAAACACAACCAACATGATAATGTAGGTGATATGGTCGCGTACTTTTTGCCTAGGGCAAAAGTGCGACTTTCGCCAAAGCGCAAACAAGCAACACACAATTATGGTTTTATCTGAACCATCATAAGGACTCAACTTCGCATAGGGGACACAGGACCTATCCTACCCTAGTGGTTCTCGGACTCAGTAGTCGTGCTTGCTTCGTGTCTTGGAGAGGAGTCCGCTCGGTCTTCTGGGTCTTCTTCAGGTGTCACCATGTCTCTTGTTGTTGTTCGTCGAAACGACCCTGGTTGTGCCTGAAGAGTCCTTGTCAACTTCGCATCTGGTGAGTTGACGATGAAGGTGGTTCTTCATAGCTGTTGTTGACAGGGTCTTCTGGTGTCTTCGTAATCGTGACAAGGCCTTCTTGCCTTCTGATACGTCGAGGGTTCCAGGTAGGCAATCTTTTATGCAATGACATTAACAAGGCATGGTAGAGTTGTACCCTGCCGGTCACGTTGACGATATCATTGATAACCCACAAGTATAGGGGATCAGTTGTAGCCTCTTTCGATAAGTAAGAGTGTCGAACCCAACGAGGAGCTAAAGGTAGAACAAATATTCCCTCAAGTTCTATCGACCACCGATACAACTCTACGCACGCTTAACGTTCACTTTACCTAGAACAAGTATGAAACTAGAAGTACTTTGTAGGTGTGATAGGATAGGTTTGCAAGATAATAAAGAACATGTAAATAAAATCTAGGGGCTGTTTAGATAAAGAAACAACTAAGTTAGTCTTAGTAGAGAGCTTTTTGTCACAAGAAAGTTATTTGTCCCTAGGCAATCGATAACTAGACCGGTAATCATTATTGCAATTTTATATGAGGGAGAGGCATAAGCTTACATACTTTATCTACTTGGATCATATGCACTTATGATTGGAACTCTAGCAAGCATCCGCAACTACTAAAGTTCATTAGGTAAAACCCAACCATAGCACTATAAGGTATCAAGTCCTCTTTATTCCCATACGCAAACAACCTACTTACTCGGGTCTGTGCTTCTATCATTCACGCCACCCACCATAAGCGAATCATGAACATATTGCAAACCCTATAGCGAGGATCCCTCACGCTTGCGCGACACGGAGAGCACCATAGGACAGCACCAATAATAAAACATGCAACTCAAACCAATCATGATCATCAATCAACCCATAGGACAAAACGGATCAACTCAAACATCATAGGATAGCCATACATCATTGGGAAATAATATATAGCGTTGAGCACCATGTTTAAGTAGAGATTACAGCGGGGAGAAGGGGTGTTACACTGCTGCATAGAGGGGGAGAGAGTTGGTGATGACGGCGGCGAAGTTGTTGGTGTAGATCGCCGTCACGATGATGGCCCCGACGGCGTTCCGGTGCCACCGGGAGAGAGGGGGAGAGAGCCCCCCTCCTTCTTCTTCTTCCTTGGCCTTCCCCCTAGATGGGAGAAGGGTTTCCCCTCTGGTCCATAGCCTCCATGGCGGCGGAGGGGCGAGAGCCCCTCCGAGATTGGATCTCTCTCTCTGTTTCCTTCTGTTTCTGCCTGCCCAGATTCTGGCCTTTCACCGTTTCTTATATTCCCGGAGATCCGTAAGTCCGATTGGGCTGAAATTTTAACACGATTTTTATCCGGATATTGGCTTTCTTGTGGCAAAAGAAGGGCACCAACCGCCTTAAGGCGTGACGACAAGCCACCCTGGCGCGCCCTACCCCCAGGGCGCGCCCCCCTGGCTTGTGGGCCCCTCGGGCACCGCCTTCTGTTGATTCCATTTCCCAAAATTCACATATATTCCAAAAAAATCTCCGTAAGTTTTTATCCCGTTTGGACTTCGTTTGATATGGATTTTCTGCGAAACAAAAAACATGCAACAAACAGGAACTGGCACTGGGCACTGGATCAATATGTTAGTCCCAAAAATAGTATAAAAAGTTGCGAAAAGTATATAAAAGTTGTAGAATATTGGCATGAAACAATCAAAAATTATAGATACGACGGAGACGTATCAGCATCCCCAAGCTTAATTCCTGCTCGTCCTCGAGTAGGTAAATGATAAAAAAGATAATTTTTGATGTGGAATGCTACCTAGCATAATCTTGATCATATAATCTAATCATGGCATGAATATTAAGACATGAGTGATTCAAAGCAATAGTCTATCATTTGACATAAAGACAATAATACTTCAAGCATACTAATAAAGCAATCATGTCTTGTCAAAATATCATGGCTAAAAGAAAGTTATCCCTACAAAATCATATAGTCTGGCTATGCTCCATCTTCATCACACAAAGTATTAAATCATGTACAACCCCGGTTTTAGCCAAGCAATTGTTTCATACTTTAGTATTCTCCAACTTTTTCAACTTTCACGCAATACATGAGCGTGAGCCATGGATATAGCACTATAGGTGGAATAGAGTATGGTGGTTGTGGAGAAGACAAAAAGAAGGAGATAGTCTCACATCAACTAGGCGTATCAACGGGCTATGGAGATGCCCATCAATAGATATCAACGTGAGTGAGTAGGGATTGCCATGCAATGGATGCACTAGAGCTATAAGTGTATGAAAGCTCAAAAGAAACTAAGTGGGTGTGCATCCAACTTGCTTGCTCACAAAGACCTAGGGCAATTTGAGGAAGCCCATCATTGGAATATGCAAGCCAAGTTCTATAATGAAAAATTCCCACTAGTATATGAAAGTGACAACATAGGAGACTCTCTATATGAAAAACATGGTTCTACTCTGAAGCACAAGTGTGGAAAAAGGAATAGTAGCATTGCCCCTTCTCTCTTTTCTCTCATTTTTTTTTGTTTTTTTTGTTTTTTGGGTGGGCTTCTTTGGCCTCTTTTTTTTTATTTGGGCTTCTTTGGCCTCTTTTATTTTTTTGTAAAGTCCGGAGACTCATCCCAACTTGTGAGGGAATCATAGCTTCCATCATCCTTTCCTCACATGGGACAATGCTCTAATAATGATGATCATCACACTTTTATTTACTTACAACTCAAGAATTACAACTCGATACTAGAACAAAATATGACTCTATATGAATGCCTCCGGCGGTGTACCGGGATGTGCAATGATCTAGCGTAGCAATGACATCAAAAAACGGACAAGCCATGAAAACATCATGCTAGCTATCTTACGATCATGCAAAGCAATATGGCAATGATGGTGCGTGTCATAATAAACGGAACGGTGGAAGTTGCATGGCAATATATCTCGGAATGGCTATGGAAATGCCATAATAGGTAGGTATGGTGGCTGTTTTGAGGAAGGTATATGGTGGCTATTTTGAGGAAGGTGGGTTTAATGCAGCGGCGAAAGTTGCGCGGTACTAGAGAGGCTTGCAAAGGTGGAAGGGTGAGAGTGCGTATAATCCATGGACTCAACATTAGTCATAAAGAACTCACATACTTATTGAAAAAAATTATTAGTCATCGAAACAAGGTACTACACGCATGCTCCTAGGGGAAGGGTTGGTAGGAGTTAACCTTCGCGCGATCCCGACCTCCACACAAAGGATGACAATCAATAAATAAATCATGCTTCGACTTCTTCACATAATGGTTCACCATACGTGCATGCTATGGGAATCACAAACATTAACACAAGTATTTCTACCAATCCACAATTACTCACTAGCATGACTCAAGTATCACCATCTTTATATCACAAAACTATTGAAAGGAATCAAGCACATCATATTCAGTGATCTACAAGTTTTATGTAGGATTTTATGACTAACCATGTGAATGACCAACTCTTGTTAACTCTCTAAATAGATATAAGTGAAGCATGGGAGTTTAATTCTTTCTACAAAAGATATGCCCACGCTCTAAAAAATATAAGTGAAGCAAAAGAGCATTCTACAAATGGCGGTTTTCTATGTGTAGAGAAACAGGCAATCCAAACTTCAAATGATATAAGTGAAGCACATGAAGCATTCTATAAAGCCATACTCAAAAGATATAAGTGAGGTGCAAAGAGCCTTCTATAAATCAACCAAGGACTTTCTCATACCAGCATGGTGCATTATTAAAAGAAAAATAAAAAGCACACGACGCTCCAAGATTTACGCATATCATGTGACGAATAAAAATATAGCTCCAAGTAAAATTACCGATGGTTGTTAGAAGAAAGAGGGGATGCCTTCCGGGGCATCCCCAAGCTTAGTTTCTTGGGAGTCCTTGAATATTACCTTGGGGTGCCTCGGGCATCCCCAAGCTTAGTCTCTTTCCACTCCTTATTCCTTCATCCATCGTGATCTCACCCAAAACTTGAAAACTTCAATCACACAAAACTTAACAAAACCCTCGTGAGATCCGTTAGTAATAATAAAGCAAATTACAACTTTAAGTACTGTTTCCAACCAATTCATACTTTGTTTTTGCATTGTATCCACTGTAATATAACTTTTCCATGGCTTATACCACCGATACAATCGATAGTTTCATCAAAACGAGCAAATAAATGCATCAAAAACAGAATCTGTCAAAAACAGGACAGTCTGTAGTAATCTGAACATTCACCATACTTCTGTAACTCTAAAAATTCTGAAAAATTATGAAAAAATAAAAAAATTGCCTAGCAGTACTGTGTAAAATTTTCAGAAACTTTTGACATTCCAGTAAAAAATGTAAATTCACGCACTACAGCCAAAGTTTCTGTTTTTGCACTGCACACACCAAACAAGCAATCTAATCATCCTAAAGGCAAATCTTGGCACATTATTTTTATAATACAATGGATTTATACAAGGGTATAATTATTTTTGTTGAAAATTTTCTGTAATTAAGATTCACAAGGTTTCCATGGGCATGAACAAAGTTCAAGGCTAGCTCCCACTTTCACAATGCTCGTCCCTCTCACTTTCACTTTTCTTTTTGAAAAAGTTTTAGGTTCCCTTTTTTTTGTTTTTTAAAATATATAAAAGCACACAACAGAATAAAATTACTCTCTAAAACTTCCGGATTGTCTCCCTGGCAGCGCTTTCTTTAAAGCCATTAAGCTAGGCATAAAGTGCTCAAGTAATGGATCCACCCGGATCCCAAGGTATCTCAAAAGCCAATTTTAATTAACAATGATTTGTAATTTAGTAGTGAGCACAAGGTAACATATATCATGCAAAAACGAAGTCTAACTCTCTTCCTATGCATTGGCATATCATAAAAGAACAATTCATGCACATCAAGTAAAGGCCAATACATAGCATAAGCAGTTTCTTGCAATTTTATCGTATTGGAAACATAGAGAGGTGGAGATGTAGTTCCTCTCTCATAATAATTACAAGTAGGAGCAGCAAGCACATGCATATTATACTCATCAAAATCATCATGTGTAATGGTAAAATGCAACCCATCAATATAATCCTTAATAAGCGCAAACTTCTCCGATATAGTGTAGTTGGGAGAATTCAAAAAGATAATAGGACTATCATGCGTGGGTGCAATAGCAACAATTTCATTCTTAACATAAGGAACTATAGCAAGTTCATCTCCATAAGCATAATTCATATCGGCATTGTGGCCACAAGCATAACAAGCATCAATTTCATCAAAAAGGGATATTTCAAACGAATCCAAGGGATCATAGCATTCATCCTTCGGTAAGCACGAAGGGAAATTAAACAATATATGAGTTGAAGAGTTACTCTCATTAGAAGGTGGGCACGGGTAGCTAATCCAGTCTTCCTCCTTTTGTTCTTCTCTCTCCTCCTCATCTTTTTCATCCAATGAGCTCACAGTGTCGTTAATTTTTTCTTCCATAAATTCCTGCAAAATATTAGTCTCTTCTTGGATAGCGGAGACTTTCTCAATAAATTGATCAACATGGGAATTATATTCATAATTGGCATAACAATAACGAAGCATAGCCAAATTTTGAGATCGGTAAACAGCATCATCATAATCTTCATACTTTTCAAACAAAGCTTCAATTTCATAAGCACCCTTAAAAGCAACAAACTCTTCTATTTGTTCCACATCATAGTAATCATATATACCATTAGCATAAGAAGCCAAGGTTTCATTATCATTAAATTTACATGAAAAGGGAAGGTGTTTAGCCTTCATCCTAGAGCAACAAGTAATATCATATCTCAAGCATAGATTCCAAGTATACCATTTCAACATATGAATTTGATCCCATAACAGTTTCCCCTTTAGAGTCAAGTGATAATCCCTAAAGTATTCACATTGATCCAACGTGTCTCCCATTATATAATTGAATGGGGTTTTCTCAGGATTATTAAAGTAGTGCATAATATCTTTCACATAATGAGCATCAAGGGTTTTAGGAGGTTCCCCATCTCCATGAGTAGCAAGTACACCTAATTTTTTTGGTATTTCGTGTTCCCTATCCATAGCTAAAGATAGAGAACAACTTAGAACAGCAAATAAAATCTACTTAGTGATAAAGCAAACAAGCACACACGAGAATATTCACCCCACGCTATTGCTCCCCGGCAACGGCACCAGAAAAAGGTCTTGATAACCCACAAGTATAGGGGATCAGTTGTAGCCTCTTTTGATAAGTAAGAGTGTCGAACCCAACGAGGAGCTAAAGGTAGAACAAATATTCCCTCAAGTTCTATCGACCACCGATACAACTCTACGCACGCTTAACGTTCGCTTTACCTAGAACAAGTATGAAACTAGAAGTACTTTGTACGTGTGATAGGATAGGTTCGCAAGATAATAAAGAACACGTAAATAAAATCTAGGGGCTGTTTAGATAAATAAACAACTAAGTTAGTCTTAGTAGAGAGCTTTTTGTCACAAGAAAGTTATTTGTCCCTAGGCAATCGATAACTAGACCGGTAATCATTATTGCAATTTTATATGAGGGAGAGGCATAAGCTAACATACTTTCTCTACTTGGATCATATGCACTTATGATTGGAACTCTAGCAAGCATCCGAAACTACTAAAGTTCATTAAGGTAAAACCCAACCATAGCATTATAAGGTATCAAGTCCTCTTTATTCCCATACGCAAACAACCTACTTACTCGGGTCTGTGATTCTGTCACTCACGCCACCCACCATAAGCGAATCATGAACATATTGCAAACCCTACAGCGAGGATCCCTCAGGCTTGTGCGACACGGAGAGCACCATAGGACAGCACCAATAATAAAACATGCAACTCAAACCAATCATGATCATCAATCAACCCATAGGACAAAACAGATCTACTCAAACATCATAGGATAGCCATACATCATTGGGAAATAATATATAGCGTTGAGCACCATGTTTAAGTAGAGATTACAGCGGGGAGAAGGGGTGTTACACCGCTGCATAGAGGGGGAGAGAGTTGGTGATGACGGCGGCGAAGTTGTTGGTGTAGATCACCGTCACGATAATGGCCCCGGCGGCGTTCCGGTGCCACCGGGAGAGAGGGGGAGAGAGCCCCCCTCCTTCTTCTTCTTCCTTGGCCTTCCCCCTAGAATGGAGAAGGGTTTCCCCTCTGGTCCATGGCCTCCATGGTGGCGGAGGGGCGAGAGCCCCTCTGAGATTGGATCTCTCTCTCTGTTTCCTTCTGTTTCTGCCTGCCCAGATTCTGGCCTTTCACTGTTTCTTATATTCCTGGAGATCCGTAACTCCAATTGGGCTGAAATTTTAACACGATTTTTATCCGGATATTGGATTTCTTGCGGCGAAAGAAGGGCACCAACCGCCTTAAGGGGTGACCACAAGCCACCCTGGCACGCCCTACCCCCCAGGGCGCGCCCTACCCCCCAGGGCGCGCCCTACCCCCCAGGGCGCGCCCCCTGGCTTGTGGGCCCCTCGGGCACCGCCTTCTGTTGATTCCACTTCCCAAAATTCACATATATTCCAAAAAAAATCTCCGTAAGTTTTTATCCCGTTTGGACTTCGTTTGATATGGATTTTCTGCGAAACAAAAAACATGCAACAAACAGGAACTAGCACTGGGCACTGGATCAATATGTTAGTCCCAAAAATAGTATAAAAAGTTGCCAAAAGTATATGAAAGTTGTAGAATATTGGCATGAAACAATCAAAAATTATAGATACGATGGAGACGTATCAATCATCGGCACCAAGAGCGGGGGATGATGAGAAAGGTTTTCCTGCTCACTATAGTGAGGCGGACCAAATGGCGAGGTTGTCATCCACCGGTGGTTACCGACACAATAACGAAAAGGACAGGGTTGCTCTATTAGCGATGCATATCATGACATTGCATGTCTTGTGCCCTGGTCATCGAAGGCCAATGTGGCATCATCCTGGGGCAGTGTCGAGGGTCTCACCATCTTCTCAGTCTTGATATTCGCATTCCTCGGGAAGGTATCTTCTATTGGTATTGTCCTGTCGTGGTGTCGTCAAACTTGTGTGAATGTCTGGCAGGGTGGCTTCCTTCCAGGTTACCCACGAGGATTTCAAGGAATCCAGTGGTCAGGGGTATAAGGGTACTATCGACCGTTTGCAAAGTTTTGAAAAAACATACGAGGGGAGTCGAGAGAATGAGGGTGAAATTGCTGAGGCAAAAACCTTTTTTTTTAATTTTAGAAGAGGTGAGAAATATAGAGGTTTTGCAAGTGATTTTTGAATGGTCTGGAGAAATAGTTCTATCCTGACTAACGTCCATGCTAACTAAGGGCTTCCTACAGTCAGGATGGCTCTGATACCAACTCTGTGGGGACCCCGACTCATAAGTCGTGATCACCGAATGTACGTGCACAGTGATCCCAGAGATCAATGCTCACTGAACACACAGAAACTGAATAACAAGAGTCTTACATCCATTACATACCGTTTTACTCAAATATGGCCTTTAAGGCCTAGTCGTCATATACTCGCACTGGAATCTTCAACGATAGCGTGAACTCATGACATCTGCCTTAACCCTACAGGCATTCTGACTGGGAAGCGTCCTAGCTCGCATGTTCATCACCAAGGTAATCTTCATCATGACCTGATCTTTCATACCTAGCCAATAAAATAACCAGTGGCAAGCCAATGAGTACTTTGAATGTACTCGCAAGCAACCCATGTTTGGAACAAGGTTCAACAGAGCATGATATAGCACTAAGTAGGTAATTTTGCAGAAAGCTAATTTTGAGTGCAGTGACATGATCAATTAACTTATGTAAGCATGCATCAACAGGTGGCAGATATCCATATGACAAGTTATAGATATCATCATAAGCAAGGGGTTGAACATCACAAGTTCAATCATCATGTCAAGTCAGCCGTCTTAACTCAAGTATCATCTTTGTCACACACACACACACCAAGTTTTGAGGAAACATCTGGACATAGTCTAAGAAGCACCACCCAACTGTCCTTGACCGTGGACACGGCTATTCGAATAGTTTTACACTCTGTAGAGGTTGCACACTTTACCCACAAGACTCGGGGAACTTCCGTGTCATCCACGACTCGCGGTATATTACATACCCGAGGTAAGCACCCGAACAATGCCTTTCCCCTAACGATACTAAACAAAGAGTCCACTCGTTGGTCCGTGTCCTCATGATGTACAAACACGAGCATCGCTCCACATAGTACCATCCATGAAGGAACACAACGGTGTGCCCGGTGCCTGTAAAGACAGCGCATGGTCGCCCTACCAGGCACGACCCTGTATCGAGAGAGTAACTCATACTCTCCCGCCACTAGTAATGCGGGCTCCCTGCTAGTACCCATCAAAGTAATCAACAAAGCCCCTTCCCATATAGGGGTAGAGTGGTTGTACATGTAAGGTTGGGACGGTCGACAAATCTTAAATCTAATCCGTTTTCGAAAACACACACACTCACTTGCTCCGGTACACCACTTCTTTATCAAGTGGTTACCTAGCTCAACACCATCTCCCTCGGGCATTAGTGGCACCCGACGGGGTTTTTGAAAAGTCTTTGAAAACACTTTTATTTTCATCACCATGCATATCCCCATCCCACTTGCGTAGCAACTACTTAGCAACCTAACTACTCCCACCCGCATAACTCTCATAAGGAGGTAGGGTCATGCACGATGCAAGTATCAAGGGTAAAAGTATCAGAGGCAACCCACCGAATTGGTCACCTCACCATCATGATCAACATATCGATAATAAAGTGCTATATGCCATGCAATGAAAATGGTTTCTTAACATGGTCAAAGGGCTGCTTGCCTGACTTAGCAACGTCTTCGAGGTCTTCACACGCTCCTCGTCCAACTCCGAGCGCTTCGTCTATTTCGTCAACTATCGCCGGAAACAACCGCAATAAGCAACACAACAAACAGAAAAATAAAGTGCTCTATAAATAGGAGTTTTATTTTTCTTGGACACCTCTGGTCATAATAAAAATAACCAAGGAGGTTTCATTGGATGTGGATCAAGGGGGAGTCTTGAATGGTGGAAATGAAGGAATTGATGATCCTATAAGAAGTCTACATAAAATATTTTTATAAAAATGAGTGGATGCACTCATAAAATAGGGAATTATTTTATAAGGTTTCAGGAAGTGGTTTCACTGGATTGGAAATTGGTATGAATATTCTAAGGATTTGCAAAGTAGGTCACATATGAAGAAATGGTCCAATAATTGACTTAGCAGAATAGGTGTAAGGAAAAATGTTCACCTCTTAGTGCATGAATTTAGATATACCTAGGAACTTGAATCACTCCATTTGGAGTTCATAACAATTCACTAGGAATTTGCAAAGTGGAGTTCCACACGGTTCAAATTCAAATTTGAATTTGAACTTAGCAGAAAAGTTTTCTGGAAAAATGTGCAATGCACTTATTTGGTTAGGAAATAATTTTAGGAATCTGTAGGAATTTGAATCAATTGATTTGGAGTCAAAATGATTATTCTATGGATTATTTCATCTCTCTGTAAAAAGAAAAACATAAAAGGCTATTTACCAGCTAGGCTAAAGCGCACACAGGGCGCTGGATAGCTAACTGGGCCGGCCCAGTGGCTTGGCCGGGCTGGAGGTGGTGACGCCGAAAGCGCATTCCGTGGAATACGCTTCCCCAAGGCGAAGGCGGCTTCCCGCCATCCCCGCCTCCACTTAACAGGGCGGGGGTCCACCCGTCGGCCTCACTGGCCGGCCGACAGGCAGGGCCCGAGGGCTGATGGGGCTTCTTCTTCCTCCCACCAACGGGAACCGAGGGAGCTTCACCGGCATCCGTCGGCGCTACCGGCCACCATTTCGGGCGCCCGAGCAACCACCGGGTTCAGCAGGTCGGGGCGCACCGGCCGGTACTAGCCACGCATGGCGGGGAAGGCCGGGTCGAGGAGGGCGTCGTCCATGGCGGACGTAGCCGTCGGCGTCAATGGGCAGGGGAGCCATAGCGGTGGCGAGGGAGAGCTTGGGGGGAGGAGGGAGACCTCAAGGGGTCTAATGTCGGCTCAGGGTCTCTTGCGGGGGCCAGGAGACAGAGGAGGCACGGACGTGCTCGTGGCCATGGCGGCGGCCACGCCGGTCGTTGAGGTGGACGAAGAGCTCGGGAGGAGCCAGAGGATGGCCTGGGAGGTCTGCGGGATAGAGAGAGAGAGAGCAAAAGGGGATGAGAGGGGTGCTCGGGAGAGGTAGAAGTAGAGGGGCGATGAGGGGGGCTCGGGAGCGCCTTGGATGCGCTTTGGGCGCGGCGGCCACGCGTGCCAGATGGGCTTTGGAGCTTTGCGAGCGTCGGGGAGGGGCGTGGGAGACAACGAGGGATTCCCCGGTGCTCGTGGATGCTTTATCGAGGACGGACGCGAGCTACAGGACAATGGTCAACGGCAGGGCGCCGTTTCTGCAGGCCAGTGGCGTGGTCACCACGCCAAGGGATATCCATTACGCCAGGTTGGTCGGCCAAAGATGTCTACCATCCTAGGCACACATGGAAAAGTACACAGGTGAAGTTTCAAAGGAACTGGGGCTGGTTGAGCTGGGTTTTTACTGCTCGCAAGTTTGCAGTAGCAAACTTTGGGCTCATCCAAGGTGTTTTTACTGTGGAGCATAAGGGTTAAAATGTTGTCTGGTGGTTTTAGGCATGGAAGGAGAAGTCTAACACCAAATCTTAGCTCAGGGAGATCAATGTACAAGGTACTTGTAGTTCAAGGTTACAATTTCTGCCAAAAACTAGTTTTTGAGGAGCTGCTCATATTTTCCACATGAGCATGCCATATTTGGGTTTGTAAATGTGCATTAACATGCCAGAGATGTTGTGGTAAAACTTGGGGGCAGTTGCATGCATATAATAATGGGAGAGAGGAAGAAAGGGCATGCCAAGGCTGTTTAAACAGTAAAAATGAGGGGTTTTACCCACCAATAATTGAGCTGAGGCCATGGCTTCCTTACTGGAGGTAAACGAGGTATGTGAGTGACTGTGGTAAAAGTTTGAGAGCAAGGAGAATGGTAGAAGGGGTCAAAATAGAGGTTTTACCAAATCACCTGAAGGTGTTTGATGCTGTTTTGGGCAAGCAAAAGGCCTCCACTTGCTGTGGCTTTTAACAGTATCAAATTATGGGTAAAAATAGGAGTGATCACAAGTTTTGAGCTTACTTGAGAAAAGTTGTCAATACAAATGTTGTAAACCCTAGAAATGGGTAGAAATGGATTTGCTTAGATCTAGCTATGCAAATCCATTCTCCTTGATGCACCTCTTGATGTGGTAGCATTATTTGGGTATTAGAGGATACCCAAAAAGTTTCGGACCAAATGGGGAAACTTGACAATGCCAACATTTCCAATTCCTGAAATCAACAGAAGTGGGTTTGGGGGGATTTGGACAAGTGGATCTGTTCTCCTTGATGCACCACTTGGTGTGGATGCATTATTAGAGGATCAGAACATGTCCACAAAGTTTCAGCATAATTGGAGACAGTTGGCAATGTAGAGTTGCTCAAATTTGGATCTGGACAGAGAGGGTTTTGGAATAGTTTGGTGAATCAAATCAATTGGTTTTGAGATGAAACTTGGCAAGATGATCACATATGTCATATGTGACATTCTAGAATTTTCTTGGATTTATTTGAGAATATTTCTTATAGAAATATTTCAAATGCTTGAAATAGGCAGAAATGGTTTTGAAGGGTTTTGTCCAATATTTTGAACATGACCATGTGTTGAAACTCTTATATATGGACAATGTATGTCCACTGAGTTTTTCTAAATTTTCTCAAATATTTTTAAAGCATTTAAATAATTTTTCCCTATAAAAGACCATTTCTAGCCTTCAGAAAAAGCCTTTAAATAAAATAGTAGAATAATCTTTAAAAATAATATTTGGTGGTTTTGGGATGTCATATATATAGTAGGTTCCAAATAAATCCTTTGGGGCAAAACAATCCACCCAATTTGAGGACTTGTAGTACAAACCTCAATTCAGGGGGTTTTGAAAACCTAAATTGAATAAATGCTTTTTGGCCAAAATAATATTTGATAAAAATAGTTTTAGGTACTATACACATGGTATGATCATTGGACAAGAGTTTAGATCAAGGAAAAGAGTTTTGAGAGTAGGAGGGAGTTTTATGAATATAGAGCACCAGCAAGCAATCAAACAAGCAAGCAAATAGCACACAAGTCAAGCATTCATAGGCACTCCAAAAAGTTTTAATTGGCCCTAATTTTTGAGTCATGTTAACTTAGTCATGAGGCAAAACACAGGGTGTGACAACGAGCACCTGAGCTGATCCCTCGAGTCGAAGGTGAACTGCTTGAAGATTCGGTTCGACGCCGGGGCTTGGGCTCCGCCCAGGATACAGGCTATCACCCTGACCTCCTGGAAGCCCCCAGCCCCACCGTCTTGCTTGCCCTCTTCCTTCTTTCTAGGTGGCGGCGGTAGTGGTGGTAGGCCGGCCTCACGAGGGTGTGCCTCACGAGGCTGGCCTCGACGTGACCCCTCCGGAGGGTCGTCACACCAGCGGTCCTCCCGAGCTTGATTGCGCCAGTGGTCCTCCCGAGGTCGGTCTCGCCACTCCTGGCGCGGCTCCCGATTGTCCCAACGGCCTCTGCCGCAGCTTCCGCCGCGTCCGAAGCCACGGTCCACGCGTCCAGGGCACCGGCCGAAGTGCTCGTCGCGGACCAGCCTGAGCTCCTGGCAGTCGATGTTGTCGTGGTTGTTGGTGCTGTGGAAGATGCAGGACGGCCGCCCTCTCGCGGGGGGTTCCTCGCCTCGGCTGCGCTTCACCTCATGCTCAGCCGCAAGCACCGCAGGGGCCTTGCGCTTCGCCTCCTTGGCCTTGGTCTTCTTTTCCTCTGGCTCTGCCGCCAGAGGCTCGCGGAGCGACAGGCGGCCCTCTTCGGCCTTGGTGCACCTGTTCACCAGGTTGAACATCTCCAGGGCTGAGCATAGTTCGTCGTTCATGGCCAGCTCCTCCTTCATCTTGAGGTCCGTGACGCCGTCGGTGACCGCGGAGATGATAGCCTCATCCGACGCCCTCGGTACCTTGAGGCGCGTAGTCATGAAGCGGTGTATGAATTTGTGCAGGGTCTCCCCCTCCTGCTGCTTCACACGCCGCAGGTCGTTCACAGTGAGCGCGCGGTCGCGGGTACCCTGGAAGTTGGCGACGAAGCGCTTGCGCAGGTCGTCCCAGGAGGTAATGGACCCCTCCGGGAGGTTGAGGAGACAATAGAGCGCGCCGCCCTTGAGTGCCATGGGGAACCAGCATGCCATGACCTTGTCATCTCCACCGGCCGCCCGGATGCTCAGCGAGTAGAGCTGTAGGAACTCTGCGGGATCCAGGGTGCCGTCGTTGCGAGGGGGTAGGTCTGGCTTGAACTTGCAGGGCCACGTGGTTGGATGGAGCTCCGGGGCGATGGCGAGGCACCCCACCGGCTCGACGGGTGCTGCGTGTGTGGGAGGGAACCGGTCTTGATGCTCTCGAGGGGCCGCCTCGAGTGGTGCCCGGTTGCGACGCTGGTTCGGAAGCGCGGGGAGCACACGCGCGTCGACGCGCGGCCGGGGCACCACTTGGCAGCTTACTTCATCTCTCGCCCTTGCCCGCGGTTCGCGGGGCTGGTCGCGCGGGCGCGCTTCACGCCTGAGCTCGGGGTCGACGTCGCGTTGCGGAGGAGGTGGCGGCGCATCGTGGGCCACGTCGTCTGCCAGGGAAGGCCGGGGTCGAAACAAGTAGGAGAGCGCTGAAGCATCGCCGGCAGCACTGACGAGCTCCGCGATGCGCCAAAGCCAGTCGTCATGGCGGTCAGGGGCGGGGCGGTAGCGGAGCAGCTCGTGCGCCATGGCGAGTGCACCCGAGCCGCGTGGCGGCCCGGGTCGAGCGTGGGAGGACGACCTGGTAGCCGGGACGATCGACGGAGTGGTGGTGTGGACGTCGCGCTGTGCGGTGACCGGCTGGGAGGAGTCTTGTTGCTCGTGGGCCTCCAGGCCCGTGGCCGGCGCGTGGTGGCGCGGCCCACGGGTGCCGTCTGGGCGACGCGGGCAGCTCGGCGCTCGGCCTGGGCTCGGCGAGCGTCAGACATCAGAGCGGCGAGGCAGAGGAAGAGCTTGGCTTGAGGAAGACTCCGACACGCCCCTACCTGGCGTGCCAAATGTCGGATTTCGGGCTCCGCAAAACCCTCAAGGTTCGAACACAGGGGCGTGTGCGAAGGTCCCTTGCAGCCTTGCCCTACCTAGCTCGCTACTCGATGGTTAAGACGATGAACTCGCACGATGACGAGGAAGAAGATGAACACGGTGGTTTACCCAGGTTCGGGCCGCTGCGAAGCGTAATACCCTACTCCTGCTTTGGTGGATTACCTCTCGAGGAGGTGTGGTGGATGAACTAGTACAGTGTTGAGGAGCCTCGTGAGGGCGCTCGAGTGGTGTTCTTGGCCTTCTGCTAGTCTTGTGATGAAGTGTTCGTCCTCCATCTCTACGATGCAATCTAGCCTCTATATATAGCAGTGGCCCAGGTCCTCTTCCCTTATCGCAATGGCGGGAAGGGATCCCACAACGGCCAAATTTGAAGGGGGACAGGAGTACATCCCCGCCCTGTCCCAAGGTGGTCTTCGCCTGCAAAGTAGCTGTCGGTGATGCAGAGGTGGGCTCGGCGATGACATCCTCCCTATGGTGCTCGTGGTCGTGGTCTTGTTGCAACGGAATGGAAACCTTTGGGTGGCGCTTTGGGAACCCGCGTACGTCCTTGCTCCCTTTGCACCAAAGGGGAAACTGTCCCGCCTGGCACGCTGGCGCCCGCCTGTCCTTCCTTGCGTCAGCCTTGACTCCTGAGGCCGGGTTCTGCATAGAGATCTCCGCCGATCCGGAGGGGGCCTGAGGAGGCCCATTCCTTGCTGGTCTTGGTGCTGTCTTCCTCGCGAGCTCGGGTCCTCGCGAGGGCCTTGTCTTGAGTGCCAGCCGCGCTTGGCTGACGAGGTGGGCCGTGCCCAGGGCCGCAGGCAGGCAGGTCTGGGTACCCCCGTTCCCAGAACGCCGACATAATAGTTCTGAGTGCTTCTGTTTCGAGTGGGATGTGGTGGAGGGTTATATATAGGCATCTCCAAAAATCCAACCGTTACAACATTATTACCCAACTCGGTGAAACCGAAGTAAAACTCGGTGGCACCGACTTGTTCAAAATGTGGCAGCTTTAGGAATCTCGGTGAGACCGATATGGAACTCTCGGTGGTACCGAAACCAGTGGCCGAGGGCAGTTCCCAAAACTCGGTGAGACCGAAGCATAAACTCGGAAATTCTGATTTTATGAATTGGGACACTAGAAGGTTGGTCACTGAAACTCGGTTGCACCGATGTAGTCTCGGTTGTACCGAAGAGCTAGGGTTTGGCTAGGGTTCTGTCATGGGTAGAAAATCGGTAGGGCCAAATGAAAAGTTGGTGGCACCGATTTTGTGAAGTTGGTTTTAGACAGAGTATTTTGTGGGAGAGCTTGTGGGTGTTTTTGGTGGCTAGCACATGTGCACCTGGAGCAATTTGTTCACCAACAATATCTTACCCCCTTTTAATATTATTGGCTTTCCTATGGACTCAAAGTGATTTCTCACAAAGTAAAATGTAGAGTCTTCTAGCTTGAAGATTTGCCAATCCTATTCCTTGCATCTTGGGGTATCTCCTCACATTCCTTTTGCCAAAACTCTCTGTGGACTAAACCTGAAATGAACTAGGTAGAAATGTTAGTCCAAGAGACAATGTATGTTGTCATGAATTATCAAAACCACCAAGGGAGCATATGTGCTTTCAGACCCGTTTGTCTTGCCAAATATTTACATTTTCTATCCAAATGTAATGTGTGCGTGCCATTTTTGTTACGGAAGCAAGTCTAGTACTTTAACCACAATATCTTGGCCCCATGGTGGGAAATCATGCAGATTTTCATGCACTTCAGAGCATTTTTTCATTTTTTGAATTTAGAAACCTAGATTCTCAATGCTTGTGTCTGAACCGTTACTCAAGATGTTTGGAAATCCTTCAAATTTATTGCATGGGTCTCATATACTGAAGCAAGTAGTACGTAACTATGATTTCCCAGGAGTTTTTGCTTCATCTTGCATGTTCGTGTGTTTCAGTTTTGAAATATGGCCATTAAATTTCTAGAAACTTACTTAATGTATAAAAATGCCAATAGAGCGCCAATTTTTTTAAAAATTAGGATGCCGGTCATATTCGTGCATTGTAACGATGAAAAAAAACTAGGTCGAATGAGACAGCGATTGGCGGTTCGTCATCACACATGGCCCCACGTTCCCTCTCGGAACCACACGCCTTCGTGTGATGCTCTGGTTTGTGAGAGGCATGTGTCTCAAGCTGGGGATTACTCAGGCGGGTATTGGAGTCCCATCTCCGTCCCCATCACCGCCCTCCCATCCCTGTCCCCGTCTACATACCCGTGCACTGGGATAAAAAGGTTCCCATCCCCGTCCCCACCGGGTTCTTTATCCCTGTGGGGAAACCCACACATGCATTTAAGAACAACCTTCGTGTATTTTAGTAGAAAAAATAGTATTTCAACGCAATAAACAATATGTTGTGGCTAGCTTTGGGATTTCCTAGGGAATTTTGGGCCAAAGGGGTGGGATGTGTGGAAATTTGGGTGACCGAGGCCACAAATTACGTGGGGTCTACTAATTTCAGAGCCCACATGTAAGTACTTCAATTCATGGGTAAGGCGGGTAACGCTATCCCATCCCCATCCTCGTCCTACATGCTCGGTAAGGTATTTGACCCACCAGCATCCCGATGGGCATTCAAGCTGGCACCCATGCCCTAATAGAGTAATTACCCATGGTGATGTGGGTAACGGTTAACCATTGCCAGCTTGACATGTGTCAAAGCTTATCACAAACAAGACGTTACTTTGACCACGACATCTTGCCCCCATGTCGTGAAATCATGCATATTTTCATGTACTTCGGTGCATTTTTTCATTTTTGATTTTAAAAACCTAGATTCTCGATGCTTTTGTGTACAAACCGTCACTCAAGATGTTTGGAACTCCTTCAAATTTATTGCACGTGGCATATGTACGGAAGCAAGTAGTACATAAATATGATTTTCCAGCGGTTTTTGCTTCATCTTGCTTGTTCATGTGTTTCAGTTTTGAACTATGGCCATTAAATTTCTAGAAACCAACTTAATGTATAAAAATGCCAATAGAACACCGGAATTTTTCAAATTTGAGGATGGCGGTCGTATTCCTACATTGTAACGATTAACAAGAACTAGGCCGAATGAGGCAGCGATTGGGGGTTCGTCATCAGACAACACCCCACGTCCCCTCTCGGAACTACAAGCCTGCGTGTGATGCTCCGGTTTGTGAGAGGCATGTGTGTCAAAGCTTAACTCGAACAAGTAGTTACTTTGACCACGACATCTTTGGCCCCATGTGAGGAAATCATGCAAAATTTCATGTATTTCAGAGTATTTTTTATTTTTTTGAATTTAAAAACCTAGATTCTCAATTCTTGTGTCCAAACCGTTACTCAAGATGTTTGGAACACCTTCAAATTTATTGCACGTGGCATATAAACGGAAGCACTAGTACATAAATATGATTTTTTGCTTCATCTTGCACATGTCCATGTGTATCAGTTTTGAATTATGGCCATTAAATATCTAGAAACTAACTTCATGTATAAAAATGCTAATTGAACCCCGAAAATGTCCAAATTTCAGGATGCCGGATGTATTAGTGCATTGTAACGATCCAAAAAAAGTTAGGCCAAATGAGACACCGACTAGCGGTTCGTCATCAAACAAGGATCCATGTTCCCTCTTGGAACCACGACCCTTCTTGTGATGCTCCGGTTTGTAAGAGTCATGTGTATAAGCTTATCTCGAACCAGCCGTTACTTTGACCATGACATCTTGGCCCCATGTCAGGAAATCATGTACTTTATCATGTACTTCAGAGCATTTTTTTCGTTTTTTGAATTTTAAAACCTAGATTCCCAATGCGTGTGTCCAAACCGTTACCCAAGATGTTTGGAACTCCTTAAAATTTATTGCAAGTGGCATATATAGGGAAGCAAGTAGTACATAAATATGATTTTTCAAGCAGTTTTTGCATCATCTTGCATGTTCGTGTGTTTCAGTTTTGAATTATGGCCGTAAAATTTCTAGAAACTAACTTAATGTATAAAAACGCCAATTGAACTCCGAATATTTCCTAATTTTAGGATGCCGTTAGTGGATTTTCACAGTAGGGATCTTTTTCTTACAATTAAAACAATATCCGTTACCGTTGTACCCCAAAATAGTTTTACAATTCAATACAAAAAGTGAACTGCATACACACGGTTCCATATAGGAACCGTTTGCGATGAAAATGCATGGATCTTTTATGTATTAGGAGGGAAGCTTCGTCGGCTTCATCTAGCTTGGATTTCGTTCACCCTCGATCCCCATTCCCCAACAAACCCTTTCTACAAAGAATGACGTCATGGGAACGCTTCGTATGGGTGCGTACGACTTCCCCCTCGGCCCCGAGCGCTCCCGCCTCTGCCAAGAACGCGGCCGCCTCAGCCGAGAGCGCAACCGCATCCGCCTTAAGCGAGGCCGCATCTGCTGAAAGGGCCTCTACGGTGGCCGAAAGGGCACCTATAGCCATGGAGACGGCAGGTGCTGCTACTATGACAGCGGCTGCAAACGTCAAGAGTGCTCGAGCAGCGTACCGTGTCACGGAGGTCGCCCTGGCCCAGGTCGAGGCCATCCAGGAAAATATCGAGAACGCCCACACGAATATACTCCTGGCTTCCTCAGAATCTAGCATGCACCACACGTCCAAAGAGGCGGCTGCTGTGGATGCCGATATGCATGCCGACGATGCGACGGTTGAGGCCATGGAGCCCCTTCAACAGAAGATCTCTGAGCGAGAGCTGGAGATGCGGGAGCCGTCCGAGAGCGCCTAGCGCTGGGAGGAGTTGCGTGTGTCTCGGGAGGAGGTCGAGAAGCGCCTGTCCATCGAGGAATCAGTGGTGGAGTATCAACGCGAGCTCTGGTGGAGCCACTACAAGGAATACTACTACGATGAGGGCGACGCCGATGACAAGGGCAACACCGAGGATGAGCACGTCGCCGCGGTCAAATTCAGCCTGGTGGACGCGGAGTCCAGCATAGGCGGAATGTCGCCCGGACAAGTCATCAAGATCTCAGCGAACATCGGCAAGGCATAGGCCGGCAGCTCATCAGCGTCTTTATTAAAATTATGCTTATTACTAATAGCCTTTGTTCAGAGAGCCGGTCTTTGTTAGAGCTATGTCTAGTTCAAGTAGCTTTATTATTTAGTGAACTTGCTTGGTTTAGTAACTGTGAGCCATGTGTGTCCGCTAATTTGTATACCCAAGTTAGCAGTTGATGTTAAATTATGCAGTGACGTGGATGTGCACTATAACTAGGGAATACGTGGGGAGGGCCAAATTTTGTATTTTTGTATCATCGCAATAGATAAAAGCAAGAACACCCTTTCTGATGAATCTTTGCACGCCAAGTTTCCCTGCAACGAGCAAAAAAATTCGCTGACCGCCGAAATATCTACATCTCCCCCCCAATGGCCACATTTCTCCTGCAACACCCCCCCCCGCCCCTGCTCCACCTCCCACATCTCTCCCTCTAGCATCCGACCGCCTCGGACACGCCATGGTCTCCTCGAGTGACCCCTCAAGTGGTATCTCCAACGATGATGAATCTCTCACTAGCCAGGTATTCGTCTCTCTTCTCTCTGGCTTAACTAGGCTTAGGGTTTTGTTTTCGAATTGGGGATTTTAAAGAGGTAGGCCGATTTGCGCCATTTCTTTCTCTTGTAGCTCCCTAGGACAATCACTTCCAAGGAATGGAGCGGGGTAGGTGAAGACCTGCCTGTTCATGGTAAAGATCAATTTCCATTCGTGAAGTTATGACCTTTTGAATCTGGGTATAGTGGGAAGAAGTTTATGGGACGTGCAAATAAGGTAAGCCTAACTCTTGTTGTTAGAAATCATTTGTTATATTAGATGTGATTCAGACACTTCCCGTGTGCTATTTGATTCTGGATGTGATTAAGACACTGTCATGGTTTTAACCTGAAGGCACATTAACAACACGAAAACTATATGCTACATGGCTTATCATGGCATCAAAATTTACAGCAAGGTAGTACACATGATGCACTTCATTTCATTAAACACGAGCAAGGTCTAATTATGCACAAAAACATGGCTAGCATCAACACAACATGGCAATCTGAAATAAATAGATTCTCAGACTTAGTGAAAAAAAGGGTGCAAGACAATAGTTTTTCACAGATTGGAATGTTTATAGGAAAATGTACATACATGCCACTATTAATTTTATATCATTCAAACACTGCCGATGTGCATCCTGTACTACAGAGACTATTGCATTTATATTTAGCTTCCTGGGAAAATTGGTAATTTGGTATTACACATTACAGAAACAGAGGAGGGATGAGAACCAGAGCATCCTACTAAAAAGACTCTTCGAGCAGAACCATGGCATGGCCGATGAAGATCCATGTGAAGCACGCAAGTGCAAGCATGGCCAGCCATTTCTTATTCGCGAATACTATGAGGAGTGCAGTTCTACTTGTCGCAAGTTACATAAATATTGCATGGACAAAATGTCAGAAGGAGAAGATACCAACATTCTGCAAGTGCACTACGACCTTTTCCATTTCAATCACCGTGAGGATACCATCAATGTGGAATTTGAGGACTTTCATGTCTTCTTCAACTTTGATAAGCTTGTTTCCACTCTTGTCAAATGCTTGATGTTGTAAGTACTTCACAAACTCTGATCAACTTCTCCATACAAGGCTGTAAATGAAAAAAAGCTAATTGTATTGTATTCCTCTTAGGGGATTGGCGGTGCAGAGATCGATAAGGGTGCATGTGCATTTCATAGATCCTGATTTAGCAAACGGCATTTTGTTAAGAGGAAATGACACACGCGAGGCTACCATCTCGCATGTCCCCATGGTCTTGTGGGAGTTACAGATAGGACAATTCTTCATGTGGCCATATCATGAAGGGTAAGTGAAATATACAACCACGCATACAATGATCGTCTTTCAGTTTTCGACATAGTTCATAAGTTCAAGGTTTTCTTAAACTGTAGAGATCACTGGATCTTGGTGGTCATTGTTCCAAAACACAACAAAGTTTACTACGTGTATTCTCTCAGAGAGTCAAATGCGCCTCAGGATCTGAGTCGTCTTCAAGATTTCATGGATAGGTATTGAATTATTTGATATTAATATGTTGTGTTCATATCTGGTTCAAGAGTTGAGTATGTGAAAATTCATCTTCATTCGTAGTGTATTGTGTAAGACCATAACTTTAGGAGGGAGACGGTTCGACCCCCAACTACATCTGCATCACGTGATCGTTTCTCCGGTTAAGACAACGAAATCCGTTACTTTCCAAAACTGCTAGTCAGGTGTTCAAGTTTCTAAGTAAAATCTCTTTCTATATCTCTCCAAAGAAAAAAAAGAAACAACTTACACCGGTTAGGTTGTTCCTAACGGGGTAAATACATGACTAATACTGTACCAAAAATTGTAGTGTCCTCACCAACAACAAGGGACCATCCTATGTGGATACTACGTTTGCTCACACATGATTAACCTATGCACACATGTTGAATGTGGTGCCGATGCTAACAAAATAGAACCAGTAAGCCAGTTTCTGAATTACTATCTACTACTCCACATGTATGTCACATTCTGATCTAAAAGTCCTGCAGTTGATCTTCGGACCGATGACCTCTGAAACGCTCGCCGCAGTTGAATTGATGTCTGTTAGGAAATTTATCAGCACCTTCTTTGTGAAACACTATATCAAGCCCTCTAAAGACGTCGCAGATTTCAGGATTCATATCCCCCAATAATAAGTATGCATTCATATAGTGTTATCAGCTAAACATATACGCATGGATGCATTGTTTTGCATGTGATCATGTCTTTGTATTTCGTACACTACGATTATGTACTGCGTATGCCGGTCTCAGATATGTGGAATTTAGCCAGCATTTGCTCAATTGCATATTGTCGCGAATTATGATGAATGTTCTTCCTGTGGACACTATTCGTTCAATTGCATATTGTGCCGAATTATGATGATTGTTCTTCATGTGGACACTATGTGCCGATTGCATATTGTGGCGAATTTGCTATTCGCAGGGTGATTCAAATGCGATATTTTACAATAAGATAGCCATTTCAGTGCACTCGCTTCAAGCAACTAAGCGTCTGCGATCAAAACCAGAAAGCACACCAACTCATAGCGCAACCGCCTGTGATCTACAGGAAAGCACACGAGATATAAACCGAAACATTGGTGATACATAATAAATCACAAACAATTTGCAGCACTTGTATGTGTGCATAGGAGCTCCTCAATCGTTTGCGATAGCACCTTATCTCACACCTGAGCCAAAAGGAAACCGTGCCCGATGCAAAGACGATCCCACGCGTAAATTTTTTGGGAAACGTGTCCGCTGATATCATGCATGGCAGACGGTTGCCAGGGAAACGCCATTTTTTTCATGTGCAACTAGATGTGTTTGACTCGTGATAGACGTGTGTGAGTGATGCCAAATCCCACACGTACTCCCAAAATATACTGTGTGCGATATGTTCCTGCATCGCACAAGAGTATGTTTCGCAGATCGTTTGCGTATGTTGGTCACCATCGCCGACGGGTTTCCTGTGTCGTGTGAGATGGACCCCCTATTGCCCACACATGCAAGGCAACGGTTTAAAACTGCATCATAGAAAGGGGTTAAAACCCGTTTGTATAGCACGTCGCTACACCAATGAGTGGACGCGGCTTCTGTCGTATTCTCTTCCCTGCGGCGGAAGTGGCTTTCTGCAAATACGCCTTCAACATCGCCCGTTCTCCCCGCGCGGCAGAGCTGCTGGTCCGGCCCAGTTGCTTCTGCCGTCTGTCTGGCCTGCATTGGTATAATTATTTTCCTTTTTCTTTTTGTTAAAAGACTAAAAAAATTCCACAAGGCTCATTTCAAATCCAAATTTGATGATTCAAATTCCTAGAGGCTCCAAAAATTATGCTATATTTCTCAAGCCATGGTGAACATTTTTCCCAAGCTTCATTTATGTTAGATCTATTAAAAGGTCCCTTTTCCCATTTATTCCATCTTAGAAAAACCCTAGAAAATTCATCCCAACTCCAAATCCAGTGAAACCAATTCCTAAATAGTTCTAAAATCATGCCTAATTTAATGGGTGCGTTCACTTATTTTTATAAAGATTTCTTCTATAGACTTCTTCTGGAATCATTAATCCATTAATTTCCACCTCGTTGAGCAATTCAGAAATCTCTATTGATTGAAATCCAGTAGAGGCACCTTAGGTATATTTCTTATGGCCAGAGATATCCTAGAAAAATGAAATTCTTATTATTTGGACAGTTTATTTTTCCTCTTTGATGTGTTGCTTATTAAGGGAGTTTCCGATGGTAGTTGACGAAGTAGACAGAGTTCTTGGGGTTGGAGAAAAAGCTTTTGAAGACCTCGAAGACTTTTGCTATGCTAGGCAAGCAACCTTTGACCATGTTGATGAAACTATTTTTGTGCATTGCATTATAGCACTTTACTTGTTGCATGAAAAAGCATGATGATATGGTGACCACCTTGTTGGGTTGTCTCCAATGCATTTCTCGTTGAAACTTGCATTGTGCATGACCCTACTTTCTGTTGAGGGTTCTGCGGGTGGGAAGTAGTTAGGTGCTAGTAGTTGCTATGCAAGTGGGACGGGGATATGGATGGAGATGGAAAACAAAACCTTTTACCAAAGACTTTTTGAAAACCCCTTCGGGTGCCACTAATGCCCGAGGGAGATGATGATCTAGGTAACCACTTGATAAAGAATTGGTGTACCGAGGAAAGTTGATTGTGTGTTTTGTAAAATGGATTAGATTTAAGATTTGTAGACCGTCCCAACCTTACATGTACAACAACTCTACCCCTATATGGGAAGGTGTTTTGTTAATTACTTTTGTTGATGCTAGGATAGACCCCGCATTAAAAGTGGTGAGAGGGCGTGAGTTGCTCACTCGATACGGGGTTGTGCCTGGACGGGCGACTATCGTTGTTTTTAAAGACACTGGGCACACCGTTGTGTCCCCTCATGGATGGTACTATGTTGAGAAAGTCTCGTGTGATGTACATCACGAGGACGTGGGCCAACGAGTAGACTCTTTGTTTAGTGTTGTCAAGGGAGAGATAGTTTTCGGGGGCTTACCTTGGGTATGTAATATATCGCGAGTCATGGATGACACGAAAGTTCCCCGAGTCTTGTGGGTAAAGTGTGCAACCTCTGCAGAGTGTATAACTATTCGAATAGCCATGTCCACGGTCTAGGACAGTTGGGTGGTGCTGCTTAAACTATGTCCAGATGTTTTCACAAAATTTGCGTGTATGCCTTGATGAGATGAATGAAAAAAGAGATACTTGAGATAAGTCGGATGACTTGATGAGATGAATGAACTTGAATTGTTCATACTCTGATTATATTGATATATGTAACCTCATGATGCATTATTTGACAAATCTTAGGACATGAAATTGGATTCAAAACTAGCTTTACGCTAAACTAAGTCCTTAGTGATAAACCATGCATGATTACCTTGTTCGAAACATGGGTTGCTTGCGAGTACATTCAAAAGTACTCATTGGCTTGTCCCTGGTTATTTAATTGGCCAGACATGAAAGAACATGATATGGTGAAGAGTACCATGGTGATGAACATGCGAGCTAGGACACTTCCTAGTCAGAATGCCTGTAGGGTTAAGGCAGGTAGCATGGGTCTGTGCTATTGTTGAATATTTCTGCTGCAAGTCTATGATTGGTGTTTTGGCCTTACTGGACCTATCTATGAAGACTTGGCCAAAAAGGTCATATTGGTGTAAGATGGTATGTAATGGATGTAAGACTCTTGATATTCAGTTTCTGTGTGTTCAGTGAGCATTGATATGTGGGTTCACTATACATGTGCATTCGGTGACTTGGACTTATGAGTCGGGGTCCCCATAGTAGGCCAGTAGAATCCTAATTGAAGCACATTGGTAGTAGTTCGGTGGCCTGCGTGATGTCCTTAATCAGGGCACTGTGGCAACTATCAAGTATATCATTTATTTCATTTTCAAGTACACAATGTCTGACCATGTCATCAGGTCCATGCCGATAAAGAAACGGATCATCCCAAAAATAATACTTCAGCTCACTACATAACTTTTTCCTTTCATAACAATTCATATCAGGTGCATGTTTTTTCCTCCAAGAATGTTAGCGAAATCTGCAAACCATGGTTCTATTTTTTTAACCATAGCCAAACTCTCACCTGGAAAGGATTCGTTTATTAGAACTGGATTATAGGGTATCATTTCCATGCACGATAAGTGGTCTGCTACTAGGTTGTCCTCTCCCGTGCGGTCTACTGTCTGCAGGTCAAACTCTTGAAGTAGTAGTATCCATTGAATCAATCAGGGCTTATCATCCTTCTTGATGAGAAGATAACGTCAAGCACAATGATCAATGTGAGTTATTCCTTTTGAATTAATGATATAACGTCTGAATTTATCTCTAGCAAAAACAATAGCAAATAATTATTTTCTGTAGTATCTAGATGTTTTTTATCCTCATCCAGACTCCTTCTAGCATAAAAGATAATGCTAAGCTTTTTATTATCCCACTGTCCCAAGACAGCTCCAATAGCATAGTTGCTAGCATCTCACACGATATCGAAGGGTTCATCCCACTTCGGAGGTTCGATGATCGGTGCTGTGATTAAAGCATCTCTTGCCTTTTCGGAGGCCCGTGTCGGTGTACTAAAGAATGGATCTTGTTATTATCCTGACTTGTGCACAGACGACAGCAATTCAACGCCCGACAAGTCTTGCCGGAGTCCAACTACATTCAAGACAAAGCATGCTGAAGATCAAGCTGTCGGCGACCACCTTCCCTGCAGGAGAAGGCTCGGCAAGCTCCATGTCTCAGCAGGCTCCCACTACTAGGCCATTGCTCCACCTCATCAGCCTGATTGTCTCTTATTAGTGAGGTGTCGAGCGAGCACACGGTTGGTAGAGCCTGCCGGTGCACGTGGCAGCTCCGGAGGATTAACCCATCTTTATTAACACTTGTCTTGGTGGCGTGGCGAAGGAATAAGAGGTAGATGGGCGGATGGCACAGAAGGAGAGGCCACCCTTGCCGGGAGACGGCACCAGCATGACACCTCAAGGTGAATTGAATGCTCCTGTGCTGACCGGTCAGAGTTATATATGTATGTGGCGTTGTACCACTACTAGCATAGTGTATTTACTGTTTTGCCACTATGGTAACCCCTTGAGCTATAAAAAGAGGTCCATGGCATCTTTTACAGGGATCGGACCCTCATCCTTTTTACTCGTAGTAGTTGCACTCCCGCGCATCCCTGTCGGCAAGCTGCGCTCCTTGTAACTTGGACAACACACATAATCTACAAAACACAGGACGTAGGGTATTACACCTCCGGGTGGCCCGAACCTATATAAACCCTTGCGTGTTGATAGTTGGTACTGATCTTTGCGTAAGTTGATTCCCAAAGTCGAACCGCAAAGGGGCCCTTTGCCAGTCCCATAGGTTGTCGTACCTCGACATCTTTGGCATGCCCTACATCCATGCTGCTGCTACCCTTGCCGCGTTTCACACGAACATTCACAACAAGCGGATGTGTGAGGAGATCAGCATCAACAAGGTGCGTGTCATCACCGAGCTTTACGCTCTGGCCAACAGATGCGCCCGAGCTGAAGAAGGGAGGAGACTCCCAGGAGAGGATGTTAGCGCGGAGGTCGACTCCGACGACTATGACGCATCCAATTACAAGAGAAGGGCTCGAAGTGAAATCGCAAGCGCAAAGGCAATGCAGTGATGGCCGTCGAGGCCTCTAGCAACTTCAATGCCCCCAAGAAAGACAAGAAGGAATGCTCTAGCAAAGAAGCCGATGTGTGCTCGTGTGGTGACGAAGCCACATCTAGCGAGAATACCGGCAAGGCCGATAGGCCGTACTGCAAAATCCACCGCACCAAGGGCCACGATCTCCAGGAGTGTCGGCAAGTGGAGCAGCTTGCCAAGAAGCATAGACAACAATATGAGAAGAACGAAAAGGAGAAGGTCCAAGACAGTGTTGGTGGTTCGAGCAAGAAATATGGAGGCCGCGGAGGTCGCCGGGGCAAGGCCATGCAGCAGAAGGAGAAGATTGCTAGGGGCCACGACAAGAAAGATGGAGAAGAGGATGATGATGAAGACAAGGTAGAGTGTGACAACAAAGAATTCCATAAAGAGATGGACGCCATGTGCATTGATAGAGGTACATCTTTGCACTCCTGTAACATGATAGGATGTTAACAGAATCATCATTTGCATATCATGTTTTATTGCATTTTGAAGTTTACTAGCAAAAGTGCCCGTGCATTGCAACGGGAGAAAAAAACACCCCTCATACACACTCGATGACATCGGAAAATTCCTTTACATATTTCATGTTGTCATACGCGAGACAACATGATAAGTGGTGTTGCACGAACACATAAAGAAATGATGACATTTTTAATATACTAAAGGTATGTCCAATTTAGTAGACAGACCTTTAGCATATCTAGATCCCCTATGGCGTCAATATTAGATTTTATAAGAGCATAAAAACTATCATATCTAGTCAATTTAAATGAGTATAAAACATATATAATAGGCATTAGCGAAATACACCATATAAAGAAAAGTATTAATTAAGAGTGTATCCTAAACAGAATTTTAGAAAAAATTAACATGGAGGATAATAGCATATTTGAAATTGACACATTTTTCTCAACGATTTCCCCATGTAACATGTTTAATTTGGATTAAAAAATGAAAATTTATAATTTTTAAAAGCATTTAAATCTGTCAAAAATTAGAATAGTTGAGCCAAAACTACAACATTGTGTATAGATGGGCTTTGGCGAGGAAATTTTATCCTACGCCAGCAAAAATTGGAGAGAAAATACTCAAAAAGGGCAGAAGGAGTACACAAAAAGGGCAGAAGGAGGACTCAAACTCGGGTCTCATGGTTGTACCTGGGATGCTCAACCCACCACACTACTTCGGTGCTTGTGAAACCTTTGGGGGTCTCTCTCTCTATAAACTATAGAGCTGGAGGCAACTTAGAAGAAAAACGAATCATTTTTTCCACTTATCGGTAGCATAGGTGGTAATTATTGACAACTTTGGGGGTAATTTAAGTGACGGACGGGCAGAAGCAATAGCTCATTTATTAGTCGGTATAGATGATGTTCCAGTATTTTTTCACTCAAGAAAAATGAAAGAGAGATGATAACATGACTTCCTCAAAATATAAAGGAGTGGTAAAGTATTGAAATATTATTTGGTGTTTTAAAACTTGCATTGAAAATTATTTTATTGATCAAAGTTAAATTTATTGCGTAAGAAAAATATTTTTAGAAAGATCCAGGGTGGACAAAATGTTCACTATATTCTGTATTTTCAATAATGATTTATAAAATTATTATTGCAATTTTTATATTTATATTTGGTTGAGTTTTATAGCTCAAAACGTTTTCTGAAAAATAAAACAAAACAAACGCACACAGGTGGCCCAGCCAGGCCAGCAGCCCAGCCAGGCCTTCCCCGACCGAACCGGTACGGGTGCATCTCTCTCTCGCTCGCTCATCTCTCTCCCGCAGCTGACAGTGAGGCCCGTTCTCGAGGCCATCTTCAACCTTCCGCAGACCACGGGATAAGCCAGCACACGCTTGCCCAAAAACGTTGGTCGCACCTCGTGCGGATAGCGCTTATCCGCCGCCGCCGCACCTCCTAGCCGCGCCTATAAAGAGCTTCGACGCCCCTCGTCTCATTTTGCCTTCCCGCGTCATCCCACGCCTCTCACACCGCTCATCCCGTCCATTTACATCTCGTCGATCGAAGCTCTTTCGCCGGAGGATTACACCGCCGGTGAGCAACCCCGAAGCTCCTTTTCTTCTACAAAGCTCTGTATCTCGCCGACATGCATCGTTTTGACATCATGTGTTGCCCCTAGGTTACCCGGAACAACGCCTCGATGACCCTGAGCCCCGCCGGAGCACCGGAGCGCAGCCACCCTTCATCTGCCCGTCTGTACACCGTCAGTACCCCATGCCATCACCACCCGAGCGCATGCGGCGCGCTCAACCTCGTCGCCTCGTTCCCCGCCACTGAAGACCACCGCAGCCGCCGCCCCGCCATCGCCGAGCTTCCTGCCCAACCCCGGCACCATTAGCGTTGTAAGCCCGTCTCCTCGTTCGGTTCGTAGAGTAGTTTAGGTCGGTTTTTTATTTAGATAGAATCGGTAGATTAGATCTAGTTAGGTTTTTTTTCTGTTTTCCGAACCGGTACGCGGTTAACTGCAGTTTATTTTAAAACAACCGGTGGTTTTTTTAGTTAGCCATCACTACTGTTTTAGTTAATTGTCGGTCGTCCGCTGGTTTAGCTACGTAGCAAACACTACCCAGCCAACCCCAGGCCGCCACGTGGCCATGTTTTTTTTTCTACAGTTTTTTTCTTCAGATTTCATCCTAAACTTCGGAAAGCCACAACTTTTTTACCATAGATCCAAACGAGAAGAAACCAGTGGCAAGTTCTTCGTATCAAAAAGCTTTGTCCACTTAACCCATCTTTGTAAATATTTTTGTTAATTCAAATTTGAATTCATTTTAGATTTGAATTCAAACTCTATTAGGCCATATCTCCTGAACCGTATATCTATTTGAATTAATTGTTTTTGCACTTCGTCACCCAAGCCAAATCCTATGCTATGATTTATTGCCACAATAGTTTCACTCAATTAGTTTCTGTCCATGATAATGTTTACTAGTATGCCTTGTATGAACACTAGTCCACATCACAATTTTGAACCATGTTTTCACACCTTGATTTTTTACTTAGAAATTGCATGATAGTTTGGTGGGTTGGAATTTATTTGGCTTTTGCGAGTATTTTTGTTGCATGTCACTTTGTACTGTATGAATGTTTACTTATGTGCATTTATTTTATTTTGCGATAGATTGTCCGGAGTGCGAAGCCATGTAATACCACTCTCTAGAACTTCACACCCAGCACCAAGGCAAGTTTACATCTTGATCGTATATGTTTTTACCAATGTTTTATATGCATGTAGTCCTTTGTGGTAGGATTTCATGGTAGGAATTTATGTTGTATGGCTCTGCTTTGCACCGAGTAGTTCATTTGAGGCAGGTCTGAACCATACAAACTTTGTCGCCATCGCATTATACTACAATGCTTCGCTAAAGTAGACGTGTATTGGGGAGTGTTTTCACATAAAGATATGAGTGGCAAAGTAGTAATCAGGACCAACACTTTAGTGAACTACCTGTGTGGAAATTGGTTTGAATGGTGGTGAAGTATAGCGGGACCATTCATGGGGAATCCATGGGAGTGCACACTAGTGGTCCGTCCAACCAGGCTAAAAGGGATCAACCTTGTTTTCATGTCTAGAAGGTTCCGCCTGTATCCACAAGATAATATGGGCTCTGGCTTAGTTGAATAGATAGTATGACCTCTTCTGGGATAGGCTAGCAGATGTAGATGATGTAGGTGTACCGTCCTATCCGTGGGTTAAGGGGAAATGCTTTCGAAAGACTATGTCTCGATCTTCCGATCAAGGAGGTGGTTGAGTCTTGTGGGGAAAAGTGTGCAACCTCTGCATAGTTAAAATAATTGATTAGCCGTGTCCCCTGTTACGAACAAATTTGAGATTTTCGTAGTGGAAATGCTGGGAGATCTCATCACTCTTAATTAACCAACTGGGTATTGACACAACTTTGGGAATGGATTGAGATGGGGGTACCATCTTAGTCTTGTCATATTTGTAGAGGTAGAATTATAATTTTTGATAGGGAAAAGTCAGCTTTATGCAAAACTAAACTTAGAGTTTCCACCAGCCAAATTGCATGTATAATTCGGCTCTTTACACTTTTATGATGTGACTTGCCGTACATTCCATGTACTGACCTACACGGCTGCAACCTATCATGTTGCTGGTTTATCCGACGAGGATTAAGTCATTGTTCAACACTCAGCTTTTGCTCGTGGATTTGGTAGACTCATTACACTTCTTTGCTTCCGCAGTATTAGTTTCATTTGGCCTTAGGCCACATCATTGTAATAAATATTTTATTCTTGTACTATTGATGTAATAAAGATGTGTGTTATTTATGTTATTTCATCGAGTACTATGTGTGCTAGCAAGTCGATCCAGGGACTAGCACGGTAAGCACAGAGACTCTGATCCTTACCGGGTCGGGTCACTACAAGATGGTATCAGAGCACACGTTGACTGTAGGACGCGACCCTAGAAAATCAAAACCCATAGGATAAAAACCCTATTTTACAACTCTTATACACTTCCTGCTTTGGTCTTATACTTTTCCCTGCTTCATTACTAATTTATCCCCTCTTTCAAACTGTAGATGTCGACCGCCATCGTTGAGTTTGCTCAGCCCGACGTGACCATCCCCTTCGGAAGGCAGCTAGTGAATGTTGCAAGGCACCTGCACATTGCACTGCCCACCTTCATCGGGACTGTCACGGCCACTCTGCCTGAGGAGATGAGCTGGAGGATTGACGTCCACATTCCAGGGCAAACATTTGGAGACACCACCGAGCCGATTGACTTCTACCTGGATGTAGAGTCGTGGGGCATTGGCAAGGGTATCGCCGCCCTCTTTTCACTTAGGCACATCCGGGTGGAATACCGCGGGGATCTTAGGAGGACTAACTACGTCATGTACGGGCACCGTGACTCAGATGTGGATGTGGTGCGCACCAGGGAGGACGACACCATCACATCACACATTGAGGACCTGGAGGAGCTCATCAGCAAGATGAAGGAAGAGATGGGACGCAGCCTCATCACCACCCACAACCTGATGATTCACAAGGCCGAGCTGGAAGAAGAGATCCAAAACACTTGCGCAAAACACGAGGAGGAGATCAAGGCGGTGTAGGATAAGTTCGACGACTTGAAGCTTCGGCTAGAGGAAGTCATGGAAATGCTCGATAATAGGGACAATCTCTAGGAGAACCACTCTTATGAGTGTTATGTTAGTCGGGACAAGGATTATGAGGACGATGATGAGGAGATACAGAGTGATGCAGCTGGAGCTGACATCAACATGATAGATCTGACTTCCGATGAGGAGTAGATTTAGACCACCATGAGAGATTAGGATTCCATATTCGATTAGTATTTCATTTTGATTTATTTGTGAGACCTTGTAAAATCTTGTGACATGGCTTACCTTAGGTTTGTTTCGGCGTGAACTATTTGATTGAATTGAATTGGAGTGATTTGGATTTTATTGCTATCATTTTGCATATGGGTAGTATTTCTCCCTTAGGCTTAATTCTCTATAGCTCATCGATTCAAACCCAGCAGATGCCACCAAGGCATGACCCTACCGGTATTGGCTCAGAGAACGATATCCCACCTGCCTTGGAACAATTTCTTCAGATCTAGAACCAAATGATGCAGTTGTTGATGCAAAATATGAACCAAAACAACAACAACCTGCCTCCACTGCTACCTCCACCTCCGCCACCAGTTGACAGCCTTACCCGTTTTCTGAGGCTGAATCCTCCAATCTTCATGAGTAGGCCGGAGCCGGTCGTCGCAGATGACTGGCTTTGCAACATGGGTAGTATGTTGGCCACAACAGCATGCACTGATCAGGAGAAGGTGAGGTTTGCCTCTCACCAACTGGATGGACTAGCAGCTTCGTGGTGGGCAAACTAAACTGCCACGTACCCCATGGACAATGTGATTTGGGCTCAGTTCCAGCAGGCGTTCAACACTGCTCATGTTTTAGCTGGACATATGGCTCTCAAGAAGAGGGAGTTCTGTAATTTGCGCCAGGGAGGTCGCACAGTGTCAGAGTATGTTGATGACTTCAGCAGGTTGTCTCGTTATGCTCCAGGTGACGTGGCTACTGATGCAGCTAAACAAGAGAAGTTTCTAGAAGGACTAAACGACGAGCTGGGAGTTCAGTTGATTGTAGCGACTTTTGATAACTATCAAGAGTTGGTTGGCAAGGCTACCACTCTCGAGGGCAAGCATCAGCAGATGGAAAACCGCAAGAGGAAATATGGTTAAGGCAAGTTTCAGTCTGGAGTACAACAGAAGCCTCGCTCCGCACCTTTCTCGGGATATTCTGGTTTAGGACCCAGTAAGTTTGTGTCAGTACGGAGGTACTGACGATGGGCGTCCTCCGCAAGGCAAGGCATAAAGAAGCATTGAAGAAGGCGGCAAGCGGTGGCGGGTAAGTCAAATGATAGAAGCTGGGCTAGAGCATTGAGTATTGGGCTAGTGGGCCTTGTGCGTGTGTTTCAGGCTTGTTCGTTTATAAGCAACGGCCGAAGAGTGTACCGAACATCGAGAAATTGAAAATCATTTTGAAGCTCTCTCTCTCTCTCGTTCTTATCCTCCCTGCTGTCATCTCCTACCTCCCAACTCTATCTCTCTCAGGTCGAGATCCCTTTCCCTAGCTCATGAGATCAACTCCGGCCACCTACGAATCCTTGCCACGAGTAGGACATGACATTCTAGTATCAGAGCCACCGCTCCCACTCACGCCTCAATTTTTTCAGCCAATTCGTACCCGGCAAATCTAACGCGATGGCCGCGGATCACCTTCGGGTTCGATCTGCATAAATCCTGACCTGAGGTGGGTTGATTTGGGCGAAATTCAGAGTCACGGCGGGGTTTAGGCCTAACCAACAGACTTGTTTCCTCACGGACGAGATGGACGTGTTCTCGGAGCAAATGATGCACGAGTTTGCGGAGATCCGCGCCGCGCAGAGCAAGCTGGCTGTCGTTGATGGCATCTGCGAGAAGTTGGAGGCCCTCGATGCCAAGCTATTGGAGCAAGCCAAGCGCCTCGACCAGGTACAAGTTAAGGTCAATCTCCCCTGTGACACGCTTGGCACAGTTCAGTAGGAGAAGGCGCATGCCGCGGAGTTCGGGAAACAGCATCACGCGTCGGGCAGTGGACACAGTTCATCACCTACAGCGTTAGAGGTGTCTGACTGGATTTTAGGAGCTGTTCCGCGAGTTCAGGCCAGAGCGTAGCATCGTTTTCTGCAGGTACAAGTTCAGATACTTGCTGTCGATCAGCATCTGCATAATGTTCCAGAAGATCCAGGGGAAAACGTTCCTGGATGCCCAAAATGGATTTTCCCCATTTTGATAGCATGGATGTTAGGATTTGGCTTGACAAGTGCGAATCATTTTTCCAATTGAATCATATACCCGATAATTGCAAAGTTACTTATGCTTCGCTCTATCTGATAGACAATGCAACTCACTGGTATCAGGCATTCAAATAGCAAAATGGATTTCACACATGGGAGCAGTTTTCGGTGGCTAATTTGCAGGAGTTTGATGTCAACATACACAGGGAGCTTCTGAAATCATTGTTGTTACTTAAGCAACCGGGTATAGTAGAGGAATACAAAGTGCAGTTCCAGGAGTTGGTGTACAACATTCGCTGGTACGAACCGGCAATCAGTGACACTTTCCTGGTGACAAGATTTTGATGGGACTGAAGAGGAATTGCGAAGTGTGGTGGAGCTTCAATTGCCAAACAATGTTCAGGTGCCATCCATGTTTCCTACAGTACAAGAAGGTTTACTAACTCAACAGAAGAGTTTTAAGCCACAGTTTCAGAAGAACATAGTGGCTAGAAGTAACAGTAAACACAATTTTGCACCAGGCGAGCTGTGGAAAGCCAAACAACTCAAAGAGTACCGGCGGGCCAATGGGCTATGTTACAGCTGGGGTGAAAAATACATTCCTGGTCACATGTGCAATAAGGCACCAGCACATGCAGCTCAACTGAAGGTAACATAATTAGTGGACCTACATGAGATTATCTCTGATGCAGTTTTAGATGTTTTGGTAGATGATCGTCAGCCAGAATGTGCTCAGATCTCTGTGATAACTCTGTCTGGTGCTGCCCATCCAAAAACAATACAACTCAGGGCTCTGATAGGGAATCAGGTGGTGTTAGTGCTCATTGATTCGGGCAATACACATACATTTGTGAATCAAGCTCTGCTGAACATAATTTCAGTTAATCCAGAGAAGTTAGCTACACCTTTGCAAGTCAAAGTGGAAAATGGAGATATAGTAGCTTGTACTGAATTTGTGTCCAATCTAAAATGGTGGATACAAGGACATAATTTCTCAACTTCCATGCAAGTCCTGCCTTTGGGAGGTTATGATATTATCTTTGGTATGGACTGGTTAGAGCAGTGCGGTGTCGTGCAGTGTCATTGGGCTGAAAAGTGGATCAAGTTTGATTATCAGGGCAAGGAAATTCAGCTACCAGGAGTATTACCTGCTAAGCAAGAGCACATTAAATAAGTGTCCATGGAACAACTCACAAAATGGGACAAAGGAAATGATATTTGGGCTACTGCTGTCCTGCACCCTATCTGTGTTGCACTTGCTACTCCAATTCCAGAAGCAATACAAGAATTGTTGAAAACTAATAAAGAAGTGTTTGTAGACCCTAAAACTCTGCCTCCGCACAGGGAGTTTGATCATGAAATACACCTTTGGCCTGAGGCTGTGCCTGTCAACTGTATACCCTACAGATACTCACCCTTGTAGAAGGATGAAATTGAAAGACAAGTCTCAGAAATGCTTCAATCAGGTCTGATTACTCCCAGCCTCAGTCCATTTGCATCTCATGTGTTGTTAATTAAAAAGAAGGATGGTACCTGCAGGTTCTGCATTGATTACAGAAAACTTAATTCTATAACCATCAAGAGCAAGTTTCCAATGCCACTCATTGATGAATCGTTAGATGATTAGGAGGAACTAAGTGGTTCTCTAAACTGGATCTTAGGTTTGGATATCACCAGATTAGAATGGCAGAAGCACATGAGTATAAAACTACATTCAAAACCCACAATGGACAATATTAGTTTAAAGTGATGCCATTTGGTCTCTCTACTGCCCTAGCTACTTTTCAGTGTTTTATGAACTTCATCTTCAAATATCCAATCAAGAAGTATGTCCTCATATTCATGGATGACATATTAGTGTTTAGTGAAACTTTGGAGGAACATGTGCAACATTTGCAGTCAGTGTTTGATATACTGCAATAACAATACTTGTTTGTTAAGGAATGTAAGTGTTCATTTGCTTGGCAATCTATGGAATATTTAGGCCATATTATCTCTGATGCTGGCATTACCACTGATCCTGCCAAAACTGCTGCTATGACTGACTGGCCTAGTCCCACCAATGTTACTGAGCTGAGAGGATTTTTGGGACTTACATGATACTATAGGAAATTTGTGAAAAGTTATGGCATCCTAGCTAAACCTCTCATAGTACTGCTTCAGAAACAAGCCTTTCAGTGGAGTGGGTGCAGAAACTGCTTTCCAACAACTGAAACAGGCTATGGCTACAACACCTGTGCTGGCATTACCACATTTCAACAAGCCTTTTACAGTAGAAACTGATGCTTGTAACACTGGAATTAGAGCAATGCCGACTCAAGAGGGACATCAAATTTCTTACTATAGCAAAGCATTGGGAGTTAACAGCCAAAAAGTTTCCATCTATGAGAAGGAATTTCTAGCTATTATGATGGTTGTGGACAGATGGAGATCTTACCTATCTAGAGCTCCTTTTGTGATAAAACAGTCCATCAGAGTCTCTGTCACCTAGGAGATCAACAATTTATTTATGATTTACAGAGAAAAGCCATGACTAAACTAGTGGGTCTCCAATTTTCTATTCAGTACAAAAGAGGTGTGGAGAACACTGCAGCAGATGCATTGTCCAGGGTGTCTCATCTGCTTGCTGCCCACAATCTGACTACTAGTAAACCAGTATGGATTCAAGAAGTTTTAAACTCTTACATTTTGGACAACAATCCACAAACAATGTTGTAGAAACTGGATCTAGATGCAACTGGTTGTCCAGGTTTTACACTTGAAGATGGTTTGATCAAACATGAGGAGAAAATTTGGGTGGGTGCTAACTCTGGTTTACAAACTAAGCTCATTCAAGATTTCCATTCCACTCCTATTGGGGGCCACTCTGGTGTGTTACCTACCAATCTTAGAGTGAAACAACTCTTCAGTTGGGCTGGTCTAAAACAAGATGTGGAGAATTTTGTTAAGCAATGCAGCATTTGCCAACAGGCCAAACATCAACTGTGCAAGAGTCCAGGTTTGCTCCAGCCTCTGCCAATACCTGATAGACCATGGAAGGCAATCAGTATGGATTTTGTGGAAGGTTTACCCAAATCAAAAGGCTATAATGCTATCTTAATGGTGGTTGATCGGTTCACTAAAACAGGCCACTTCCTACCCCTTAAACATCCTTCCATGGCAGCTTCAGTGGCAAAGATGTTTCTTAGCAACATTGTCAAGTAGCACGGTTTGCCCCTGTTCATTGTTTCTGATCCGGACAAGATTTTCATCAGTGCGTTTTGGAAAGAGCTATTCAGAGTGTGGGGTAAAGAACTACAAATGAGTATAGCGTATAATCCACAAACGTATGGACAAACTGAGCGAGTGAACCAGTGCCTAGAGATGTATTTGAGCCGTGTCGTCCATGATTCTCCAACAAAGTGGGTCTCATGGTTACCACAAGCTGAGTTCTGGTATAACACTACTTATCACTCTTCGCTGGGATGCACGCCCTACAAAGATCTGTATGGCCATGATCCAAATGTCGGCCAACTGCATGGACATTCGAACTCCCTCAATCGTGATGTGAAGGAATGGATCTCCACTCACACTAAACATACTGCTAATTTGAAGGAGCATTTGGCCCATGCTTAGTGCAAGTACAAGCAATTTGCTGATCGCAAGCGCACTGACCGTAAGTTTTCTGAAGGAGAGATGGTTTCTCTTCGCTTGCAACCATATGCTCAATCGTTGGTGATCAATCGCCCGTATCCTAAACAAGCCATGAAGTTTTTTGGGCTGTTCAAGATTCTCTCTAAGATGGGACAAGCATCATACAAACTTGAACTTCCTGCTGGCAGTCTAGTTCATCCGGTGTTCCACGTATCTCAGTTAAAAGAGCATATACCTGATCATACCCCAGTTTTCAGTACATTGTCAGCACCTGTGGATTTGTCTATTCCAGGTTTGGTGCCAGAAGAGATATTGGATCGTCGTCTCATCAAGAAAGGCAACGCAACGCATCAAGAAGTGCTGATCAAATGGTTGTCAACGCTAGCAACAACAGCTACCTGGGAGGATTATGATGTGCTACGCGTAAGGTACCCTACTGTACCAGTTTGGGGACAAGCTAGTTCCCCAGGGGCAGATACTGTCAGTACGGAGGTACTTACGATGGGCGTCAACCACAAGGCAAGGCATAAAGAAGCATTAAAGAAGGCGGCAAGCGGTGGAGGGTAACTCAAATGATAGAAGCTGGGCTAGAGCATTGAGTATTGGGCTAGTGGGCCTTGTGCGTGTGTTTCAGGCCTGTGCATTTATAAGCAACGGCCCAAGAGTGTACTGAACATCGAGAAACGGAAAATCGTTCTGAACTTCTCTCTCTCTCGTTCTTATCCTCCCCACTATCGTCTCCTACCTCCCAACTCTATCTCCCAGCTCCAGATCCCTTTCCCGAACTCGTGAGATCGACTCCGGCCACCGCCGAATCCTTGCCGCGAGTAGAACGTGATAGTTTGGAGGGCACAACCATCATAACCATGGTGGTCATTCTCATCATGGAGGCAATGGACACAACCAGAATGGCCATACGAATGGCAATGGGAATGGAGGAAACGACAAATACAATCATCCCAACCCTGCTACCCAGTGAAGAAGGATCTGAGTCACATCACCTGCTTCAAGTGCAAGAAGACGGGGCACTACTCCAACGATTGTCCCGAGCTGCAGAATGGAAATAGCAATGGAAGTTCTGGAGGCAAGAAGCCATGTCAATGTGAACCATGTCAATGTGGAAGAAGTCTATGAGCAGCCTGACACAGTGATTGGTAAGTTCTTTGTTAATTAATTTCCAGCACTGATTCTATTTGACACTGGTGCATCGCATTCATTCATATCAAGAGGATTTGTGGATAAGCATAAGTTTCCTACCGTAGCTCTTAAGTCACCTATTCTAGTGAGTTCCCCGGGAGCAGACACTATGACTAGTCAGGGTTGTTTATAGTTACCATTGAACATAGGGGGACATGTTTTTCTCATAGATATGATCATACTAGAGTGACAAGGATTGGATGTGATCCTAGGTATGGATTGGATGTCCAGGTATTAGGGAAACATTGATTGTGCTAGTAGATCAATTTTCCTCACCACCCCAGGGGAGAAAAGGATCAAGTATGTATCCAGGCTTTAGCCTAAGAGGACTCAGGTGAACTCTCTTATGGGTGTTTTCCACGAAGAAGTACCAGCGGTAAACGATTACCCCGATGTTTTTCCAGAGGAGTTACCCGATATGCCACCAGATCGGGAGTTTGAGTTTCTGATTGAGTTGCAGCCAGGCACCGGACCTATCTCCAAGAGGCCATACACGATGCCCACTAATGATGTGGCGCAAGTGAAGAAGCAGATTGAAGAGTTGCTGGAGAAGGGGTATATTCGCCCGAGTTCATCACCTTGAGGAGCCCCAGTACTCTTAGTGGAGAAGAAGGATGGAACCCTGAGGATGTGTGTCGATTATCGTTCTTTGAATGAGGTGACCATCAAGAACATGTATACCCTGCCGCTGATGAATCACTTGTTTGACCAGCTACGGGAAGCTAGTGTTTTCTCCAAGATTGATCTTCAATCGGGTTATCATCAGTTGAAGATATGTGAGAAGGATATACCCAAGACAACTTTTACCACGAGGTATGGGCTTTATGAGTATACAGTCATGTCTTTTGGTTTGAATAATGCCCCTGCCTATTTTGTGAGCATGATGAACAAGGTATTCATGGAACTCTTGGATAAGTTTGTTGTGTTATTCATTGATGATATATTGGTTTACTCCAAGAATGAGGAAGAGTACGCAGAACATCTGTGCTTAGTTCTGGAGAAGCTCAGAGAACACCAGCTGTATGCCAAGTTCAACAAATGTGATTTTTGTTTGAAGGAAGTCGGATTTCTCGGACATGTTGTGTCAGGAGAAGGAATAGCTGTGGATCCTTCCAAGGTAGAAGCAGTCACAGAATGGCAGGCACCGACATCAGTTAGTGAGATTCGTAGTTTCCTTGGACTTGCAGGATATTACCGGAGGTTCATTGAGAATTTCTCCAAGATTGGAAAGCCCACGACGAAGTTGTTGAAGAAGGACACCAAGTATAATTGGACTCAGGAATGTGAAGCCCGTTTCTAGGAGTTGAAGAAACATTTGGTTACGGCCCTTGTACTGATTTTGCCGAATATACAGAAGGATTTTCAAGTGTATTGCGACGCTTCACGTCAAGGACTTGGAGGCGTTCTTATGCAAGAAGGAAAGGTTGTAGCTTATACTTCATGTCAGTTGCGACCACATGAGTTGAACTATGCCACCCATGACTTGGAGTTAGCAGTAGTGGTACATGCATTCAAGACCTGGAGTCATTTTCTTATCGGGAATCAGTGTGATGTTTACAGAGATCACAAGATTTTGAAGTATATCTTCACGCAGAAAGAGTTGAACCTCAGGCAAAGGAGATGGTTGGAGCTCATAAAGGATTATGACATGAGTTTGCATGATCATCTAGGAAAAGCCAATGTCGTGGCAGATGCCTTGAGCCGTAAGAGTTATGTTAATACTCTTATCGCACGAGGATTACCTTAGGAGTTGTGCGATGACCTTAGAGATCTCCAGTTGGAAATAGTTCCAAGAGGTTATATTGCCGCACTTGAAGTTCAGTCCACCTTGTTGGGAAGAATCAGAGAAGCCTAGAAGTTGGATCAAGGTATTGCTAAGATAAAGGAGAGGATCAACAAAGGGATTGCCGAAGGATTCTGTGCAGATGAGCATGGAACCATATGGTTTGAGTAGCGTATTTGTGGACCCAATGGTCCAGATATCAGGAAGTTGATTCTTCAGGAGGCTCATGATTCGCCTTACTCGATACACCCGGGAAACAACAAGATGTATTTGGACTTGAAGGAAAGTTTTTGGTGGACCGGTATGAAGAGGGAAATTGCTGAGTATGTGGCAGTATGCGATGTATGTCGGAGGGTAAAGGCAGAGCATCACAAACCAGTAGGTTTACTTCAGCCATTGCTAATACCTGATTGGAAATATGATAAACTTGGCATGGACTTTATCACGGGATTACCCAGGACCCGTTCAGGTTATGATTCCATTTGGGCAAGGTTTCTCACTTCATCCCAGTGAAGACTACTTATACAAGTGCTAAGCTGGCGAAGATATATATGACTAGGATCGTATATCTACATGGTGTTCCGAGGACCGTCATATCAGATAGAGGGACACTATTTACTTCAAAGTTTTGGCATCAGTTACATGAAACTTTGGGTAACAAGCTAGAGTTCAGTACAACTTTCCATCCACAGACAGATGGGCAGACAGGGAGAGTGAATCAGATTCTGGAGGAGATGTTGAGAGCTTGTGTGCTAGACTACGGGTCTAGGTGGGATGATAACTTACCTTATGCAGAGTTCTCCTACAACAACAGCTATCATGCTAGTTTGCAGATGGCCCCTTTTGAGGCATTGTATGGGAGGAAGTGCAAGACACCATTTATGTGGGATGGTGTTGGAGATCGCAATTTTTTGGATTGGATTTGACCAGAGATTCTAAGGAGAAGGTCATGTTGATCCGTGATAGACTCAAGATAGCCCAGTCCAGGCAGAAGAGCTTTGCCAATGCTCAACGCAAGGAAGTGATTTATGAACTGGGAGATAGAGCATATCTTCGAGTGTCTCAACTTTGGGGTATTAAGAGGTTTGGAGTCAAAGGAAAGTTAGCCCCACAATTTGTGCGGCCATATAGAGTTCTGGAACACATAGGAGAGGTTGCATACAAGTTGGAACCGTCGGAGGTTTTGTCAGGAGTTTAATATGTGTTCCACGTTTCCCAGCTGAAGAAGTGTCATGTAGAGATGGCAGATATTCCTTTGAGAGATACAGTGCCATTAGAAGCAATTCAGTTGGAGAGCGATCTGACTTATGAGGAGACGCCTATTAAAATTCTTGAGACTGCCAAGAGAATCACTCGTACCAAGATCTTCAAGTTCTGTAAGGTTCACTGGAGTCACCACACCAAGGAGGAAGCTACTTGGGAACGAGAGGAAGATCTCAAGCAAGACCATCGACACCTTTTTGCTGGCCAACCCAAATCTCGGGGTTGAGATTCATCTTAAGGGGGGTATGTTTGTAACATCCCAATTTTATTAAATTTTGATGTTAATAGAATCATCATTTACATATGATGTATTATTGCATTTTAGAGTTTATGATGTTCGAATATTTTTCCACTCAAGAAAAATGAAAGAGAGAGGATAACATGACTTCCACAAAATATAAAAAATAGGAAAATTATTGAAATATTATTTGGTATTTTAAAAGTTGCATTGAATTTTTTTTAGTGATCAAAGTTAAATTTATTGCGTAAGAAAAATATTTTCAGAAACATCTAGGGTGGACAAAATGTTCACTATATTCCGTATTTTCAATAATGATTTATAAAATTATTATTGCAATTTTTAAATTTCTATTTGGTTGAGTTTTAGAGCTCAAAATGTTTACTAAAAAAACGCACGCGCACACGTGGCCGAGCCAGGCCGAAGACGGAACAGCCACGCCTGCCCCAACCGAACCGGTACGGGAGCATCTCTCTCTCGCTCGCTCATCTCTCTCTCCCACAGCTGATAGTGGGGCCCATTCCCCAGGCCATCTTCAACCTCCCGCAGGCCACGAGATAAGCCAGCGCGCGCCCGCCCAAAACTGCTGACCACACCTCGCGCGAATAGCGCTTATCCGCCATAGCCACACCTACTAGCCGCGCCTATAAAAAACCCCAACGCCGCTCGTCTCATTTTGCCTTCCCGCATCATCCCACTCCGGTCACACTGCTCGCCCTATCCGTTTGCATCTCGTCGGCCGTAGCTCTTTCGCCGGAGGATTACACTGCCGACGAGTAACCCCGAGGCTCCTTTTCTTCTACAAAGCTTCATATCTCGCTGAGATGCATCGTTTTGACATCATGTGTTGCCCTTAGGTTTGCTGGAATGACACCCCGATGACCCCGAGCCCCGCCGGAGCACCGGAGCGCCTCCACCCTTGCTCCACCCGTCCGGACGCTGTCGACACCCTGCGCCACCACCACCCAAGCGCACGCGACGCGCTCGACCTCGCCATCTCCTTGTCCTCTGTAGAGGACCGCTGCAGTCGCCGCCCCGCCATCACTGAGCTTCCTGCCCGACCCCGACGCCATTAGCGCTATAAGCCCGGCTCCTCGTTCGGTTCGTACAGTAGTTTAGGATGTTTTTTGAGATCGAATCGGTAGATTAGATCTAGTTAGGTTTTCTTTTCTTTTCCGAACCGGTACATGATTAACCGTGGTTTATTTTAAAACAACTGGTGGTCTTTTTAGTTAGCTGTCGCCGCCAATTAAGTTAATTGCCGGCCGTCCGCTGGTTTAGCTACACAACGAACGCTGCCCAGCCAACCCCATGCCGCTACGTGGCCAAGGTTTTTTTACTGCAGTTTTGTTTTTCAGATTTCATCCTAAACTTCGGAAAGCCACAACTTTTTAACCGTAGATCCAAACGAGATGAAACCAGCGGCAAATTCTTCTTATAGAAAAGCTCCGTCCAATGAACACATAATTGTAAATATTTTGTTAGTTCAAATTTGAATTTATTTCATATTTAAATTAAATCTCTATTAGGTCGTATCTCTTAAACCGCATATCTCTTTCACCCAAGCCAAATCCTATGCCATGAATCATTGCCACAATATTTTCACTCAATTAGTTTCTGTCCATGGTAATTTTTACTAGTATGCATTGTATGAACACTAGTCCACATCCTTATTTTGAATCATGTTTTCACACCTTTATTTTATACTTAGAAATTGCATGATAGTTTAGTGTGTTGGATTTTATTTGTCTTTTGCGAGTATTTTTTTTGCATGTCACTTTGTACTGTATGAATGTTTGCTTATGGGCATTTATTCTACTTTTGCGATAGATTGTCTGGAGTGTGAAGCAGAGTACTACCACTCTCTAGAACTTCACGCCCAACACCAAGGCAAGTTCATTTGAGGTAGGTCTGAACCATACAAACTTTGTCGCCACCGTGTTATACTATAATGCTTCGCCAAAGTAGACATGGATTGGGGAGTGTTTTCACATAAAGATATGAGTGGCAAAGTAGTAATCAGGACCAACACTTTAATGAACTACCTGGGTGGAAATTGGTTTGAATGGTGGTGAAGTAAAGTGGGTGCATTCATGGGGAATCCATGGGAGTGCACACAAGTGGTCCGTCCACCCAGGCTAAAAGGGATCAACCTTCTTTCCATGTCTAGAAACTTTCGTGTGCAGCCACAAGCCAATATGGGCTCTGGCTTAGTTGAGTAGATAGTATGACCTCTTCCGAGATAGGCTAGCAGATGTAGATGATGTAGGTGTACCGTCCTATCCGTGGGTTAAGGGGAAATGCTTTCGAAAGACTATGTCTCGATCTTCCGATCAAGGAGGTGGTCGAGTCTAGTGGGGAAAAGTGTGCAACCTCTACAAAATTAAAATCTAATTGATTAGCCGTGTCCCTGGTTACAGAAAAATTTGAGCTTTTAGTAGTGGAAATGCCAGGAGATCTCACCACTCTTAATTAACCAACTGGGTATTGACACAACTTTGGAATGGATTGAGATGGGGGTACCATCTCAGTCTTTTGATATTTGTAGAGGTAGAATAATAATTTTTGATAGGGAAAAATCAGCTTTATGCAAAACTGAACATAGTTTCCACCAGGAAAATTGCAAGTACATGTAGGCTCATTACACTTTTATGATGTGACTTGTCAGTACATTCCATGTACTGACCTACACGGCTGCAACCTATCATGTTGCAGATTTATCCGATGAGGATTAAGGTGCGATAGGTCATTGTTCTACACTCAGCTTTTGTTCTGGAGTTGATGGACTTATTACACTTCTTTCCTTCCGCAGTATTTGTTTTATTTGGCCTTAGGCCACATTATTGTAATAAATATTTTATTCCTGGACTATCGATGTAATAAAGATGTGTGTTATTTCTGTTATTTCATCGAGTATTGTGTGTGCTAGCAAGTCAATCCAGGGACTAGCATGGTAAGCATAGAGAGTCCGATCCTTACCAGGTTGAGTCGCTACAACTCCTCCCACCGACAGCTCAAGCAATGGGCCCGGGAGATCAATGCCACGGAACTAGCAATGGTTGCCCAAAAGCTGCTCAAGTGGTCCAACACGCCCATCATCTTTGACGCCGAGGACCACCCTGATCGCACAACTACAGGAATCAGGCTCTTTGCCGTCTGCCATGGCAGACGGCAAAGGGCACAACCACGGACGGCAAAGGCCTTTGCCGTCAGCCAGCGGACGACAAAAGTTTGGGCCGAATAAACTCCGGCAAAGGGGTTCTTTGCTGTCTGCCTTGGCACAGCGGACGGCAAAGTTTTTGCCGTCAGCCTGCAGACGGCAACGCGGCTGGACGGCGTAGTACTGACGTTAGCACCGTTAGGTGGCTAACGGCCCCCACCAAGTCCTTTGCCGTCTGCCCCCGGACGGCCCCCGCCCAGTCCTTTGCGGTCTGCCCCAGACGGCCCCGCCCAGCCCTTTGTCGTCTGCCCCCCGACGGCCCCGCCCAGCCCTTTCCCGTCTGGCCCCCGACGGCCCCGCCCAGCCCTTTGCCGTCTGCCTCTGACCCCCCCAGTCCTTTGTCGTCTGCCCCGGACGGCAAAGAGGCCAAATGGCCCCAGGCCTGGTGCTCCCAGGTTTAACAGGTGGCTGCCACGTGCCCGCTTTGCCGACGGTGGCCGTCGGCAAAGAGGTCTTTGCCGTCCGGGGCAGACGGCAAAGAGGCTGTATTGCCTCTTTTTTTCCTGTTTTTGTTATATTCAACAATTTTCACAGGCAAATGCATGATATGTATATATATATTTCACAGAAACAATATCCTTGCCATATGGATATGATCAACCAACAATTATACCAAATTAAAAGTGTCAAATGTCACATTGTTCACCATATTACAATAGTTTCATCCATACATATATAGTCTCATACAGAGGTAGAAAGTTTCACGTAAGTTCATCGATACAAAATGAAAACAGAAAGTAAACACTAGCACCACATCAAAGCAAGCTGTCGTGAACTCAATCAAATCTGCAAAATTGGAAATACGAAAGTTAGAATAAGAATACTAGAAGAAGTACAAGAAGATCTAGAAGTAGAAGAAAATCTAGAAGTAGAAGAAGATCTAGAAGAAGAATAAGATGAAGAAGCGTTTTTCTTCTCTCTCTTTCTCCTCTTGTTTTTCTTCTTCTTATTGCTTATTTTGCCATTTTAGAGCTAACCTAGGTAATTATCACATTTTTTACCTAACTAAGCTTATTGTGTCATTTTCCAAGAAAATAAGCTAAGTCTATGGCATCTATGAGGTAACCAAGTCTATTATGCCATTTTTGAGTTAACTAAGCTTATTATGTCATTGTGGAGGAAACAATGCTAAGTATATGTCATTTTAGAGCTAACTTAGGTACAATATGTCTAAGTGCTAAGTTTGTCTAAGTGCTAAGTTTGTCTTTGTTTGAGAAAATGAGCCAAGTAAGTGGCATATTAGGGCTTACCGTCCTCGTCATCACGGAGGTGAAGCACTGGGGTTGCTCGGGCCGGTGTCACCTGGAGCACTACTTGGCCCTGGAGAAGGATCGTGCGATGCGGCTTGGGAGTTATGCTGCACCAAAGATCATTTGCGTTAGCATGATGACGCTGAAATGTTAAGACTAGTAACTAATGAACATTGAAATGAAACTCACCGTTCCAGCCGTGCTAATGACTGGCATCGGCGAAGGGGTCTGGCCGGTCTTCTGGCAGAAAGACTGCACATTTGGTTTTGACAAGTCAATCATATTGGTTATTAATGAAACGAACATGTAGTGCATGATTTGGCTAATATGAAGAAGAAACTTACCACGATGAGCTCGTACATGGCCCGGTTAGACGCATGCCCTCTCCTCCTCTAACAACCTAGCCGTCCTCTCCTCCAAGTCCCTCTTCTCCTCCACCGCCTGTCGGGCCTATTCTGCCAGAAGCTCCTGGGTTGCCTCTCTCTCTTTCTGCAGAGAAGCCTGCAACACAACTCCTCGTTAGCATTGTAATCATCTTTGTACACACACACAATATAATGGAGGAAAGCTATCTGAGTCCGTATGACTAACCTCGATGGCGAGCTAGACTGGCCGTGGACGAGGCGTTATCTCAGGACAGGAGCTCGTTTGGCGCGCCTTGATCTACCGGAGAGTGCACGAAGACCGTATAAGTCCATCTCCAATGGCTATCGAGCCATGGGGCCTCCCACCGCCAGCTATCATCACCAGCTCTGGATCAATAGGATGCTGGCTCGGATTGAAGTCCTCCCCATTCATCGCCTTCCCCACATCTCTGTACCTCACGAGCTTGTTGTGGGAGGAGATGTTGGTGAAGTTCTGGGGATTATCGAGGTTAGACTCAGAGAATGCCTTGGCCTTCTTGTACGAGGCAGTATGGGCCATGGCATAGAGGTCGTACACCTGTGGCACCTCCGTCTTATTGTAATGCGCCTACAAGAGACGAACAAAGTATTAATAAAGGGGCCAAGCAAGCATCAAGAATGAATTGCAGGAATCATGAAGCAAACCACATACCCAGTTCCGCCCGAACTGAAATAAGTTGGTGCTGCCTTGATGGTGTGGCACACCTTCCATTTGGGCTCGCCGTTCTTTGGCATCGTCATGGATGGCTCGCCATTCGTCAGAGCACCACTCATTCACCAATGCCTCCCAACAATCCATCTTATCCACACACCATCTTGGGGGCACCTAAGTTAGTAAAGAGAAATTTGAGAGCTACGCCTACGAATCAAAGCAAGAAAACTAAGTACAAGGCCTTAAGAATAGGTAATTACCTTCATGTACTGCTCCTTGTGCAGAAACTTTCCGCGGCACGATGACTTGTCCTTCTTAATACGCCGCGAGGCGTAGTAGTCTCGAACAGCCTGTACCCGAGCCTCGTGCCGTAAGTTCTGTAGTAGGCGCCTGCACTCGTCATCGATAACCTTTGCCGCGGCCTCCTCGTATCCCTCCTCACACCAGTAGAAGGTCTGCAATCAAATGAGACAACACTGATTAGTACAATAACTAGCTATTATTGATTTTTAATTGTGTAAAGGAGAAATTACCCAGAACTTTCTGATCACCATGTCGGCCCTCGTGTGGCACAACACACTGTCGATCATCTCCACCGGCGGGGCCGGGGCAGCCCAGTAGTGCTCCCAGTTCAATCCTAACTCTAGAAGCTGATCCTCGCCGGGCAACGTGACAAACCCTGGGAAGTTATGCCATAAAATCACACCAAGGATGGAGTTGGGCCCGCGGACATCCTTGGCGTGAATCCAACCCCTGCAGTATGACAAAGCCAACGCATTAGATATGTGAAGAAACATGAAGGAAAAAGGTTTAAAAAGAGTAAATGCACTTACTTCTGCAACTCGGGCCTAATCGGCCACCTCTGCTCGCGGGTCGCCGGCACGGGCGGGCGCCGTGTACACACACGCTGGTAGACGGTGGCCCCCTCAACCACCTCGTCACTGCTATCAGAAAACTGACCCCCGCCACCATCAGCATGGCCACTTGGCTCTGGCTGATGCAGATCCGGCCAGGTATCCCATCCGGTCGAAGCGTGTGGAGTCTCGTAGGACGAAGCGTCTGGCACAGGAGTCTCATGGGTCGAAGCGTCTGGGACAGAAGGATCGTCGACCTGAGGCTCGTGGACAGGAGTCCTTGTAGCCTCTACCTCAGACGGGTCCACCGTAACAGTCTTGTGCTCGGGTGAATCAGCTGGGGGTGGCGGCAAGGAAGGCGTAGCAGCCTTCGTACCTCTCCCGCGGCCACCATGTGTACCTTTAGGAGCTCTCTTCTTCCCCCGACCTCCTCTCCCGGTGGGCAACTTCGCCGACGAAGAAGCGCCCTCGGGTGTCCCAATACTGTCATACAACGCTCTCCAGAGAGTTTGGGGTGGAATGGAAGTACCCCTCCCACCACGCGCCGACGAAGGAGCCTCGGATCGCTCTCGACCCGCGCCCACCATCTTTCAACACCTGCCATGACAAAGAGTAAACAAAATTAGTACAACATATGAAAAATGACTACCGACATGAATAATAATATGTATATTTATAATTTGAGTGTATCATCATCATGTATATAATAAAAATTGAATAATACCTGACATGAACTAATAATAATCTTCATCATCTGTATATGCTCCGGGATCAATAAATGCATCATCATCATCACTATCATCAATAAATACATCATCATCATCACTATCAGGAACAACATGTGGAAGGCCTCCTTTATGTAATCGGTCAAGCATTGAGAGGTCATCCGCAGCAGTAACCTCTTCTTCTTCCGTCTCTTCTTGTTCCGGCTGAGGGGTGAAGTCGGATTCACTGTCGCTGTCTACTTCAATGTTCTGGGGTGAAGTAGAGCGGTTCTTGAAACGTTTTTTGGAAAGACGTGTTTCTTGGAAGAATTCTCCTTCATATGTGTCTGGGTTAATCTGAGGTTCATAATCATCTTCATTGAGGGGAGGTGGTCTAAAACGTGGCGGCACATCATAAACGACATCCCAACCATTCAGATTTGGAAGCACCAATGATTTTGCACGGGCCCCCCCAATCTTGCCTCGGTCGGGAGATGCAAAATCCAATGCTGCATTGGATTAAAGAAGCCCGATGGAAAGATCTTTTCTAACTTGCAGATCAACTTCGGCGCCAACTCTTCCAGTTCATCTAGCACGTTAGGCAATAGTTCTTTCGCACAAAGAGCACGGAAGAAATAGCTCAGCTCTGCCAGTACTAGCCATTCATCCTCAGGGATAAAGCCACGCAACATCACCGGCATTACCCGCTCAAGCCATATGAGCCAATCATGACTCTTGAGACCAAATATTTTCAATTTGTCAAGACTCGCTCCCCTCTTTAGATTCGCTGCATACCCATCGGGGAACATCAATTGCATTTTCACCCAGAAGATCATTTCCCTCATAGCTGGCCTTCCAAGATTGAACCATGCCTTTGGATTCCTCCAGTTCTTCTTTCCTTTCGGTTGTCGCATGTTTTGTAACGGTCTATCACATAGAGCCTCCTCATCGACTCTAGCCTTAGGATTATCCTTTGACTTCCCCTCTATGCCGAACAATGTACCAAAAAGGGCCTCAGCGATATTCTTTTCAGTGTGCATCATGTCGATGTTGTGTGGGCAAAGGAGGTCTTTAAAGTATGGCAGATCCCACAAGCATATCTTGTGAGTCCAGGCGTGTTTCGAATTATACCCTTTGAAATATCCTGGACGCTCTGGATCAGGCTCGAGAGCGTTTAACTGATCCAGGGCCTGTTGGCCTGTCAATGCAGGTGGTGCAGAGTTTTTGACAATTCTACCTTTGATGAAATTCTTCTTGTCTTTTCTAAACTTATGGCGAGGATCCAGGAACTGTCTATGCAAGTCGAAGCAAGAATACTTGTGACCCGCCTGCAGCCAACGGAACTGAAGAGCTGCCTTGCATGTGGGGCACGAGAACCTTCCATGCACACACCAGCCAATGAATAGCGCATACGCCGGCAAGTCATGCGTCGAGTACATGTACCACACATGCATTTTGAAGTTTTGTTTTGTAGCGGCATCATATGTCTTGATCCCATTATCCCAGCTTCTTGCAATTCATCCTTAAGCGGCTGCATGTACACATTCATAATCTTCCCCGGATAGTTGGGCCCTGGAATTATCAACGTCAAGAAAATATTCTTTCTTTTCATAATCTCTCCGGGGGCGGAGATTGAGTGGAATGACAAATACAAGCCAACAACTGTATTGGGTTGCCGTCATACCAAACACATTGAACCCATCCATGCTGATGGCGACTCGAGGATGCCTTGGATCTGCCGCTTTATCCTTATGTAATGCATCGAAGTGCTTCCACGCAAAAGCGTCTGAAGTGTGTCCCAACATCGGATTCCCATATGCATCTAGTTTGGTTCTTTTGCCCAATTTGTGCCACATCATCTGTCTGGCCGTCTCTTCGACCATGAAAAGACGTTGAAGTCTTGGTATGATTGGCATATACCGAAGAACATTAACTGGGATTTTGGTCTGACTCTTCTCACCCATACCGTTGTCTACCACAAAATACCTGGAAGACTTGCAAATGGGACAATAGTTCAAGCCCGCATACTCAAGCCTAAATAAGGCACATCCATTCTCACAGGCATCTATATTCTCATAGGGCATCTTAAGCGCACCTAGGATTTTGTCCCACTGGTACAGGTTTGCAGGCAGTACATGGCCTTTGGGTAGAAAGCGTCCAAATATTGTCATCATCGCGTCGTAGCATTCTCGGCCCAGGTTGAACTGAGCCTTCAGAGCCATTACTTGCACGATGGCATCCAGCTGACAAAGCTTAGTGTGCTCGTGGAGAGGACATTTTGAAGACTCCAACATTTCATAGAAGGCCTTTGCAGATTCCTCCATCTCATCGTCCGAATCCCGAGCATCATCAAAGTCTTGCACCATGTCTTCGATCCCGGTACCATGCTCGTCGGTGCGACGATGAACCACCTCAGCTCTTGCACGATGGGTAGACTCACCATGAAATCTCCACACCGTATAATCAGGCGTAAAACCCCACTTCTGCAAGTGTTTACCCATTTCATCCCGTGTCCACCTTTTATGGTTGTCGCACCGGACACAGGGGCACCAGGTTATTTCCTAGCCATTTGCAAATGCGGCTCTCAGAAACCCCTTGGTTTTTGTTAACCATTCAATGGTCATGCCTTTCTGACTAGGGTGACCGGTGTACATCCACGCACGATCACTCATCTTGCCTACCTACTAAACACACAAGAAATATATATATATAATTGATCATCTATATTCATCAGTTAATCAAGTTTGTCAGTTTTATTACGTCCATGCAACCTACATGCTAATAGCTAAAGATAGGTCCTAATCCCACCCGAGTATGTGTAGATTGGGTTCGTTTTCCCATGCTCTGCACCGGATCCGACGCAGAATTTCGGCAGCACCTCCCCACTGTTCTCCCGATACACGTCTCGACAATAAGTAGAGAGGATGTGTACCCGGAGAACAACAGGGAGGCACTAACGAAATTCCGCACCGGATCCGGAGCAGAGAATAAGGGAAAACGAACCCAATCTACACATACTCGGGCTGTCGATGGATAACGTTGGACAATTTGAAAGGATGGCGGTTATAAATATGCAAAGACATGCATATTTATAGATTCCGCCCTTTCGAATGGGAGACGCATACTGGTCACGCATACTGATGATTGAAGACACCTATAGCTAGCAAGTTTCATCGGCACAAAGACCGGAACAGAGCAAATTAAGGGGGGTAGGAGATGTCATTTGTGCTCACCCACGAACGCAGGGGAGCTCATCAAACGCACGGGGAGGTCGTCGAACAGCAGACCCTCACAGCGACGAAACAACTGCACATTGAAATCCTCCCGATCAACACAAATATAATGTTTTTCATAACAAAATCGGAATATATATATGACCTAACTCATAATTTACAAAACTATGACCCCATCGGCCTATGGAAGGCCGAAGAGCACCTTTTCGGTCAACAGGAGGTCGAAGAGGTGTCGGGGGTCGGGGTCGGGGGTCAGTGGCGTCGGGTGTCAGTGGCGTCGGGGGTCGGGGGTCAGTGGCATCGGGGGTCGGGGGTCGGGGGTCGGGGGTCGGGGGTCAGTGGTGTCGGGAGTCAGTGGTGTCGAGGGTCGGGGGTCAGTGGCGTCGAGGGTCGGGGTTTAGTGGCGTCGAGGGTCGGGGGTCAGTGGCGTCGGGGGTCGGGGGTCAGTGGGGGTTAGTGGCGTCGCGGGTCGGGCGTCGGGGGTCTTCTTCTTATTCTTCTTCTTCTTTTCCTTCTTCTTCTTCTTCTTCTTCTTCTTCTTCTTCTCCTCTCCTCCTTTTCTTCTTCTTCTTCTTTTTTCTTCTCCTCCTCCTCCTCCTCTTCTTCTTCTTCTTCTTCTTCTTCTTCTTCTTCTTCTTCTTCTTCTTCTTCTTCTCCTCTCCTCCTTTTCTTCTTCTTCTTCTTTTTTCTTCTCCTCCTCCTCCTCTTCTTCTTCTTCTTCTTCTTCTTCTTCTTCTTCTTCTTCTTCTTTTCCTTCTACTTTTCCTTCGTCTTCTTCTTCTTCTTCTTTTCCTTTTTCCTTTTTTCCTTTTTTTTCCTTCTTCTTTTTTTCCTTTTTTCTTCTACGTTTATTCTTTTCTTCTAATTTTCTTCCTTTCTTTTCTTTTTTCTAACCTAATAAACTAACAAACTAATCTAAGTAATTTAACAGAAAAAACAAAAAAGAACAAAAAAATGAAGGGGGGCCGGCGGATGAGTACTCACCGGAGGGGCGGCGGGGCGGCTGTTGGCGGGGACGACGGTGCCGCAGGGCTGCGGGAGCGGCGGGGCGCCGGGGCGGGGACGACGGGCGTGACGGGGGCGTTGGGGTGGCGGGGCGCGACGGCGGCGGTTGGCGCGGGGGGCGTTAGGGGCGGCGGTTGGTGGCGGGGACGACCGGGCCGCAAGGCGGCGGGAGCGGCAGAGCGGCGGGGCGCCGGGGCAGGGACGACGGGTGTGACGGGGGCATTGGGGCGGCGGGGGCGGCGGGGCACGATGGTGGCGGTTGGCGCGGGGGGGGCGGCGGTGGGTGCTGCGGTGGCGGCGGTGGGCGTCGGGGGCGGCGGTGGGCATCGGGGAGTGAGAGAGAGAGAGGGAGGGGTGGGCGAGAGAGAGAGAGAGAGAGAGAGAGAGAGAGAGAGAGGGGCTGGGGGGGTCGGGCAATGGCCGTTATAGCCGTCGGCTTTGCCGTCTGTTGGCGGACGGCAAAGAGCCCCTAGGCAGACGGCAAAGCGGAGGCGGACGGCCGAGTTAACCTAACCAGTCCCACGGGGCCAGTGGATCCCAGGTGGGCTCTTTGCCATCTGCCTTTGGGCTCTTTCCCGTCCGCTGGCAGACGGCAAAGAACTGACTGATGGTAAAGAGAATCTTTGCCATCAGTCAGTTCTTTGCCGTCCGTTTTTAGGAAGCTGATGGCAAAGACCTACTTTGTCATCCGCCAGCGGATGGCAAAGACCTGGCAGATGGCAAATACTCTGATTCCAGTAGTGCGGTGTTTGTTGTTGTTGATTTCACGACCAATTCGCAACCTGAAGATGATGAAGATGCTCGTTTACGGTGGGCCGGCTTGAACTTGATCTCGCCAGAAGTGATCAAGAGGCTGCAAATCCCAGGCAGTGACCTCAAGAAGACGTGCACTTTCCAAGGAATCAAATCAGGGAGGAGCCAGAGTGAGGCCAAGATCACCTTGCCGGGGACGTTCGATAGCGAGCTCAACTTCAAGACAGAGAAGATGGTCTTCAATGTCGTCAAGATACTGTTGTCGTACAACGCGATCCTCGGTCGACCGTCTCTGGCAAAATTCATGGTGGCATCCCACTATGCATACAACACGCTAAAGATGCCAGGGCATCATCACCATTCATTTTGACAAGAAAGACACAGTCCTCTGCGTTGACAAGCTCTTCCAGGAGGAAGTTGCACCATCCGTCGGCAAGGCACTTGCTCCTGTCGGCAAAACTCCCGGGGGGGAGAAAGACAAGGATACCGGCAAGACCTCCAGTAAGGATTCCGGGAAGCGCTCCGCAGAGTGCAGCACGCCTGTTGAGGACTTGCCGGAGAGCTCTACCGCCAGAAGCAAGAAAACCAAGGTAGCTACCCTGGAGACATAGCAAGTCTTTGCCAGGGAGGATGGCTCGGGCGACACTTTCGCCATAACTGCCACCCTTGACGACAAATAGGAAAGCGGACTCGTTGCATTCCTACAGGAGAATGTTGATATGTTTGACTGGCAACCATCTGACATCCCCGACGTTCCCAGGGAGGTAATTGAGCACCACTTTGCCGTCTGTCCTCATGCGAGACCCATCAAGTAGAAGGCCAGGCAGTGTCGGGACACGGATCCTAAGTCATATGAATCCAGCTTGTAACATATCACATCACTTTGCGGCCTCACGCATGGTAATCCCCATGGCTGCCACCTTACCTTGGCCGGGACCGTTTACGTATTGTGGCTCACGTATATGATTATGTCGCAAGCAATTATACGCCAGAGAACTCGGGTCGACATGACTAGTCACATAACCCAAGTGGCACATCCATACATGAACAAGCATACGTAACCCAACAATGCAGGTGTCGGTCATCAGCGTGTGTAGACGAGTCATAGCAAGCTACATGGACTCCATTCCACCGTGAGACATTTCTGTCATCGACTGCGTGTAGACGAGTCATAGCAGGCTACATGGACTCCATTACACTGCGAGAGATTTCCCCGTAGGGACAGACACAACAGAAAAGAAGGATACACACCGGTCAATCAATGTGTCCGGAGCAGTAGCAAGCTACCATGGCTCGGTGGAAGCACAAAGAGGCATTTTCCCATAAAGAGGGCTAGTAAAGGCACACAACTAGGTGTCGAATCCCACACATACGAATGCATTTGAAACATACACACAATATGCACGATATGCCTAGATACAACATGGCATCACAACATAACTCTATGACTCAAATATTCATTAATGACTCATAAGAGCCAACAGAGAGTGATATTACAAATAGGGGTCACATGACCCAACACTCAAGTCATACAAGCATCAGGCGGAAGCAAAACATGTTTGGGTACAGACATCTACTAAAAGTGGCTAGAGGAGTCTGGGATTCCCAAGCTAATCCGGTCAACATCGAACTTCACGTCGTAAGATTCACTAATGAGACATACGTCTCCTCTGCAAAAATATAAATTAAGCAACCGTGAGTACAAAGGTACTCCACAAGACTTACATCAGAACTAGCTACAAATGCATCATTGTCAACAAAGGGGGTTGGGGAGTTTATTGCAGCAAGCCAGTTTTGACTCTTGGCTAACCTGTACTATGATGATGAGTACTTTCTTTGAGGTGGGATAGCACACACGAGTCCACATACTCACCAAATCAATACACCACTATGGATCCACACCCGTCTCCCTACGAGAAGGCCATCCATAGCACTCACGCTTATCTTGCGCATTTTAGAGTATCCATTTCGAGTTATCTATGAACCATATAAGTTTTCCAAGTAGTCCATATCCGAGGACGCCGCTATTCGAACAAATTGATAACCCTGCAGGGGTGTACTTCTTCACACATGCTCCCGCCACTTATCGCCATGTGCACGTAAAAAGGCACCTCGGCAACCTTCAAGCGGAAGCCTAGCGAGGGAGTCGGCCACGACCGTTAACCACACAAGACCCTAGTCCAGGTTTATCACGTATTTGAGAATTGATCCGCACGGAAGTCCGACGGAAGTTTCCGCTACGGCCTCAAACGATGTGCATAGGGTTCCACAAGCCCACCGTTCGGGTGCCACTTGGTACACCGTGCCACTGTGTCTATACCGCATCAAAGCCCACCCCGTCGGGCAGCGCTAAGCACGGCCGCAAACACTTTTCCTACAAGCACCAGAAACTAGTTGCAACTCCTGGACAGAGATCAAGGCGATTAATAAGTCGAGCGTGGTCATATTTAAGGGCCCAACATGTGGTAGTAACTATCTAGGATCACAAACACAGAACTCAGTTCTTAAGGACGGTCCCAATTAGACAACCCGCCATGTACTCCTACATGGTCTCCCATCGCTACCTTTACCAAATCGTGTTCACACACTTAGCTTTCACACAGTAGGACATGAACACATCCATTCCAATTCATCGCCCAGATGGATCAGACCTGACACGACTCTAAGCATAGCACACATAGTATGCAAGCATGGATGAGTAAGCACAACAAGGCTCAAGCAGTTGCTACTCATGCTAAGTGGTTTCAACTATTTACTGTGACAAAGACAGGTCATGCAAAGGAATGGGTTCAACTACCGAGAACATGTAACAGTTGAATCGTTATTGCCCTAATGCTGTAAAAGAGAGCAGGAGCGAGAAAGTGGGTTCATATCAGTATGCTCAAGGGGGGTTGCTTGCCTCACTAATGGAATTCAGCAGTTTGCCGTCTGCCAGCTCTTTGCCGTCGGCTGGCGGACGGCAAAGAAAGTCTATACCGTTAGCTGGGCAAGACCGGACGACAAAGAGCAGGGTGACGGCAAAGTCACCGTTTGCCATCTGCCAGGGCTTTGCCGTCAGCCAGCTGACGGCAAAGAGCCCGAAGGCAGACGGCAAAGAACACACCTGGGCCCCACAGGCCCTGTGGGGGGTGGCGGGCCGTATGCAGGCTCTTTGCCGTCTACCTGGGGCTCTTTGCCGTCCGCCAGCAGACGGCAAAGCCGCCCTATACCTAAAGGTGTCAACGGCCACCCCACCCTTCTCTCTTTCATTCTCTCTCTCTCCCTCTCACCCCCCCCCCCCCCGCTGCGCCGCCCCGCCCCACCGCTGCCCCGCCGCCTCTGCCCCTCGCCGCCGTCCGCCACCGCCGCCCCGACGACCCTGCGCCTGTGCCCACCGCCGTCACCGTCGCCCTTGAGCCCCTGCCCCACGCCACCCCTGCCCGCCACCGCCCGGCCGCCACCGCCGCCCCTGCCCCCCCCCCCCCCCGGCCGGACGCCCCTGGCGACCCTGCCCCCCGCCGCCGACACCCCCCGACGCCCCTGCCACCCGTCGCCAGGCCGCCACCGCCGCCGTGGCGCCCCCGGCCACCACAGCCGCCCCCGGCATCCCTGCGTCGCCCCCGTCCACCGCCACCCACGCCGCCCCCGCCGCCCCCTGCCGGTGAGTACCACCGCCGGCCGCCCCCTTTTTTCAATTTTTCTGTTTTTTATTTCGGTTAATTTAGTTAGTTTATAATTAGGTTAGTTTTATTAGTTTATTAGGTTAGTTTATTAGGTTAATTAGATAGTTAGTGAGGTTAGAAGAAAAAAAGAAAAGAAGGAAAAAAATGAAAAAGAAAAAAGGAAAAGAAGAAAAGAATAAGAAGAAGAAGGAAAAGAAGAAGGAAAAGAAGAAGGAGAAGAAGAAGAAGAAGAAGAAGAGGAGGAGGAGGAGGAGGAGGAGGAGGAGAAAAAAGAAGAAGAACAAGAAGAAGAAGAAGAAGAAGAAGAAGAGGAGAGGAGGAGAAGAAGAAGAGGAAAAAGGGAAAGAAGAAGAAGAAGAAGAAGAAGAGAGGACCCCCGACCCCCGACGCCACTGACCCCTGATGCCACCGACCCGCGACGGCACTGACCCCACTGAACCCCGACGCCACTGAACCCCGACGCCACTGACCCCCGACCCCCGACCCCACCGACCCCCGACGCCACCGACCCCCGACGCCGCTGACCCCCGACCCCCAACGCCACCGACCCCCGACGCCACTGATCCTCGACGGCACTGACTCCAAACCCCCGACACCTCTTCTGCCTCCTGTTGACCGGGAAGGTGCTTTTCGGCCTTCCAGAGGCCGACGGGGTCATAGTTTTGTAAATTATGAGTTAGGTCACATATTTTCCAATTTTGTTATAAAAACATCATATTTGTGTTGATCGGGTCGATTTCAATGTGCAGTTGTTCGACGACCTCCCCGTGCGTTGGACGAGCTCCGCCCCTGCGTTCGTGGGTGAGCACAAATGACTTCTCCTCCTCCCCCTTAACTTGCTCTGTTCCGGTCTTCGTGCCGATGAAACGTGCTAGCTATAGGTGTCTTCAATCATCAGTATGCGTCCACCGTTCGAAAGGGCGACATCTATAAATATGCATGTCTTTGCATATTTATAACCGCCGTCCTTTCGAATTGTCCAACGTTATCCATGGACAGCCCGAGTATGTGTAGATTGGGTTCGTTTTCCCGTATGCTCTGCTCCGGATCCTATGCAGAATTTCGTCAGTGCATCCCTGTTGTTCTCCGGGTACACATCCTCTCTGCTTATTGCCGAGACGTGTATCAGGAGAACAACGGGGAGGTGCTATCGAAATTCTATGTCGAACCCGGAGCAGAGCATGGGAAAACGAACCCAATCTACACATACTCGGGTGGGATTAGGACCTATCTTAACCTATTAGTGTGTAGGTTGCATGGTCGTAATAAAACTGAAAAACTTGATTAACTGATGAATAGAGATGATGAATTATATATATATTTCTTGTGTATTTAGTAGGTAGGCAAGATGAGTGATCATGCGTGGATGTACACCGGTCACCCTAGTTAGAAAGACATGACCATTCAATGGTTAACAAAAACCAAGGGGTTTCTGAGAGCCGCATTTGCAAATGGCCAGGAAATAACCTGGTGCCCCTGTGTCCGGTGCGACAACCATAAAAAGTGGACACGAGATGAAATGGGTAAACACTTGCAGAAGTGGGGTTTTACGCCTGTTTATATGGTGTGGAGTTTTCATGGTGAGTCTGCCCAACGTGCTAGAGCTGAGGTGGTTCGTTGTCGCACCGACGAGCATGGTACCGGGATCGAAGACATGGTGCAAGACTTTGATGATGCTCGGGATTCGGACGATGAGATGGAGGAATCTGCAAAGGCCTTCTATGAAATGTTGGATTCTTCAAAACGTCCTCTCCATGAGCACACTGAGCTTTGTCAGCTGGATGCCATCGCGCAAGTAATGGCTCTGAAGGCTCAGTTCAACCTGGGCAGAGAATGCTACGACGCGATGATGACAATATTTGGACACTTTCTACCCAAAGGCCATGTATTGCCTGCAAACATGTACCAGTCGGAGAAAATCCTACGTGCACTTAAGATGCCCTATGAGAAGATAGATGCCTATGAGAATGGATGTGCCTTATTTAGGCTTGAGTATGCGGGCTTGAACTATTGTCCCATTTGCAGGTCTTCCAGGTATGTTGTGGTAGACAATGGTATGGGTGAGAAGAGTCAGACCAAAATCCCAGTTAATGTTCTGCGGTATATGCCAATCATACAAAGACTTCAACGTCTTTTCATGGTCGAAGAGACGGCCAAACAGATGACGTGGCACAAATTGGGCAAAAGAACCGAACTAGATGCAGATGGGAATCCGATGTTGGGACACACTTCGGACGCTTTTGCGTGGAAGCACTTCGATGCATTACATAAGGATAAGCCGCAGATCCAAGGCATCCTCGAGTCGCCATCAGCACAGATGGGTTCAATGTGTTTGGTATGACGGCAACCCAATACAGTTGTTGTCCTGTATTTGTCATTCCACTCAATCTCCCCCCGGAGAGATTATGAACAGAAAGAACATTTTCTTGACGTTGATAATTCCAGGGCCCAACTATCCGGGGAAGAATATGAATGTGTACATGCAGCCGCTTAAGGATGAATTGCAAGAAGCTTGGGATAATTGGATTAAGACATATAACGCATGACTTGCCGGCGTATGCGCTATTCGTTGGCTGGTGTGTGCATGGAAGGTTCCCGTGCCCCACATGCAAGGAAGCTCTTCAGTTCCGTGGGCTGTAGGCGGGTCGCAAGTATTCTTGCTTCGACTTGCATAGACAGTTCCTGGATCCTCGCCATAAGTTCAGAAAAGACAAGAAGAATTTCATCAAAGGTAGAGTTGTCAAAAACTCTGCACCACCTGCATTGACAGGCCAACAGTCCCTGGATCAGTTAAACGCTCTCGAGCCTGATCCAGAGCATCCAGGATATTTCAAAGGGTATAATTTGGAACACGCCTGGACTCACAAGATATGCTTGTGGGATCTGCCTTACTTTAAAGACCTCCTTTGCCCACACAATATCGACGTGATGCACACTGAAAAGAATATCGCCGAGGCCCTTTTTGGTACATTGTTCGGCATAGAGGGGAAGTCAAAGGATAATCCTAAGGCTAGAGTCGATCAGGAGGCTCTATGTGATAGACCGTTACAAAACATGTGACTACTGGAATCAGGGACTTTGCCATCTGCTGGCAGACGGCAAAGAGGTTGTTTGCCATCTGCTTTGGGAAAGCAGACGACAAAGATTTGGCTGATGGCAAAGACACTGTTTGCCATCAGCCAGCTCTTTGCCGTCCGCTAGCAGACGGCAAAGAGGTGGGGTGGGGCCCAGTGGAGGCCACTTAACTGCAACGGCCCACCCCACCTCTTTGCCGTCTGCTAGCGGACGGCAAAGAATCATTGCCGTCTGCTAGCAGACGGCAAAGAAAATACCTACTAACGGCCCTAACGGCTCACCCCCCCTCCACTCTCTCCACTCTCTCTGCCTCTCCCCTCCCAACCCCGACCCCACGCCGCCGCCGCACCCGCCGCCGCCCCCGACCCGCCCCGGCCCGCCGCCCGCCGCTCGCCGCCGCCGCACCCGCGACTGCCGATGCCGCCCACTACCCCGCCCCACTGCCCCGCCCCGTGCCCGCGCGGCCGCGCCCAGGCCTGCCCCTCGCCGCCCCGTCGCGGCCCGGCCGCCCCCTCGCCGCCCCGTCACGGCCCGGACGCCGGCCAGCCCCATCGCCGCCCCCTCGCCGGCCAACCCCTCTGCCCCCCTCTGGTGAGCTCCCCCTCTTGCCCCTTTTTCGGTTTTTTTAATTATTTTTTCTATTTAGGTTTTAGATATTTAGACATTTAGGAGTTTAGATACTTTGATGTTTTGGTTTTTAGATATTTAGACATTTAGGTAGAAAGAAACCTAGAAGAAAGAAAAAGAAGAAAAGAAAAAGGAAAAAAAGGAAAAAGAAAAAGAAAAGAAGAAAAAATAAGAAGAAGAAGAAGAAGAAGAAGAGGAGGAGGAGAAGAAAAAATAAGAAGAAGAAGAAGAAGAAGAAGAAGAAGAAGAAGAAGAAGAAGAGGAGGAGAGGAGGAGAAGAAGAAGAGGAAAAAGGAAAGGAAGAAGAAAAGAAGAGGAGGAGGAGAAGAAAAAAGAAGAAGAAGAAGAAGAAGAAGAAGAAGAAGAAGAAGAAGAAGAAGAAGAAGAAGAAGGAAAAAAGGAAGAAAAGGAAGAAGAGGAAGAAGAAGAAAAGGAAAAAGAGGAAAAAAAGACCCCGACACCCGGACCCCGACCCCGACACGACACCCCGACCTCGACACGACACGCCGACACCCCGACCCTGACATGACACCCCGACCCCGACATGACACCCCGACACCGCAACACGACACCCCGACACCCCGACACCACGATACCCCGACACCACGACCCGACACCCCGACACCCCGACACCACGACAGCCTGACACCACGACACCCCCGACGCCGACACCTCTTCGGCCTCCTGTTGACCGAAAAGGTGCTCTTCGGCCTTCCAGAGGCCGACGGGGTCATATATTTCCCTATTTTGTTATGAAAAACATCATATATATTTGTGTTGATCGGGTGGATTTAAATGTGCAGTTCTTTCGTTGCTGCGAGGGTCTGGTGTTCGACGACCTCCCCGTGCGTACGACGAGCTCCGCCCCTGCGTTCGTGGGTGAGCACAAATGACATCTCCTCCTCCCCCCTTCATTTGCTCTGTTCCGGTCTTCGTGCCGATGAAACTTGCTAGCTATAGGTGTCAATCATCAGTATGCGTGACCACTATGCGTCTCCCGTTCGAAAGGGTTACATATATAAATATGCATGCATTTGCATATCTATAACCGTGATTCTTTCGAATTGTCCAACGTTATCCAGGGACAGCCCGAGTATGTGTAGATTGGGTTCATTTTCCCATATGCTCTACTCCGGATCCGATGCAGAATTTCGTCAGTGCCTCCCTGTTGTTCTCCGGGTACACATCCTCTCTGCTTATTGCCGAGACGTGTATCAGGAGAACAGCGGGGAGGTGCTGCCAAAATTTTGCGTCAGATCCGGAGCCGAGCATGGGAAAACGAACCCATCTACACATACTCGGGTGGGATTAGGACCTATCTTTACCTACTAGCATCTAGGTTGCATGGACGTAATAAAACTGACAAACTCTATTAACTGATGAATATGGATTGCTAAATTGTGTATATATTTGTTGTGTGTCCAGTAGCTAGGCAAGATGAGTGATCGTGCGTGGATGTACACCGGTCACACTAGTCAGAAAGACATGACCCATGAATGGATAAGAAAAACCAAGGGGTTTGTGAGAGCCGCATTTGCAAATGGACAGGAAACCACCTGGTGCCCCTGTGTCGAGTGCGACAACTTTCATAAGAAGTCAGAGTTTGAAATGATCAAACACCTGCAGAAGTTGGGTTTTACGCCTAATTATAAGGTCTGGACATTTCATGGTGAGTCTGCCCAACGTGCCAGAGCTGAGGAGGGCCGTCGTCGCACCGACGAGCATGGTACCGGGATGGAAGACATGGTGGAAGACTTTGATGATGCTCGGGATTCGGACGATGAGATGGAGGAATCTGCAAAAGCCTTCAATGATATGTTGGAGTCTTCAAAACATCCTCTCCACGAGCACACTGAGCTTTGTCACCTGGATGCCATCGCACAAGTAATGGCTCTGAAGGCTCAATTCAACTTGGGCAGAGAATGCTACAACGCGATGATGACACTATTTGGACGTTTTCTACCCAAAGGCCATGTAATGCCTGCAAACCTGTACCAGTCGGACAAAATCCTCCGTGTACTTAAGATGCCCTACGAGAAGATAGATGCCTGTGAGAAAGGATGTGCCTTATTTAGGCTTGAGTATGCAGACTTGAAGTATTGTCCCATTTGCCAGTCTTCCAGGTATGTTGAGGTAGACAACGGTATGGGTGAGAAGAGTCAGACAAAAATCCCAGTTAATGTTCTTCGGTATATGCCAATCATACCAAGACTTCAACGTCTTTTCATGGTTGAAGAGACGGCCAGACAGATGACATGGCACAAATTGGGCAAAAGAACCGAACTAGATGCAGATGGGGAGCCGATGTTGGTACACACATCGGACGCTTTTGCGTGGAAGCGCTTCGATGCAATACATCATGCTAAAGCGGCAGATCCAAGGCATCCTCGAATCGCCATAAGCACGGATGGGTTCAATGTGTTTGGTATGATGGCAGCCCAATACAGTTGTTGGCCTGTATTTGTCATTCCACTCAATCTCCCCCCTGGACCGATTATGCAAAGAAAGAACATTTTCCTGACGTTGATAATTCCGGGGCCCAACTATCCGGGGAAGAGTATGAATGTGTACATGCAGCCGCTTAAGGATGAACTGCAAGAAGCTTGGGATAATGGGATCAAGACATACGACGCCGCTACAAAAAAAACTTCCTAATGCGTGTGTGGTACATGTACTCGATGCATGACTTGCCGGCGTATGCGCTATTCGTTGGCTGGTGTGTGCATGGAAGGTTCCCGTGCCCCACATGCTTTATCCCTGAGGACGAATGGCTAGTACTGGCAGAGCTGAGCTATTTCTTCCGTGTTCTTTGTGCGAAAGAACTATCGCCTGGCTTGCTAGAAGAACTGGAAGAGTTGGCGCCGGAGTTGATCTGCAAGTTAGAGAAGATCTTTCCACCGGGCTTCTTTAAACCAATGCAGCATTTGATTTTGCATCTCCCGACCGAGGCACGATTGGGGGGGCCCGAGCAGAATCGTTGGTGCTACGCAACTGAGAGGATGCAGAAGACGCTTCGAGAAAAATGTAAAAATAAACGTCGAATTGAAGCATCGATGGCCGAGGCATTCATTACTGAGGAGGCGGCAAACTTCGTGACAGCACACTACGAAGCCAAAAATCGTCATTTGCATAATCCGAAGCCTCAATACAATGCTGCCGACCCTAAAAAGGGTGGATCCAACCTCAGCCTACTCAAAGGGAAGCTCGCACCAGCCGGTGCTTATACTTCCTTACCGTTGGATGTCGACGAATGGCGGACCACTACGTTGTATATCTTGAACAACCTAACAGAAGTGCGGCCGTACATCGAGTAAGTTCTCGGTACATTGTTTCGCAACCTCTAATTCCTTTGAACTGCTCTTATTCCCGGATATTTGATACAGTCGATACGTCGCCGAATTCTCGTATGGAGCGGTGATCCAAAAGGATTCCGTCGAAGAGTACGAGCTTCTAGCAATGCATGGAGGCGGCTATCCCGGTTTCATCTCTTGGTTCAAACAAACGGTAATTTCCATTAGACCATTTCATTTCTTCGTCTAATTTCCGGCTAATGCAACAATCCTTTCGTATTAAACTTGTAGGCTAGTTCAGAGTCTATGGACGCCGAATTGAGACAAGTCGCAAATGGTTTTGACTATAAGGTCCGTTCATTTGACAAATACGACATCAACGGGTGTCGCTTTCGTACCTATGGCAAAGAGCTATCTATGGCCGACCGAAAGTCTACAAATTGTTGTGTCTCTGCTATCGGCGAAGGAGGTACCGAGTATTATGGAAGAGTTGAAGCAATCTATTAACTTCTATTCTATGGTGCAAACCCACCGAACGTCGTAGTCTTCAAATGTTATTGGTTACAGCCAAAGGAGACTAGAAGGACTCATGAACATCTAGGGCTAGTCGAAATCAAACAAAGCACCCATTTGGATGTTCCCGATGTCTATATTACGGCTCAACAGGCGACCCAAGTTTTCTATCTACCGTGGGCCTGCCAAACTGATCCAAATCTGAATGGTTGGGATGTCGTTTATAAAGTGCCGCCACGTGTTAGACCACCTCCCCCCAATGAAGAGGATTATGAACCTCACATTAACCCAGACACATATGAAGGAGAATTCTTCCAAGAAACACGTCTTTCCAAAAAAACGTTTCAAGAACCGCTCTACTTCACACCAGAACATTGAAGTAGACAGCGGAAGTGAATCCGAGCCTGAGCCGGAACAAGAAGAGCCGGAACAAGAAGAGCCGGAACAAGAAGAGGTTACTGCTGCGGATGACCTCACTACTGGAATCAGGAACTTTGCCGTCTGCCTGCTCTTTGCCGTCTGCTGGCAGACGGCAAAGAGGTTGTTTGCCGTCTGCTTTGGGAAAGCAGACGGCAAAGAGCTGGCTGATGGCAAAGGGAGATTTGCCATCTGCCAGTTCTTTGCCGTCTGCTTGCGGACGGCAAAGAAGGTCTTTGCCGACCGCTATAAGAAAGCAGACGGCAAAGAACCCAGCAGACGGCAAAGAACTTTGCCGTCCGCCAGCAGACGGCAAAGATCCGGCAAAAAAAATTCAAAAAAAAAATCAAAAAAAAAATCAAAAAAAAATTCAAAAACAAATTCGGAAAAAAAATTCAAAAAAAAATTCTTTGCCGTCCAGACGGCAAAGAGCCGGCAAAAAAATTTCAAAAAAAAAAATTCAAAAAAAATTCTTTGCCGTCTGCTGGCAGACGGCAAAGAGCCGGCAAAAAAAATTAAAAAAAAAATTCAAAAAGAAAATTTCTTTGCCGTCTGCTGGCAGACGGCAAAGATCCGCCAAAAAAAAATTCAAAAAAAAATTCGGAAAAAAAATTCAAAAAAAAATTCAAAAAAAAATTCGGAAAAAAAATTCAAAAAAAATTTCTTTGCCGTCTGCTGGCAGACGGCAAAGAGCCGGCAAAAAAATTTCAAAAAAAAAATAAAAAAAATAAATTCTTTGCCGTCTGCTGGAAGACGGCAAAGATCCGCCAAAAAAAAATTCAAAAAAAAATTCGGAAAAAAAATTCAAAAAAAAATTTTCAAAAAAAAAATTCTTTGCCGTCTGCTCGCAGACGGCAAAGATCCGGCAAAAAAAATTCAAAAAAAAAATTTCAAAAAAAATTCTTTGCCGTCTGCTGGCAGACGGCAAAGAGCCGGCAAAAAAAATTAAAAAAAAAATTTCAAAAAAAAATTCGAAAAAAATTCAAAAAAAATTCGAAAAAAAACTAGAGAAAAATTGGGACTCGATTTCACCAGGGTTTACCCGGTGAAGTTTTCTCACATTCTCGAAATTCCAAAAGGAAAAAAAGTTATTTCAAATCAAAAAAAAATTAAAAAATTAAAAATTAATTTTATTTTATTTAAAAATAAATAAATGATGTCATATTTGGATTCCTCACATTTTTCTGATAATAATGGATATATTATTTGTCGAATTTCGATTTACAGATTTAAAGATATTAATTATGTCATATTAAATGAATAAATGGCAAAAAAAATTAATAAAATAATATTATTACTTATTTTATTTTCATTGAAATTCAATATAATTAGTACTTATTTTGTTTATTTTAATAATTGTTTAGAATTCAAAAAATTAAATCATGTGACATCAAGACCTAAGGGTTAATAGGATTGATAGCTTACTATTGTCAGGAAAACAGCAAGTGCAGACTTGGAAATGAGGGTCGATAGAACCAGGAAGTTAAGCGTGCTGGGGCTGGAGTAGTGAGAGGATGGGTGACCGACCGGGAAGTTAAGCGTGCTAGGGCTGGAGCAGTGAGAGTATGGGTGACCGGTCGGGAAGTTAGACGATTTGAAATGAGTGGAGCAAATTGTCAAAAAAAAATAAAAAAAAATTTCAAAAAAAATTTCAAAAAAAAAATTCAAAAAAAAAATTCAAAAAAAAAATTCTTTGCCGTCTGCTGGCAGACGGCAAAGAAAAAAATTCAAAAAAAAATTTGAAAAAAAAATTCAAAAAATTCTTTGCCGTCTGCTAGCAGACGGCAAAGAGCCTGGGTTGGCCCAGCTGCCGCCTGACGTCAGCTGACGTCAGCTGCAGCTCTTTGCCGTCCGCTGGCAGACGGCAAAGAAGCAAACCTCTTTGCCGTCCGCTAGCAGACGGCAAATCAGCCTTTGCCGGCATCTGTTCGGCCGGAGTGTTTGCCGTCTGCTGGTTGACGGCAAAGCCTTTGCCGTCCGCCAAGTATGCCTTTGCCGTCTGCTTTAGCAGACGGCAAAGTGCCTGATTCCAGTAGTGCCTGTCAATGCTTGACCGATTACGTACAGGAGGCCTTCCACATGTTGATGCATTTATTGATGATGATGATGAGCACGTCATTACTGATAGTGATGATGATGATGATGCATTTATTGACCCCGAAGCATATATAGACGATGATGATGCCTTTATTAATGATGACGATGAAGATTAATATTATAGTTCATGCCAGGTATTCAATTATTATTATGTAAATATATATTATTAATTAGTTCATGTTAGGTATTCAATTTTTTATTATGTTCATGATGATGATACACTTAAATTATATACATATTATTCATGTCAGGTATTCATTCTTTAACCTAGGATAGCTCTAAAATGACCTATACTTAGCATTTATTCCTCCAAAATGAATTTATATGCTTAGCTAGCTCAAAAAATACATAACAACCTTAATTAGCTCCAAAATGACCTATTTAACCTAGGATAGCTCTAAAATGACCTATACTTAGCATTTATTCCTCCAAAATGACTTAATATGCTTAGGTAGCTCAAAAATGACATAATAACCTTAATTAGCTCCGAAATGACCTATTTAACTTAGGATAGCTCCAAAATGACCTATACTTAGCATTTATTCCTCCAAAATGAATTTATATGCTTAGCTAGCTCAAAAATGACATAATAACCTTAATTAGCTCAAAAATGACCTATTTAACATATGATAGCTCTAAAATGACCTATACTTAGCATTTATTTCTCCAAAATGAATTTATATGCTTAGCTAGCTAAAAAAATGGACCTATTTAACCTTGGATAGCTCTAAAATGACCTATTTAACCTAGGATAGCTCTAAAATGACCTATACTTAGCATTTATTCCTCCAAAATGACTTAATATGCTTAGCTAGCTCAAAAATGACATAATATGCTTAAGAAATGACCTATTTAGCTCCAAAATGACTTAATATGCTTAATTAGCTCAAAAATGGCATAATTACTTATGTTAGCACAAAAATGACCTATACTTAGCTTTTTTTAGTTCATTTATGATATACTTAGCATATTTAGGTCAAAAATGGCCTATTTACCTAGGTTAGCTCTAAAATGACACATGTAAGCAATAAGAAGAAGAACAAGAAGAGGAGAAAAATTCTAGTCTTCTTCTTCTTCTTCTTCTTCTTCTAGTCTTCTTCTTCTAACTTTCTTCTTTCTCATTTTGCAGATTTGATTCACTTCACGGAAGCCTGCGTTCATGGAGTCCTTGTCCTTCCATTTTCTTTTGATTTTGTAGGATCAACAATGTGACACTTGCATATGTATGTATAGATGAATGAAACTTGCATATGTATGGATGAGACTTGCATATGTTTTGATTTGGTATGTGTTGGATGATCATATCCATATGGCTTGCATATTATTTGCATATGTGTTGTTTATTATGTGGTGGATGAGACATATTATGTGGTGGATAAGACATAATGTTTTGCCTTATTATGTGATTCTGAATATATATATATATGTGTGTGTTTGAATTTCTGTGAAAATGAATTGATATAAGAAAAAACAGAAAAAATAGTTGCTATATAGCCACTTTGCCGTCTGCTAGCAGATGGCAAAGAGGTTTGCCGTCTGTTAGCAGACGGCAAAGTGGGCACGTGGCAGCAGCCTGTGCAACCTGGGCTGGCCTATTTGGCCTCTTTGCCGTCTGCTGGCAGACGGCAAAGACCTTTGCTTCTTTGCCGTCTGCTGGCAGACGGCAAAGAGCCTGCGTTGGCCCAGCTGACGCATGACGTCAGCTGACGTCAGCTGCAGCACTTTGCCGTCTGCTGGCAGACGGCAAAGAGCGCCGTTAGCCCTCTAACGGGGCTGGCACCTTTTGTCTGCCGTCCAGGTGCTTTGCCGTCTGCCAGCAGACGGCAAAGAGGCCTTTGCCGGCAGTCGTTCAGGCGGAGTGTTGGCCGTCTGCTGGCAGACGGCAAAGGCTTTGCCGTCCGCAAAGTATGCCTTTGCCGTCTGCTATGGCAGACGGCAAAGCAGCTGATTCCTGTAGTAAAGGCATGGTTCAATCTTGGAAGGCCGGCTATGAGGGAAATGATCTTGTGGGTGAAAATGCAGTTGATGTTCCCCGATGGGTATGCAGCGAATCTAAAGAGGGGAGCGAGTCTTGACAAATTGAAAATATTTGGTCTCAAGAGTCATGATTGGCACATATGGCTTGAGCGGGTAATGCCGGTGATGTTGCGTGGCTTTATCCCTGAGGATGAATGGCTAGTACTGGCAGAGCTGAGCTATTTCTTCCGTGCTCTTTGTGCGAAAGAACTATCGCCTGACATGCTAGATGAACTGGAAGAGTTGGCGCCGGAGTTGATCTGCAAGTTAGAAAAGATCTTTTCACCGGGCTTGTTTAATCTAATGCTACATTTGATTTTGCATCTCCCGACCGAGGCAAGATTGGGGGGGCCCGTGCAAAATCGTTGGTGCTTCACAACTGAGAGGATGCAGAAGACGCTTTGAGCAAAATGTAAAAATAAACGTAGAATTGAAGCATCGATGGCCGAGGCATTCATTACTGAGGAGGCGGCAAACTTCATGACAGCACACTACGAAGCCAAGAATCGTCATTTGCATAATCCGAAGCCTTGGTACAATGATGGCGACCGTGAAAAAGGTCGATCTAACCTCAGCCTATTCAAAGGGAAGCTCGCACCAGCCGGTGCTTCGAAAGCAATAGCGTTGGATGTCGAAGAATGGTGGACCATTTCGTTGTATATCTTCAACAACCTAACAGAAGTGCGGCCGTACATCGAGTAAGTTCTCGGTACATTGTTTCGCAACTTCTAATTCCTTTGAACTGCTCTTATTCCCAGATATGTGATACAGTCGATACGTCGCCAAATTCTCAGATGCAGCAGTGATCCAAAAGGATTCCATCGAAGAGTATGAGCTTCTGGCAAAGCATGGAGGTGGCTATCCCCGTTTCATCTCTTGGTTCAAACAAACGGTAATTTCCATTAGACCATTTCATTTCTTCATCTAGTTTGCGGCTAATGCAACAATCCTTTCGTATTAAACTTGTAGGCTAATTCAGAGTCTATGGACGCCGAATTGAGACAAGTCGCTAATGGTTTTTACTATAAGGTCCGTTCATTTGACAAATACGACATCAACGGGTATCGCTTTCGTACTTTTGGCAAAGAGCTATCTATGGCCGACCGAAAGTCTACAAATTTTTGTGTCTCTGCTATTGGCGAAGGAGGTGTCGAGTATTATGGAAGAGTTGAAGCAATTTATGAACTTATATTCTTTGGTGAAAACCCACCAAACATCGTAGTCTTCAAATGTTATTGGTTCCAGCCAAAGGAGACTAGAAGGACTCATGAACATATAGGGCTAGTCAAAATCAAACAAAGCACCCATTTAGATGTTCCCGATGTCTATATTACGGCTCAACAGGCGACCCAAGTTTTCTATCTACCGTGGGCCTGCCAAACTGATCCAAATCTGAATGGTTGGGATGTCGTTTATGATGTGCCACCACGTTTTAGACAACCTCCCCTCAATGAAGATGATTATGAACCTCACATTAACCCAGACACATGTGAAGGAGAATTCTTCCAAGAAACACGTCTTTCCAAAAAACATTTCAAGAACCGCTCTACTTCACCCCAGAACATTGAAGTAGACAGCGACAGTGAATCTGACTTCACCCCTGAGCTGGAACAAGAAGAGATGGAAGAAGAAGAGGTTACTGCTGCGGATGACCTCTCAATGCTTGACCGATTACATAAAGGAGGCCTTCCACATGTTGTTCCCGATAGTGATGATGATGATGCATTTATTGATGATAGTGATGATGATGATGCATTTATTGATCCCAGAGCATATATAGACGATGAAGATTATTATTAGTTCATGTCAGGTATTATTCAATTTTTATTATATACATGATGATACACTCAAATTATATATATACATATTATTATTCATGTCGGTATTCAATTTTTTTATGTTGTACTAATTTCATTTACTCTTTGTCATGGCAAGTGTTGAAAGATGGTGGGCACAGGTCGAGAGCGATCCGAGGCTCCTTCGTCGGCGCGTGGTGGGAGGGGTACTTCCATTCCACCCCAAACTCTCCGGAGAGCATTGTACGACGGTATTGGCACACCCGAGGGCGCTTCTTCGTCGGCGAAGTTGCCCACCGGGAGAGGAGGTCGGGGGAAGAAGAGAGCTCCTAAAGGTACACGTGGTGGCCGCTGGAGAGGTACGAAGGCTGCTACGCCTTCCTCGACGCCACCCCCAGCTGATTCACCCGAGCACATGACTGCTACGGTGGACCCGTCTGAGGTGGAGGCTACAAGGACTCCTGTCCACGAGCCTCGGGTCGACGATCCTTCTGTCCCAGACGCTTTGACCCGCGAGACTCCTGTGCCAGACGCTTCGTCCTATGAGACTCCACACGCTTCCACCGGATGGGATACCTGGCCGGATCTGCATCAGCCGGAGCCGAGTGGCCAGGCTGATGGTGGCGGGCATCAGTTTTCTGATAGCGGGGACGAGGTGGTTGAGGGGGCCACCGTCTACCAGCGTGCGTGTAAACGGTTCCCGCCCGTGCCGGCGACCGGCGAGCAGAGGTGGCCGATTAGGCCTGAAAAGGAGAAGTAAGTGCATTTACTCTTTTTAAACCTGTTGCCTTCACGTTTCTTCACATATCTAATGTGTTGGCTTTGTCATACTGCAGGGGTTGGATTCACGCCAAGGATGTCCGCAGGCCCAACTCCATCCTTGGTGTGATTTTACGGCATAACTTCCCGGGGTTTGTCACGTTGCCCGGCGAGGGCCAGCTTCTAGAGTTAGGATTGAACTGGGAGCACTACTTGGCAGCCCCGGCCCCGCCGGAGGAGATGATCGACAGTGTGTTGTGCCACACGAGGGCCGACATGGTGATAAGAAATTTCTGGGTAATTTCTCCTTTACACAATTAAAAATCAATAATAGCTAGTTATTATACTAATCGGTGTTGTCTCATTTGATTGCAGACCTTCTACAGGTGTGAGGAGGGATACGAGGAGGCCACGGCAAAGGTTATCGATGACGAGTGCAGGCGCCTACTACAGAACTTACGGCACGAGGCTCGGGTACAGGCTGTTCGAGACTACTACGCCTCGCGGCGTATTAAGAAGGACAAGCTGTCGTGCCGCGAAAAGTTTCTGCACAAGGAGCAGTACATGAAGGTAATTACCTATTCTTAAGGCCTTGTACTTAGTTTCCTTGCTTTGATTCGTAGGCGTAGCTCTCAAATTTCTCTTTACTAACTTAGGTGCCCCCGAGATGGTGTGCGGATAAGATGGATTGTTGGGAGGCATTGGTGAATGAGTGGTGCTCTGACGAATGGCGAGCCATCCACGACGATGCCAAGGAACGGCGTGTCCAAATGGAAGGTGTGCCACACCATCAAGGCAGCGCCAACTTATTTCAGTTCGGGCGGAACTGGGTATGTGGTTTGCCTTCATGATTCCAGCAATTCATTCTTGATGCTAGCTTGACCCCTTTATTAATACTTTGTTCCTCTCTTGTAGGCGCATTACAATAAGACGGAGGTGCCACAGGTGTACGACCTCTATGCCATGGCCCATACTACCTCGTACAAGAAGGCCAAGGCATTCTCTGAGTCTGACCTCGATAATCCCCAGAACTTCACCAACATCTCGTCCCACAACAAGCTCGTGAGGTACAGAGATGTGGGGAAGGCGGTGAATGGGGAGGACTTCAACCCGAGCCAGCATCCTATTGATCCAGAGCTAGTGATGATAGCTGGCGGCGGGATGCCCCATGGCTCGATAGCCATTAGAGATGGACTTATACGGTCTTCGCGCACTCTCCGGCAGATCAAGGCGCGCCAAACGAGCTCATGTCCTGAGATAACGCCTCATCCATGGCCAGTCCAGCTCGCCATCGAGGTTAGTCATACAGACTCAGATAGCTTTCCTCCATTACATTGTGTGTGCAAACAAAGATGATTACAATGCTAACGAGGAGTTGTGTTGCAGGATGCTCTGCAGAAAGAGAGGGAGGCAACCCAGGCCCGGCAGGCGGCGGAGGAGAAGAGGGATTTGGAGGAGAGGACGGCTAGGTTGTTGGAGGACGAGAGGGCACGGAACGATGCGTCTAACCGGGCCATGTACGAGCTCATCGTGGTAAGTTTCTTCTTCATATTAGCCAAATCATGCACTACATGTTCGTTTCATTAAAAACCAATATGATTGACTTGTCAAAACCAAATGTGTAGTCTTTGTGCGAGAAGATCGGCCAGACCCCTCCGCCGATGCCAGTCATTATCACGGCTGGAACGGTGAGTTTCATTTCAATGTTCATTAGTTACTAGTCTTAACATTTCAGCGTCATCTTGCTAACGCAAATGATCTTTGGTGCAGCATAACTCCCGAGCCGCATCGCATGATCCTTCTCCAGGGCCAAGTAGTGCTCTAGGTGACACCGGCCCGAGTAACCCCGGTGCTTCACCTCCGTGATGACGAGGACGGTAAACCCTAATATGCCACTTACTTGGCTCATTTTCTCAAACAAAGACAAACTTAGCACTTAGACAAACTTAGCACTTAGAGAAACTTAGCACTTAGACATATTGTACCTAAGTTAGTTCTAAAATGACCTATAGTTAGCATTGTTTCCTCCACAATGACATAATAAGCTTAGTTACCTCAAAAATGGCATAATAGACTTGGTAACCTCATAGATGCCATAGACTTAGCTTATTTTCTTGCAAAATGACACAATAAGCTTAGTTAGGTCAAAAATGTGATAATTACCTAGGTTAGCTCTAAAATGACACAAATAAGCAATAAGAAGAAGAAAAACAAGAGGAGAAAGAGAGAGAAGAAAAACGCTTCTTCGTCTTCCTCTTCTTCTAGATCTTCTTCTACTTCTAGATCTTCTTCTACTTCTTCTCGTATTCTTATTCTAACTTTCTTATTTCCAATTTTGCAGATTTGATTGAGTTCACGGCAGCTTGCTTTGATGTAGTGCTAGTGTTTACTTTCTGTTTTCATTTTGTATCGATGAACTTACGTATGTATGAGACTATGTATGTATGGATGAAACTATTGTAATATGGTGAACAATGTGACATTTGATACTTTTAATTTGGTATAATTGTTGGTTGATCATATCCATATGGCAGGGATATTGTTTCTGTGAAATATATATATACATATCATATATTTGCCTGTGAAAATTGTTGAATATAACATCAACAGTCAAAAAAGAGGCACTACAGCCTCTTTGCCGTCTGCCCCGGACGGCAAAGACCTCTTTGCCGATGGCCACCGTCGGCAAAGCGGGCACGTGGCAGCCACCTGTTAAACCTGGGAGCACCAGGCCTGAGGCCATTTGGCCTCTTTGCCGTCCGGGGCAGACGGCAAAGGGCTGGGTGGGGGGGCCATCAGGGGCAGACGTCAAAGGGCTGGGCGGGGCCGTCGGGGGGCAGACGGCAAAGGGCTGGGTGGGGCTGTCGGGGGGCAGACGGCAAAGGGCTGGGCGGGGGGCAATGGGCTGGGTGGGGGCCGTCAGGGGCAGACGGCAAAGGACTAGGTGGGGCCGTCCGGGGCAGACGGCAAAGGAATGGGTGGGGGCCATTAGCCACCTAACGGTGCTAGCGTCAGTACTACGCCGTCCGGGGGCGTCGCCGTCTGCAGGCTGACGGCAAAAAGACTTTGTCGTCTGCTGTGCCAAGGTAGACGGCAAAGAACCCCTTTGCCGTAGTTTATTCGGGCCAAACTTTCGCCGTCCGCCAGCGGACGGCAGAGGCCTTTGCCGTCCGTGGTTGTGCCCTTTGCCGTCCGCCATGGCAGACGGCAAAGAGCCTGATTCCTGTAGTGCCTGATAGTTCTGAAGATAGTACTTCTCTTCATTAGTGTCAACCAGCACATCGTTGGAACCATCATCTAGCGAGAAGGAACAAACACCGGCAAACAAGAATAAAGGACACATTCAATTCATGCAATGCACAAACATGATGTATGACATGACAAGTTAAGGTACTGAATTGACCTAGATGGATATTTAACCAAGTTAATTGAAGTGGAATTCAAACAAGTTTGAATTCCAACTCCAAATGATATTCTATACATTGCCCTAATCATAAATTGTCCTAGTTGGTGATGTTAACTTGTTCAAACATACATGATCATGGCATAAACAGATTCATTGGATTTTTCGGATCATTTTTCATATATAAATTATTTTCATCCGAGTTATATATTATTTTCTATGATTTTTAGAAGTTTTGAACATTTTCTGAAATAGATAAATCATTTAAGATTTATTTCAATTAAAGAAGCACTTACTACGTCATCATGACGGCAGCCTAGTGTCAGCAGGTCAACGGGACCGTTCCAGTCAAATCTGACCAGCGGGGCCCGCATGTCAGTGGCTCGGGTGCTAAATGGAGTTAATTAAATCCTAATCAAATTCATTAAGGGGCTGGGCCCCCTAGTCAGTGGCACAATTAGTTAACCTAATTATTTAACACTAATAGTATCTCTAAACTAGGATTAGTCAGAGGCTGGCCCCACGCGTCATAGACACAGGGAAGGCCATTAGCGCTAATTAAGCATGGTTTAGGCCGGCGGTTCGCCAGCGGTGAAGACAGATGCGGTGGAGGTCGTTGGAAATCCTTCTCCGACGACCAAAACAGTGGCAGAGAGGCTCTGCATGGAGATGGGACTCGCCTGCATCTATTTGAGCTAGCGGGAGGGCCTGCGGTGGCTTATGACTACAGCGGCGACGAACTTGGCGGCGGCCGGAGTTCGGCCATCGATGGCATCGAAACTTCGGGGCATGGGAGGACCAACTGGTGGCTGCGCTCTGCTCCTGGGAACGTGCTGAGCACGGCGAAATGCTCGGTCGCAAGCTTTGCTAGCCCTGGCTACGACGGCGCCACAGCCAGCGACGAGAGGCTCGTGGCTGTGGTGGCTAGTGCGGTTCGGGGGAGCAAACGAGCTCGGGAGAGAGGGGAAAGAAAGAGAAGCTCATGGGGAACTCAGGGGAAAACTCGGCTTGCTCGGGGAGGTCCTGCACGCGATGAATCGACGACGCGGTTGCCGGCGACCGGAGGTTGAAGATGAAGTCGGGGACGGCGCTGTAGGGCTCCGGCGGTCGTGTGCGTTGGCGTGTAGCTCCATGGCGATGAGGCGAAGCTCATGGGCATGTCGCGGGGTCGAGGAGAGGGCGGTGGCTACGGCGTTCATTGCCGCGAGCTCGCGGCCAAAGCAACCATGGCGATGGGCAAGCGACGTAGAGGCCAGGGGGCGAACGGAGGGGTCTGCTTGATCGGGACGGCAACGCAAAGCTTATCCACGACGAGGATGCGGGGGAGGCAAGCAGGCGATCAGGAGGTGGCGGGCTACGGGCACGCACACGTCGGGAGGAGGAGGACTACTGGCGTTGGCTGGTGGGCTGCGTCGTCTAGCTGGGCCGCCTGGTAAGTTGGGCCAGGTTTGGTTCAGTTTTCTATTTTTGTTTGTTTTTCTATTATTGCAACTATGTTCTGATTTGATTAAAATACCAAATCACTTTCATAAATCCTAAAATTTATTGTGGAAGCTATCTGAATTATTACAGAGCCCCATGCCAAGTTTCAGAATTATTGGAGCATGTACAATATTTATAGCAATAAAATACTCCAATTCAAATACTATATGGGTTAATTTAAAATCCACAGACGGTCCAAAAATAGCTGCATCAATTTTGTCAGAGGTTTTCACCCTTATCAAAAATGATGAACTTTTCTTAAGAGCATTTTGGACTCACTGGAATTATTTTTAAGTTGAACCTATTGGAATTTCAAAGTGCTAGGGTTTGATCATTCCCCATTTCAGGTTCATTTGAATTTTAGCATGATGCATGGATGCCACTGATGCAACTAATATGATTATTTGCAAACAACTTCTAGGGTTGTGACAACTCACCCCCACTAAACAAGAATCTCGTCCCGAGATTCAGGCGTAGGGTAAGAGAACAGAGGGGACACTAACTACCACAATCTTCATGATCCAAGTGCCCTCCTCGTAGCTATTGATTCATTGCATCATGTTGACCTTGACATCTTTGCTTTGGAAGATTCACCCAACACAACAATAAGGAACGGAAAACTCTACAAGAATCGATCTCCTCGAAGATCGAGCAACTCATGATCAACTCATAGAATGAGACGTGAGAACGTCTACTGAGCAGAGAGACAAAACACACATCGAGGGGGGGGAACAAGTCAAATGACGAAGGTTCAAATTGGTAGGCAATGATTCCACGCTTAAAGAAGATGGTGCATGGTTTCAAAGCAGCGAGGAGTAAATTGCCATAATTCCATAATGGGTTACCTTAGGGGGGTGACTCGTAGATTCATTACCTTAAGTGGCAAAAAGAATTACTTTTGATCTAGAGATCATTGAAACTATTCATAACAGCCTAAGGCAATTCACAAATAATTGTTTGAAGGAATTTGAGCGAATGGCAAACTCAGCTTGGAAGGAAACTAGAGTCATAGGACAACTCGGCAAACGGAAGACACATTCCAATTGATACCGAGGATATAACCTAGTGTATGAGCATGCTCTCAAGAACTTGAGCATTTCCATATTCATCAGGGTTTTACCAACATCCATGCCAAGGATCTTAGCAACACATCTTACTACCATGATGAATAACAATGGAGGATGCACATGTAAAGGCAGAAAACACTTTCTCAGATTTCACCTTAGCTATGTCAAGGAAACGAAATATGGATAATCCACCGAGAGACATTTAGCACTCCGCTTCTAATGTTCTCCTTGATGTACTAGCATAACCCAAATTTGGCATGTAGAACATCAAGTAAAGGTCGGACTTCAGGGGCTCAAAGGGGCCATGAGGAACAACTTCTAAAATAAGTCATACAAGGTCCTCGTGGGGAAGTGGCTAATGTTACTGATACGAGATATTATAATAATAGGTGTTTCGGCTAGGTATGTTAGCCACAACTTCTCTTTATCGGGTTACGGAGAGACCAATATTATAATTCTTCGGAAATGTTCCAACCATCATATCTGCCTGAGATTCAGATTTGATTGGAGACAAAATATTTCAGACTCAGCATGTCTGAAAAAGAAGGTTTGCAACACAAATTGACAAGATGACGCTCCGAGATTCTCGGGAAGTGAACTACAGGAGTCAGCTCCAAAACATGACCTAGATTGCAAGATACATGTGAACACACTGTCCGAGACAATTGTGACCACATAGAAATCTTACAACGAAACACCACCGAGTTCTGGGTGGGAACCATCATTGGAGAAAACGAAGCCCGGTGCAAGTCCGTCTGGGCCCTTCAGTAATAGCACATAACTTCGTTTCCTTGAACAAATCAATCGGTGGCTTGGTGAGCTAGGAAATACATATGGAATGGAGATGAGCAGTCTAACAAACCATAGAATACTTCGCACATGCATGACTGACTTGGGATGATTCGAGAGGAAGCAAAACGACATTTCTCGAATTCACGATGGCAGCTTGCATCGAATACTCGTGAACTTAGAGGAAAGTCACTACTTACATCAACATATGCTTCATGTGCGGAACATGAAGATATTGCCTAAAAAGTTTCCAACACTAGCTTAATGTCCAACATGAATCATGGAACAAATGAAAATGTTGCCGATGGACTCAACAACATTTCACCTAAATATCGATATAGATGGAATTCCACAACTTATGTTAGCTAGGTAGTAGCATTGGTCAGACCCAAGGATATAATGGTATATGCTCGAGGATACATCCACGAGTGACACAACATTACGATAATCGTTGGTTCTTATTTTGATTTGATGATAGCCCACACTCAAATCAAAGATGGGGCAAGACGATAGATGCAACAATTGATCACAAGGATCAACCGATGAAGGTATCATCTTTCTTCGACACACACAAACACATACGGAGATATCCCTTTGGAATGAACTAAGTCAGGCGAAGCATTTATCTTCCAACTCTCCAAGTTGTTGTTTGGCTTAGTCCAACTAGTTCAGGGTTTCCAAAACAGACTCTTGGAGAAGGGGTGGTTTATAGAAAAACCAACTTGATCATGAACTCAACATAATGGTCAAGGGAAAACCTGGTAATACTTCCGAGAAGGTATTCGGAAAATCACGATCCGCCAATATGTTATTAGGCTCGAGAACAATCTCGCTTTCCACGGCAAGATGATATGATCAAAAGAGAGAGGGATTGATATAATCCTAACTCATTGATCAAAGAGTGCACGATGAAAGATGGACTAGGTAGCATGGTCAATCTTAGGATGACAGTTCAATCACCATCACAATAAGAGTGAATTTATTGTCCATTAACTACCAAGCAATGGGGTTGCTCAGAGTATTGATTTCACACATCATGATTCACTTGTCGATATTCCGGTTACAACCAACACGGAGACCGAGGAATGAATAATGATTGCGAGAAGTATCACTGTAGCAAGAATTCATAAGAGGTTGTGCAATTCTCACGATACTCTTGACATAAGAGGGTAATACTTCAAGGTAGAACAAAGCAAAAGCTGGACTGGCATTTTGATCTGCGGAATACAACTACTTTGACCCAATCCTAGATATGGATAAGGTACTGGAGTTTGTTTCTCCTAGTCATTCTGAAATAGAATGGCTTGACGGACCACAAGAATAGTATGCATCGATGAACACGAATGCACAACTACTCTTAACTGTCGAATGAGAGATAAAGGTCAGAATACCATTGAAGAGGGGTAACTCAAGAGCACATGACTTTTCAGAGTTGTAGATGCATAGGTTAGCATGTCAAACGAGTTCCACATAACTCTTCCAGATAACCCATGCAGAAGGGAGAGCATTGGCAGAGCCGCAATTGTGGAATGGAGAACTCATCACGAGCACTCTTATTGTGATCTTTAGTTCACGAAGAACTCCTACCGGGGATGGTTCATGGTAGTGGAAGATTGATAAACCACGAACCTTGAAAACTATAACAAGGTTACTAATCATCCTAAGGGAACGAGCAATTACTATCAACAGGAGTAAGCAAAATGAATCATGGGTTCGAGAACCCAGAGACAGAATACCTACTGACTAAGTAGCATCACAAGATGCTTTCGATAACGATGGAAAGAATTATCACAGTGGAAACACATAACGCAACTAGACTATTGGGTGGTTCTCTGAGATAACATGGTTTCCAAAACACCTTCAACATATACGTCGACACAAAAAATTGTGTGTTTTGTCTGGCCAAAAAGACATTGAGTCGGGATGAAAAGATTTGCAATTGCATCAGATTATTTATAAACCTTAGATAACTCGGACAACATAATGGTTGTACGGGCATGAAATATGAAGCAACCTACATGAAAACCGACATCATAACAACCGAATTCTTATCGAGACACCAATCTGAGAAGAAATCAACTGTCCTATCAGTCTCCAGCATAGTAACTCATCATCCTAATAGATAGATGAGAAGCCTAATTCTTAACCCCCGTAGAATAAAGAAGAGTGTGACTTAGAATTAGAATGACACGAGGAAAGAAGTAAAAAAAGTCTTACGATCCCTTTAACAGTCAATTCCCTTATATAACTAAAGTAGTTCTAGACTCAACATCGACCAGTTTGGCTTAGTAATCCTACAGGCAGTCAAGCTCTGATACCAATGCTGTCGGGACCCCGATCCTAAGTCATATGAATCCAGCTTGTAACATATCACATCACTTTGCTTCCTCACACACGGTAATCCCCACGACTGCCACCTTACCTTGGCTGGGACCATTTGCGTATTTTGGCTCACGTATATGATTATGTCGCTAGCAATCATACGCCAGAGAACCCGGGTCAACATGACTAGTCATAGAACCCAAGTGGCACATCCGTACAGGAACAACCATACGTAACCCAACAATGCAGGTGTCGGTCATCAGCGTGTGTAGACGAGTCATAGCAAGCTACATGGACTCCATTACACCGTGAGACATTTCTGTCATTGACTGCATGTAGACGAGTCAACGCACGATACATGGAGTCCATTACATTGCAAGAGATTTCCCCGTAGGGACAGACACATCAGCAAAGAAGGATACACGCCGGTCAATCAATGTGTCCGGAGCAATAGCAAGGTACCATGGCTCGGTGGAAGCACAAAGAGGCATTTTCCCATAAAGAGGGCTACTAAAGGCACACAACTAGGTGTCGAATCCCACACATACCAATGCATTTCAAACATACACGCAATATGCACGATATGCTTTTATACAACATGGCATCACAACATAGCTCTATGACTCAAGTATTCAATAATGACTCATAAGAGCCAACATAGAGTGATATTACAAACAGGGGTCACATGACCAAACACTCAAGTCATACAAGCATCAAGCGGATTCAAAACATGTTTGGGTACAGACATCTAGTAAAAGTGGCTAGAGGAGTCCGGGATTCCCAAGCTAATCCGGTAAGCATCGAACTTCACGTCGTAAGATTCACTAATGAGACTGACGACTCCTCTGTAAAAACATATAGTAAGCAACCGTGAGTACAAAGGTACTCAGCAAGACTTACATCATAACTAGCTACAAATGCATCATTGTCAACAAAGGGGGTTGTGGAGTTTATTGCACCAAGCCAGCTTTGACTCTTGGCGAACCTGTACTACGACTATGAGTACTTTCTTTGAGGTGGGATAGCGCACACGAGTCCACATACTCACGAAATCAATACACCACTATTGATCCACTCCCGTCTCCCTACGAGAAGGCCATCCATAGCACTCACGCTTATCTTGCGCATTTTAGAGTATTGTCACACCCTGTGTTGTATCACTTTGCTATGCTTGGATTTACAAAATTTGGAACCAATTAAAACGTTTTCAGTGCATGAGCTTGTTTGAAGTGGTGCTTGCTTGCTTGTTTGGTTGTTTGTGTATGGCACTCTTAGGTTCTACTCCTCTCCATATTCATCTTCCTTGATCCAAACTTCTTGCCCAATGATCATGCCATGTGAATAGTACCCAACACTATTTTTATCAAATATTATTTTGGCCAAAAAGGATTTATTCAAATTAGGTTTTCAAAAGCCCCTGAATTGAGGTTTGTAATACAAGTCCTCAAATTGGGTGGATCCTTTTTCCCCAAAGACTTTAATTGGAACCTACTATATATATGACTTCCCAAAACAACCAAATATTAATTTTAAAGATTATTTTGCTATTTTATTTAAAGGCTTTTTCTTAAGGCCAGAAATGGTTTTTCATAGGGAAAAATATTTAAATGCTTTAAAAATATTTGAGAAAATTTAGGGAAACTCAGTGGACATATATTTTCCATATATATGAGTTTCAACACATGGTCATGTTCAAAATCATGGGCAAAACCCCACAAAACCCTTTCTGCCCAAATCAAGCTTTTGAAATATTTCTATAAGAAATATTCTCAATAAATTGCAGCAAAATTCCAGTAAGACAGACATGACATATGTGATGATCTTGCAAAGTTTCATCTCAATCCCCCTTTATTTGCTACACCAAAATATTCCAAAAACCATTCCAGTTCAGAGCCAAATTTGAGCAACTTCACATTGTGAAGTTTCTTCCCTTGACTCCAAACTATGTGGGCATGTGTTAAACCCCAAATAATAATACCACACCAAGTGGTGGATTTGTGGGAAGTGAAATGCATGCCTAGATCTACAGAAATCTGGTTCTGTTGATTTCTAGGGTTTTACAAAGTTACATTGTGAACTTTCTTCAATCAAGCTCAAACTTGGTGATCAACCCTAATTCTAACCACCATTTGACCCTGTCAAGTCTTATGGCAAGCAAGTCCCATTTGCTTGCCCTAATCACCATCAAACACCTTCTGCCAGAATGGTAAAACCTTTGTTTGACCCCCTTCTACTGTTCTCCTTGGGTTCAAATTTTTACCACAGCTTACTAACATTGCACTTCACCTGCAGTAACTTTGTCTGGCCAAGACTCAATGTTTAAGTCGGGGTAAAAACCCATTTTTCCCTTCTGGACAGAAATAATCTCCCTCTCTCTCCACCCCTCTCTCACCCTAGTGGGTCACCGCGGCATCCAATGCCAGATTCCCCTAGTCTAGACCCCCCTTGTACCCCTAGACACTTGTGGCCACGCACAAGACGCCGTTGGCATATGTCGTGGCATGCCAAACGGGCGCTCTGGAGCATGCTACAGTGCACCCACGCATTGTAGCCGCCCCGAAACCGATGCTCCCGACCACCTCGGGCAAAGGGAGCACGCCACCAGGTCCCCTAGACGTCTGCGCCTCCCTGCCGGTCGTCTCCCCTCCTCTCTCTCTCCCCTGCTGTCCCGCCTCCCGCGCGCACGGCACCGCCCGAGAGCTCCAATGGTTGAGCCCACACATGCGACGCCCCTCGACCCCTCTGCGTTTCCTCTACCCCTCCATAGCATCCCCTGTGGTCCCCTAACCGCGCCCGTGCCCTGACCCTTGGTTGCCGCAGCTCAACGGCTCACGCCCGAGCTCTCCCGCGCGCGCCACCCTCTGTCTCCGCCCCCGCCTATAAATAGGCCTCCCCAGCCTCGCTGCTGGCCTCTCCTCGCCTCCTATCGTCCCCAATCGAGCGCCCGCACTTCCCCCGCAACTCCTGAGCCTCTGAGCCTAGGATTGAGCCGGAGCTCCGCCGCCTCGGGCTCCCGTCGTCCGGCCGGTACGAGCCTCCCCAGCCCCCATTTCTTCCTCCTTCGAGCTTCCCTCTCTCCTCTGATCCTTTTCCCCCTCTCTTTGCCGTGTTTTGCAGACTAGGTAGACCACGGCGACCTCCTCCCGACGCTCCACCGCCGCGGTCCCTCACCACCGACGAACCCGTCGCCCCCAGCGACCAACTCCACCCTCCCTCGACGCGCGACTCGGCTCTGACCTCTCCGGTGCCATGACCCCGAAGACTTTGTTGAGCCAGGAAAGCAGCCCTTTGACCATGTTAAGAAACTTTTCATGCATGTCATATAGAACTTTATGTTCCAATGATGATCATGATGATGTGGTATACCCTTCGGTGGGATGCCTCCGATACTTTCTTGTTGATACTTGCATCGTGCATGACCCTACCTCCTTATGAGGGTTGTGTGGGTGCGAGTAGATAGGATGCTTAGTAAATGCTACGCAAAGTGGGACGGGTATGTACCCCTCATGTGAAGTCGAGTCCGTGTAATGGTTCATATGAAACCTTGTGTGCTTGTTGTTTGCTTTTGTTGTTTCTGTTCCGATGCAAGTCGCGCTTTTGCCTTAGGCAACGTGTAAGCGACTCCATCGTCTATCTTATCTTAATATATGTATTGGTCTTTCGACCTTCGTTTTTACACACTTGCAATATACCAACCCCTTTAGACGCGCTTTCTCCATTTTTGCTTTTCCTCTCGTCTATCCCAATTATTTGACTTGGCTGCTCCAAACAGGATGGTGACTGCAACCCGCAACAGCTTCTTCACCAACCCTGAAGCCGGCAACTCCAGCGAGCAACAGGGGGCTGGTGGGACTGCTCAGGCTGGAGGACACCAGGAGCAGCCACAAGACGACATTCCCCCGCCACCACCTCCACCCGAGAACATGAGCATAGCTCAGTTTCTCCAAGTTCTCCGGGACGAACGCCAAGCCAACACTGCTGCTATACAGCACATGGCCCAAGTCCTTGTGAACAACCAGCAGCAAGGCAGGAACGGCAATGGCCGTTCCACTGTGTCTGAGTTCATGAGGAATTCGCCCCCAACCTTCACCGAAACTGCTGAACCACTGGAGGCCGATGACTGGATACGAAATATCGAGGACCTCCTTGCACTGGTCAATTGCAATGAAGATCGTCGAAAGGTGTTGTATGCCTCTCACTGCCTTGGAGGTACCGCCAGAGCTTGGTGGGATGGATTCAAGGTCATGCAAGGCGATCGTGTGATCACCTGGGATAACTTTAAGAATTCCGCAACGCCCACATTCCTTCAGGGATCATGGCTATCAAGAAGAGAGAATTCCGAGCGCTGAAGCAAGGAAGTGGCTCTGTCAAGGAGTACATGCAGAAGTTCAACCTCCTATCAAGGTATGCACCTGAAGATGTCAACACGGAGGCTGCTAAGATGGAATGCTTCATGGAAGGACTTCAGCAAACCCTACAGTATCAGCTCATCGTCTGCGATTGTCGGACCTTCTTCGACCTGGTGAACAAGGCCCTCATGCTTGAGGACAAGCGTCGTGCCATAGACGACACTCGCAAGCGCAAGATGATCATCAAGGGTAGTTCCAGCAACCAGAAGCCTCGCCCCTGGCAGCCAGCCCCAGCCAAGCCAACCTATCAGCCGCAGCAGGCTAGACCCCCTGCACCTCGTCCGAGCTACCAGCCTCAGCAGTATGCCAATCCCAAGCCAGCTTACAACAACCCCAACAACAACAACTACAACAACAACAACCCTGGACAAGTCACTTGCTTTGGGTGTGGTCAGCCAGGGCACATCTCTAGGCAGTGCCCCAACAAGAAGCCAGATGCCCCGCGCCCCAATGCGCCAAATCAAGGTCAAGGCCGTGGAGCGCAACCAAGGAACCCAGTTCCCCGCAACCAGCCCAACAATGGCAAGGGTCGTGTGAATCACGTCACCGCTGAGGAAGCCCAGGAAGACCCGGATGTCATACTGGGTACGTTCCTCGTCAACTCAATCCCAGCAACTGTACTGTTTGATTGTGGAGCTTCGCATTCTTTTGTCACTCAAAAGTTTGCACTAGAGAGTGGGATGAAGCCTACGCCCCTGGGTAGTTGTATGTTGATTCAAACCCCGGGATCAGTTATGAAGTCCGGGATAGGTTGTAAAGGAGTTGAGATTAACATCAACGGCGTAGACTTCCTAGGAGACCTAATCATCCTAAAGTCGGAAAGCTTGGATGTGATCCTAGACATGGACTAGTTAACCAAGCACCAAGGCTTGTTAGACTGTGCCAAGAGGATTGTTACCATAACCAATAGCCAAGGAGTGGAAGTCAAGTATGTTCCCAACCCTGCCCCCACTCAAGCCCCTCAGGTTAATTGTCTGTCGGGAATTGAGTTGGATCAAGTGCCAGTGGTATGTGAATACCCGAATGTATTTCTTGATCACCTGCCCTGAATGCCTCCTAACCGCGACATTGAGTTCATCATTGAGCTAATGCCCGGAGCAGGACCCATCTATAAGAAGCCCTATAGAATGGGATCCGAAGAGTTGGCTGAATTGAAGAAGCAACTGGCAGAACTGCTCAGAAAAGGATTCATTCGCCCTAGTGCCTCTCCTTGGGGATCACCTATTCTATTTGTGTCAAAGAGGGACGGAACTATCCGACTCTGTGTCGATTACCATTCTCTCAATGAAGTCACAATAAAGAACAAGTACCCACTTCCTAAGATTGAAGACCTGTTCGATCAGCTAAATGGAGCGAAGGTGTTTTCCAAGATCGACCTCAGGTCAGGGTACTACCAGTTGAAGATCAGGCCCCAAGACATACCGAAGACGGTGTTTGTAACCCGGTATGGCCTGTATGAATATACGGTCATGTCATTCGGGTTGACCAATGCCCCTGCCTACTGCATGTACGTCATGAACAAGGTCTTCATGGAGTACCTGGACAAGTTTTTTGTCATCTTCATTGACGACATACTCGTCTTTTCTAAGTCGGAAGAAGAGCATGAGCAACACTTCAGATTGGTCCTAGACAAGCTTCGAGAGCACCAGCTTTATGCCAAGTTCAGCAAGTGTGAGTTCTGACTGCATGAAGTTGGATTCTTGGGTCATGTGTTGACTGCAAAAGGATTGTCAGTGGATCCTGCCAAGATTGAAGCCGTGACTGAATGGCAATCCCCAACCAATGTGAAGGAAGTTAGAAGCTTCCTCGGACTCGCGGGATATTACCGCAAGTTTGTTGAAGGATTCTCGAGCATTGCCCGACCCATGACTCAGCTCTTGAAGTACAAGAAGTTCAAATCGACGCCGAAGTGTGAAGAAAGCTTCCAAAAGTTCAAGAAGAGATTGACCACAGCCCCAGTTTTGGCCACCCCCGATATTCACAAGGAGTTTGTGATATATTGTCATGCATCAAGAACCGGGCTTGGAGGTGTTCTGATGCAAGAAGGAAGAGTCATAGCATATCTATCCAGACAGCTACGTCCTCATGAAGAGAACTATGCTACTCATGATCTTGAGTTGGCAGCTGTAGTTCATGCCTTGAAGACATGGCGACATTACCTTCTGGGGAAGCGATGTGAGATATACACAGACCACAAGAGTTTGAAGTATATTTTCACTCAAAAGGAATTAAACATGAGGCAGCGAAGATGGTTGGAGTTGATCAAGGACTATGACCTCAGTGCTCAATACCACCCTGGAAAGGCTAACGTGGTAGCAGATGCCCTGAGCAGGAAGGCATGTTCCTTGAACGCCATGATTAAGGAAAGGCTACCCGCCCTGTATGAAGAACTTGAAAGCTTCGGCTTGGAACTAGTTGCACCTGGATTCCTAGACAACCTCCAAGCAAAGCCTACCTTGATGGATGATATTAAGGAAGCTCAGAAGGGACACGAGAGCATCAAAGGCATCAAGAGGTAGATCAAGGCAGGCAAGGCCCCAGGATTCTCAGTGGATGAGCAAGGAGTCGTATGGTTTGGGAAGCGCATCTGCGTACCCAACAAGTTGAGCTCAAGAATTTGATCTTGCAAGAAGCCCACGACACTCCGTATTCCATCCATCCTGGAGGGACCAAGATGTATCAGGAACTCAAAACAAGATTCTGGTGGCATGGCATGAAACGGGAGATAGGCACCTTTGTTGCTAAGTGTGACATATGCCAGAGAGTCAAAGCTGAGCATCAGCGACCCGCTGGACTATTGCAACCTCTCAAAGTGCCTGAATGGAAGCGGGACAAAGTTGGGATGGACTTCATCATAGGATTACCTAGGTCAAGCAAAGGACATGATTCCATCTGGGTCATTGTCGATCAGCTGACCAAGGTAGCCCACTTCATCCCCGTCAAGACGACCTACAATGGGAATCAACTGGCCAACCTCTACATCAACCGGATCGTTTGCCTCCACGGAGTTCCTAAGGAGATCGTGTCAGACCGAGGCACCCAGTTCACCTCAAGGTTCTGGAATAGATTCCACGAAGCCTTGGGAACCAAGCTCTCCTTCAGCACAGACGGAACGGGTAAATCAGATACTCGAGGATATGCTCCGTGCTTTTTTTCTGGCATATGGGGCCAAGTGGGAAGATTGCTTGCGATTCGCCGAGTTCTCCTACAACAACAGCTACCAGTCAAGTCTTCAGATGGCACCATTTGAGGTGTTGTATGGACGCAAGTGCCGAACCCCCCTCAATTGGTCGGAGACCGAAGAAGGACTAGTCTTTGGCCCAGACATCCTCCGCGAAGCAGAATAGCAAGTTCAACTCGTCCGAGACCATCTCAAGATCGCCAAGACCCGACAGAAGAGCTACGCCGACTCGCGCCGTCGGGACATGAGTTTCAGTGTTGGAGACCATGTTTACCTCCGTGTCACGCCTCTCAAAGGGACCAAGCGTTTCCACGTCAAGGGAAAACTTGCACCAAGATACATCGGCCCCTTCAAGATCACCGACAGACGAGGAGAAGTTGCTTACCAGCTAGAGCTACCTTCCGAGCTATCAGATGTGCACAACGTTTTCCATGTGTCACAACTCCGGAAGTGTCTCCAAGTTCCCAACCACCCCAACCTCTAGAAAGACATCAATCATCACGCCATCGACCTTCAGCAAGACCTCACATATCGTGAGAGGCCAGTTCGCATTTTGGATGAAGCTGAACGTTGCACCCGAAGTCGCACCATCAAGTACTTGAAGGTCCAATGGAGCAACCACACTGAAGAAGAAGCAACATGGGAGCGTGAAGACTATCTTAGATCTGAATTCCCTTATCTTTTTAGCGCTTAGCCTAGGAATCTCGGGGATGAGGTTCTTCTAAGGGGGTTAGCTCTGTCACACCCTGTGTTGTATCACTTTGATATGCTTGGATTTAGAAAATTTGGAACCAATTAATACTTTTTCAGTGCATGAGCTTGTTTGAAGTGTTGCTTGTTTGCATGTTTGGTTGTTTGTGTATGGCACTCTTAGGTTCTACTCCTCTCCATATTCGTCTTCCTTGATCCAAATTTCTTGCCCAATGATCATGCCATATGAATAGTACCCAAAACTATTTTTATCAAATATTATTTTGGCCAAAAAGTATTTATTCAAATTAGGTTTTCAAAAGCCCCTGAATTAAGGTTTGTACTACAAGTCCTCAAATTGGGTGGATCCTTTTTCCCCAAAGACTTTAATTGGAACCTACTATATATATGACTTCCCAAAACCACCAAATATTAATTTTAAAGATTATTTTGCTATTTTATTTAAAGGCTTTTTCTTAAGGCCAGAAATGGTTTTTCATAGGGAAAATTTATATAAATGCTTTAAAAATATTTGAGAAAATTTAGGGAAACTCAGTGGACATATATTTTCCATATATATGAGTTTCAACACATGGTCATGTTCGAAATCATGGGCAAAACCCCTCAAAACCCTTTCCGCCCAAATCAAGCTTTTGAAATATTTCTATAAGAAATATTCTCAATAAATTCCAGGAAAATTCCAACAAGACTCACATGACATATGTGATGATCTTGCAAAGTTTCATCTTGATCCCCCTTTATTTGCTACACCAAAATATTCCAAAACCATTCCTGTCCAGAGCCAAACTTGACCAACTTTACATTGTGAAGTTTCTTCCCTTGACTCCAAACTTTGTGGGCATGTGTTAAACCCCAAATAATGATACCACACCAAGTGGTGGATTTGTGGGAAGTGAAATGCATGCCTAGATCTATAGAAATATGATTCTGTTGATTTCTAGGGTTTTACAAAGTTACATTGTGAACTTTCTTCAATCAAGCTCAAACTTGGTGATCAACCCCAATTCTAACCACCATTTGACCCTGTCAAGTCTTATGGCAAGCATGGCCCATTTGCTTACCCTAATCACCATCAAACACCTTTTGCCAGAATGGTAAAACCTTTGTTTGACCCCCTTCTACTGTTCTCCTTGGGTTCAAATTTTCACCACAGTTTACTAGTATTGCACTTTCTCTGGCCAAGACTCAATGTTTAAGTGGGGTAAAAACCCATTTTTCCCTTCTGGACAGAAAGAATCTCCCTCTCTCTCCACCCCTCTCTCACCCTAGAGAGTCACCAGGGCATCCAATACCAGATTCCCCTAGTCTAGACCCCCCTTGTACCCTTAGACACTTGTGGCCACATGCAAGACGCTTTTGGCATGCCGTGGCATGCCAAACGGGCGCTCTCGAGCGCGCTACAATGCGCCCCCGCACTGTAGCTGCCCCCATCCCAATGCTCCCGACCACCTCGGGCAAAGAGAGCACGCCACTAGGTCCCCTCGATGTCCGCGCCTCCCTGCCGGTCGTCTCCCCTCCTCTCTCTCTCCCCTGCTGTCCCCCCTCGCGCGCACACGACACCGCTCGAGAGCTCCAATGGCTGAGCCCACACGCGCGACGCCCCTCGACCCCTCCGCTTGTCCTCTACCCCTCCAGAGCATCCCCTATGGTCCCCTAACCGCGCTCGTGCCCTGACCCTTGGCTGCCGCAGCTCAACGGCTCGCGCCCGAGCTCTCCCGCGCGCGCCACCCTCTGTCTCCGCCCCCGCCTATAAATAGGCCTCCCTAGCCTTGCTGCTGGCCTCCACTCACCTCCTACCGTCCCCAATTAAGCGCCCGCTCTTCCCCCGCAACACCCGAGCCTCTGAGCCTGGGATTGAGCCGGAGCTCCGCCGTCTCGGGCTCCCGTCGTCCGGCCGGTACGAGCCTCCCCAGCCCCCATTTCTTCCTCCTTCGAGCTTCCCTCTCTCCTTTGATCATTTTCCCCCTCTCTTCGCCGTGTTTTGCAGACTAGGTAGACGGCGGCGACCTCCTCCCAACGCTCCACCGCCGCGGTCCCTCGCCGCCGATGAACCCGTCGCCCCCGGCGACCAACTCCACCCTCCCTCGACGCGCGGCTCGGCTCTGACCTCTCCGGTGCCCTCTGCTCAAGCCGCCGTGGCCTATATCGCCGCCGGTGAGCGCCCCGCCTCCCTGACCAAAGGTGAGGGATGACAAGTGGGGCCCACTTGTCATACCCTCACCCTCTCCCCTCTCGCTGACAGGCAGGGCCCGCGGGCAGGTTTAAATAAAACCTGCCACGCGGGTACCCCTTCGCCCTGGGCCGAATCCCCCTGGGCCGGCTTAGTTGCGGCCATTTTGGCCCAAGTGCTCTATGGCTTTTTCCTTTTGTTTTATTTCAGAATCTTGCAAAAATTCCATAGGTCAAAGAAATTGCCCTATTGTCATGATTCCAACTCCACAAATCTTAGAATATTATGTAGTATTTTATGGTGCCACGTTTAAAAATATTTGGAAAAGTTTTATGTACTGTTTCATTTTATAACCTCTTTTTGGCATTTTTAGCCTCTGTTAAAAATAGTTTTGAAATTCTTTTTCACCCGAAAACTTTAGACAAATATTTTTAGTATTATTTCTAGTAATTGTCAGAAAAGAGTAACATTTTAAATGTAGATTTTGTGCTCTGTTTTGGTTGTGATGCTTATTATTACTGTTATTTATCGCGACGATAGATTGCGCTGTTGACGAGGGAGTTGGACCCGAAGATTTCGAAGACCTCGAAGACTTTGTTGAGCCAGGCAAGCAGCCCTTTGACCATGTTAAGAAACTTTTCATGCATGTCATATAGCACTTTATGTTCCGATGATGATCATGATGATGTGGTATCCCCTTCGGGGCGATGCCTCCGATACTTTCTTGTTGATACTTGCATCGTGCAAGACCCTACCTCCTTATGAGGGTTGTGTGGGTGGGAGTAGATAGGATGTTTAGTAAATGCTACGCAAAGTGGGACGGGTATGTACCCCTCATGCGAAGTCGAGTCCGTGTAATGGTTCATATGAAACCATGTGTGCTAGTTGTTTGCTTTTGTTGTTTGTGTTCCGATGCAAGTCGCGCTTTTGCCTTAGGCAACGTGTAAGCGACTCCATCGTCGATCTTATCTTAATATATGTATTGGTCTTTCGACCTTCGTTTTACACACTTGCACTATACCAACCCCCATAGGCGTGCTTTCTCCATTTTTTGCTTTTCCTCTCGTCTATCCCAGTTATTTGACTTGGCCGCTCCAAACAGGATGGTGACTGCAACCCGCAACAGCTTCTTCACCAACCCTGAAGCCGGCAACTCCAGCTAGCAACAGGGAGCTGGTGGGACTGCTCAGGCTAGAGGACACCAGGTGCAGCCATAAGGCGACATTCCCCCAGCACCACCTCCACCCGAGAACATGAGCATAGATCAGTTTCTCCAAGTTCTCTGGGAGGAATGCCAAGCCAACACTGCTGCTATCCAGCAGATGGCCCAAGTCCTTGTGAACAACCAGCATCAAGGCAGGAACGGCAATGGTCATTCCACTCTGTCTGAGTTCATAAGGAATTCGCCCCCAACCTTCACCGAAACTGCTGAACCACTGGATGCCAATGACTGGATCCGCAACATCGAGCACCTCCTTGCACTGGTCAATTGCAATGAGGATCGTCGAAAGGTGTTGTATGCCTCTCACTGCCTCGGAGGTACCGCCAGAGCTTGGTGGGATGGATTCAAGGTCATGCAAGGCGATCGTGTGATCACCTGGGATAACTTTAAGGAAGGATTCCGCACCGCCCACATTCCTTCTGGGATCATGGCTATCAAGAAGAGAGAATTCCAAGCGCTGAAGCAAGGAAGTGGCTCGTCAAGGAGTACATGCAGAAGTTCAACCTGCTGTCAAGGTATGCACCTGAAGATGTTAACACGGAGGCTGCTAAGATGGAACGCTTCATGGAAGCACTTCAGCAGACCCTACAGTATCAGCTCATCGTCTGCGACTGTCGGACCTTCTTCGAGCTGGTGAACAAGGCCCTCATGCTTGAGGACAAGCGTCGTGCCATAGACGACACACACAAGCGCAAGATGATCAGCAAGGGTAGTTCCAGCAACCAGAAGCCTCGCCCCTGGCAGCCAGCCCTAGCCAAGCCAACCTATCAATCGCAGCAGGCTAGACCCCCTGCACCTCGTTCGAGCTACCAGCCTCAGCAGTATGCCAATCCCATGCCAGCTTACAACAACCCCAACAACAAGAACTACAACAACAACAACCCTGGACAAGTCACTTGCTTTGGGTGTGGTCAGCCAGGACACATCTCTAGGCAGTGCCCCAACAAGAAGCCAGATGCCCCGCGCACCAATGCGCCAAATCAAGGTCAAGGCCGTGGAGCGCAACCAAGAACCCAGTTCCCCGCAACCATCCCAACAATGGCAAGGGTCGTGTGAATCACGTCACCGCTGAGGAAGTCCAGGAAGACCCGGACGTCAGACTGGGTACGTTCCTCGTCAACTCAACCCCAGCAACTGTACTGTTTGATTGTGGAGCATCGCTTTCTTTTGTCACTCAAAAGAGAGTGGGATGAAGCCTACGCCCCTGGGTAGTCGTATGTTGATTCAAACCCCGGGATCAGTTATGAAGTCCGGGATAGGTTGTAAAGGAGTTGAGATTAACATCAACGGGGTAGACTTCCTAGGAGACCTTATCATCCTGAAGTCGGAAGGCTTGGTTGTGATCCTAGGCATGGACTGGTTAACCAAGCACCAAGGCTTGTTAGACTGTGCCAAGAGGATTATTACCATAACCAATAGCCAAGGAGTGGAAGTCAAGTATGTTCCCAACCCTGCCCCCACTCAAGCCCCTCAGGTTAATTGTCTGTCGGGAATTGAGTTGGATCAAGTGCCAGTGGTATGTGAATACCCGGATGTATTTCTTGATGAGCTGCCCCGAATGCCTCCTGACCGCGACATTGAGTGCATCATTGAGCTAATGCCCGGAGCAGGACCCATCTATAAGAATCCCTATAGAATGGGATCCGAAGATTTGGCTGAATTGAAGAAGCAACTGGCAGAACAGCTCAGAAAAGGATTCATTGGCCCTAGTGCCTCTCCTTGGGGATCACCTGTACTATTTGTGTCAAAGAGGGACGGAACTATCCGACTCTGTGTCGATTACCGTTCTCTCAATGAAGTCACAATAAAGAACAAGTACCCACTTCCTAAGATTGAAGACATGTTCGATCAGCTAAATGGAGAGAAGGTGTTTTCCAAGATCGACCTCAGGTCAGGGTACTACCAGTTGAATATCAGGCCCCAAGACATTCAGAAGACGGCGTTTGTAACCCGGTATGGCCTGTACGAATATACGGTCATGTCATTCGGGTTGACCAATGCCCCTGCCTACTTCATGTACCTCATGAACAAGGTCTTTATGGAGTACTTGGACAAGTTTGTTGTCGTCTTCATTGACGACATACTCGTCTTTTCCAAGTCAGAAGAAGAGCATGAGCAACACTTGAGATTGGTCCTAGACAAGCTTCGAGAGCACCAGCTTTATGCCAAGTTCAGAAAGTGTGAGTTCTGGCTGCATGAACTTAGATTCTTGGGTCATGTGTTAACTGCAGAAGGATTGTCAGTGGATCCTGCCAAGATCGAAGCCGTGACTCAATGGCAATCCCCAACCAATGTGAAGGAAGTTAGAAGCTTCCTCGGACTCGCGGGATATTACCGCAAGTTCGTTGAAGGATTCTCGAGCATTGCCCGACCCATGACTCAGCTCTTGAAGCAGGACAAGAAGTTCGAACGGACGCCGAAGTGTGAAGAAAGCTTCCAAGAGCTCAAGAAGAGATTGACCATAGCCCCAGTTTTGGCTACCCCCGATATTCACAAGGAGTTTGTGAGATATTGTGATGCATCGAGAACCGGGCTTGGAGGTGTTCTGATGCAAGAAGGAAGAGTCATAGCATATCTATCCAGACAGCTACGTCCTCATGAAGATTACTATGCTACTCATGATCTTGAGTTGTCAGCTGTAGTTCATGCCTTGAAGACATGGCGACATTACCTTCTGGGGAAGCGATGTGAGATATACACAGACCACAAGAGTTTGAAGTATATTTTCACTCAAAAGGAATTAAACATGAGGCAGCGAAGATGGTTGGAGTTGATCAAGGACTATGACCTCAGTGTTCAATACCACCCTAGAAAGGCTAACGTGGTAGCAGATGCCCTGAGCAGGAAGGCATGTTCCTCGAACGCCATGATTAAGGAAAGGCTACCCGCCCTGTATGAAGAACTTGAAAGCTTCGGCTTGGAACTAGTTGCACCTGGATTCCTCGCCAACCTCGAAGCAAAGCCTACCTTGATGGATGATATTAAGGAAGCTCAGAAGGGACACGAGAGCATCGAAGGCATCAAGAGGAAGATCAAGGCAGGCAATGCCCTAGGATTATCAGTGGATGAGCAAGGAGTCGTATGGTTTGGGAAGCGCATCTGTATACCCAACAAGGTTGAGCTCAAGAATTTGATCTTGCAAGAAGCCCACGACACTCCGTATTCCATCCATCCTGGAGGGACCAAGATGTATCAAGAGCCCAAAACAAGATTCTGGTGGCATGGCATGAAACGGGATATAGGCACCTTTGTTGCTAAGTGTGACATATGCTAGAGAGTCAAAGCTGAGCATCAGCCACCAGCTGGACTATTGCAACCTCTCAAAATGCCTGAATGGAACTGGGACAAAGTCGGGATGGACTTCATCACAGGATTACCTAGGTCAAGCAAAGGACATGATTCCATCTGGGTCATTGTCGATCACCTGACCAAGGTAGCCCACTTCATTCCCGTCAAGACGACCTACAATGGGAATCAACTGGCCAACCTCTACATCAACCGGATCGTGATCCTCCACAGAGTTCCTAAGGAGATCGTGTCAGACCGAGGCACCCAGTTCAGCTCAAGGTTCTGGAATAGATTCCAAGAAGCCATGGGAACCAAGCTCTCCTTCAGCACTGCTTTTCACCCCCAGACTGGAGGACAGAGGGAACGGGTAAATCAGATACTCGAGGATATGCTTCATGCTTGTGTTCTGGCATATGGGGCCAAGTGGGAAGATTGCTTGCCATTCGCCGAGTTCTCCTACAACAACAGCTACGAATCAAGTCTTCATATGGCACCGTTTGAGGTGTTGTAAGGACGCAAGTCCCGAACCCCCCTCAATTGGTCGGAGACCGGAGAAGGACTAGTCTTTGGACCAGACATCCTCCGCGAAGCAGAAGAGCAAGTTCAACTCGTCCGAGAGTGTCTCAAGACCGCCAAGACCCGACAGAAGAGCTACGCCGACTCCCATCGTCGGGACATGAGTTTCCATGTTGGAGACCATGTTTACCTCCGTGTCACGCCTCTCAAAGGGACCAAGCGTTTCCACGTCAAGGGAAAACTTGCACCAAGATACATCGGCCCCTTCAAGATCACCGACAGAAGAGGAGAAGTTGCTTACCAGCTAGAGCTACCTTCCGAGCTATCAGATGTGCACAACGTTTTCCACGTGTCACAACTCCGGAAGTGTCTCCAAGTTCCCAACTGCCCCAACCTCTACAAAGACATCGATCATCAAGCAATCGACCTTCAGCAAGACCTCACTTATCGTGAGAGGCCAGTTCGCGTTTTTGATGAAGCTGAACGTTGCACCCGAAGCCGCACCATCAAGTACTTGAAGGTCCAATGGAGCAACCACACTGAAGCAGAAGCAACATGGGACCGTGAAGACTATCTTAGATCTGAATTCCCTTATCTTTTTAGCGCTTAGCCTAGGAATCTTGGGGACGAGATTCTTGTAAGGGGGGTAGGTCTATCACACCCTGTGTTGTATCACTTTGCTATGCTTGGATTTACAAAATTTGGAACAAATTAAAACTTTTGCAGTGCATGAGCTTGTTTGAAGTGTTGCTTGTTTGCTTGTTTGGTTGTTTGTCTATGGCACTCTTAGGTTCTACTCCTCTCCATATTCATCTTCCTTGATCCAAACTTCTTGCCCAATGATCATGCCATGTGAATAGTACCCAAAACTATTTTTATCAAATATTATTTTGGCCAAAAAGGATTTATTCAAATTAGGTTTTCAAAAGCCCCTGAATTGAGGTTTGTACTACAAGTCCTCAAATTGGGTGGATCCTTTTTCCCCAAAGACTTTAATTGGAACCTACTATATATATATATGACTTCCCAAAACCACCAAATATTAATTTTAAAGATTATTTTGCTATTTTATTTAAAGGCTTTTTCTTAAGGCCAGAAATGGTTTTTCATAGGGAAAAATTATTTAAATGCTTTAAAAATATTTGAGAAAATATAGGGAAACTCAATGGACATATATTTTCCATATATCTGAGTTTCATCACATGGTCATGTTCAAAATCATGGGCAAAACCCCTCAAAACCCTTTCCGCCCAAATCAAGCTTTTGAAATATTTCTATAAGAAATATTCTCAATAAATTCCAGGAAAATTCCAGCAAGACACACATGACATATGTGATGATCTTGCAAAGTTTCATATCAATCCCCTTTTATTTGCTACACCAAAATATTCCAAAACCATTCCTGTCCAGAGCCAAATTTGAGCAACTTTACATTGTGAAGTTTCTTCCCTCGACTCCAAACTTTGTGGGCATGTGTTAAACCCCAAATAATGATACCACACCAAGTGGTGGATTTGTGGGAAGTGAAATGCATGCCTAGATCTACAGAAATCTGATTCTGTTGATTTCTAGGGTTTTACAAAGTTACATTGTGAACTTTCTTCAATCAAGCTCAAACTTGGTGATCAACCCTAATTCTAACCACCATTTGACCCTGTCAAGTCTTATGGCATGCAAGGCCCATTTGCTCGCCCTAATCACCATCAAACACCTTCTGTCAGAATGGTAAAACCTTTGTTTGACCCCCTTCTATTGTTCTCCTTGGGTTCAAATTTTTACCATAACTTACTAGCATTGCACTTCACCTCCAGTAACTTTCTCTGGCCAAGACTCGATGTTTAAGTGGGGTGAAACCCCATTTTTCCCTTCTAGACAGAAAGAATCTCCCTCTCTCTCCACCCCTCTCTCGCCCTAGTGGGTCACCAGGGCATCCAATGCCAGATTCCCCTAGTCTAGACCCACCTTGTACCCCTAGACACTTGTGGCCATGCACAAGACGCCGTTGGCATGCCGTGGCATGCCAAACGGGCGCTCTGGAGCGCGCTACAGTGTGCCCCCGCACTGTAGCCGCCCCCATCCCAATGCTCCCGACCACCTCGGGCAAACGGAGCACGCCACCAGGTCCCCTCGACGTCCGCGCCTCCCTGTCGGTCATCTCCGCTCCTCTCTCTCTCCCCTGCTGTCCCCCCTCGTGCGCGCACGGCACCGCCCGAGAGCTCCAATGGCTGAGCCCACACGCTCGACGCCCCTCGACCCCTCTGCTTGTCCTCTACCCCTCCAGCGCATCCCCTGTGGTCCCCTAACCGCGCCCGCGCCCTGACCCTTGGATCAAGTGCCAGTGGTATGTGAATACCTGGATGTATTTCCTGATGAGCTGCCCGTAATGCCTCCTGACCGCGACATTGAGTTCATCATTGAGCTAATGCGCGGAGCAGGACCCATCTATAAGAAGCCCTATAGAATGGGATCGGAAGAGTTGGCTGAATTGAAGAAGCAACTGGCAGAACAGCTCAGAAAAGGATTGTCAGTGGATCCTGCCAAGATCGAAGCCGTGACTGAATGGCAATCCCCAACCAATGTGAAGGAAGTTAGAAGCTTCCTCGGACTCACGCGATATTACCGCAAGTTCGTTGAAGGATTGTCGAGCATTGCCCGACCCATGACTCAGCTCTTGAAGAAGGACAAGACGTTCGAATGGACACCGAAGTGTGAAGAAAGCTTCCAAGAGCTGAAGAAGAGATTGACCACAGCCCCAGTTTTGGCCACCCCCGATATTCACAAGGAGTTTGTGATATATTGTGATGCATCGAGAACCGGGCTTGGAGGTGTTCTGATGCAAGAAGGAAGAGTCATAGCATATCTATCCAGACAGCTACGTCCTCATGAAAAGAACTATGCTACTCATGATCTTGAGTTGGGAGCCGTAGTTCATGCCTTGAAGACATGGCGACATTACCTTCTGGGGAAGCGATGTGAGATCTACACAGACCACAAGAGTGAAGTATATTTTCACTCAAAAGGAATTAAACATGAGGCAGCGAAGATGGTTGGAGTGGATCAAGGACTATGACCTCAGTGTTCAATACCACCCTGGAAAGGCTAACATGGTAGTAGATGCCCTGAGCAGGAAGGCATATTCCTTGAATGCCATGATTAAGGAAAGGCTACCCGCCTTGTATGAAGAACTTGAAAGCTTCGGCTTGGAACTAGTTGCACCTGGATTCCTAGCCAACCTCGAAGCAAAGCCTACCTTGATGGATGATATTAAGGAAGCTCAGAAGGGACACGAGAGCATCGAAGGCATCAAGAGGAAGATCAAGGCAGGCAAGGCCCCAGGATTCTCAGTGGATGAGCAAGGAGTCGTATGGTTTCGGAAGCGCATCTGCGTACCCAACAAGGTTGAGCTCAAGAATTTGATCTTGCAAGAAGCCCACGACACTCCATATTCCATCCATCCTGGAGGGACCAAGATGTATCAGGACCACAAAACAAGATTCTGGTGGCATGGAATGAAACGGGACATGGGCACCTTTGTTGCTAAGTGTGACATATGCCAAAGAGTCAAAGCTGAGCATCAGCGACCCGCTGGACTATTGCAGCCTCTCAAAGTGCCTGAATGGAAGTGGGACAAAGTCGGGATGGACTTCATCACAGGATTACCTAGGTCAAGCAAAGGACATGATTCCATCTGGGTCATTGTCGATCACCTCACCAAGGTAGCCCACTGCATTCCCGTCAAGATGACCTACAATGGGAATCAACTGGCCAACCTCTACATCAACCAGATCGTGAGCCTCCACGGAGTTCCTAAGGAGATCGTGTCAGACCGAGGCACCCAGTTCACCTCAAGATTATGGAATAGATTCCAAGAAGCCTTGGGAACCAAGCTCTCCTTCAGCACTGCTTTTCACCCCCAGACTGGAGGACAGACGGAACGGGTAAATCAGATAGTCGAGGATATGCTTCGTGCTTGTGTTTTGGCATATGGGGCCAAGTGGGAAGATTGCTTGCCATTCGCCGAGTTCTCCTACAACAACAGCTACCAGTCAAGTCTTCAGATGGCAGCATTTGAGGTGTTGTACGGACGCAAGTGCCAAACCCCCCTCAATTGGTCGGAGACCGGAGAAGGACTAGTCTTTGGACCAGACATCCTCCGCGAAGCAGTAGAGCAAGTTAAACTCATCCAGGAGCGTCTCAAGACCGCCAAGACCCGTCAGAAGAGCTACGCCGACTCCCACCGTCGGGACATGAGTTTTTGTGTTGGAGACCATGTTTACCTCCGTGTCACGCCTCTCAAAGGGACCAAGCGTTTCCATGTCAAGGGAAAACTTGCACCAAGATACATCGGCCCCTTCAAGATCACCGACTGACGAGGAGAAGTTGCTTACCAGCTAGAGCTACATTCCGAGCTATCAGATGTGCACAACGTTTTCCACGTGTCACAACTTCGGTATTGTCTCCAAGCTCCCAACCGCCCCAACCTCTACAATGACATCGATCATCAAGCCAATGACCTTCAGCAAGACCTCACTTATTGTGAGAGGCCAGTTCGCGTATTGGATGAAGCTGAACGTTGCACCCGAAGCCGTACCATCAAGTACTTGAAGGTCCAATGGAGCAACCACACTGTAGCAGAAGCAACATGGGAGCATGAAGACTATCTTAGATCTGAATTCCCTTATCTTTTTAGCGCTTAGCCTAGGAATCTCGGGGACGAGATTCTTGTAAGGGGGGTAGGTCTGTCACACCCTGTGTTGTATCACTTTGCTATGCTTGGATTTACAAAATTTGATACCAATTAAAACTTTTTCAGTGCATGAGCTTGTTTGAAGTGTTGCTTGTTTGCTTGTTTGGTTGTTTGTGTATGGCACTCTTAGGTTCTACTCCTATCCATATTCATCTTCCTTGATCCAAACTTCTTGCCCAATGATCATGCCATGTGAATAGTACCCAAAACTATATTTATCAAATATTATTTTGGCCAAAAAGGATTTATTCAAATTAGGTTTTCAAAAGCCCCTGAATTGAGGTTTGTACTACAAGTCCTCAACACATGGTCATGTTCAAAATCATGGGCAAAACCCCACAAAACCCTTTCTGCCCAAATCAAGCTTTTGAAATATTTCCATAAGAAATATTCTCAATAAATTCCAGGAAAATTCCAGCAAGACACACATGACATATGTGATGATCTTGCAAAGTTTCATCTCAATCCCCTTTTATTTGCTACACCAAAATATTCCAAAACCATTCATGTCCAGAGCCAAATTTGAGCAACTTTACATTGTGAAGTTTCTTCCCTCGACTCCAAACTTTGTGGGCATGTGTTAAACCCCAAATAATGATACCACACCAAGTGGTGGATTTGTGGGAAGTGAAATGCATGCCTAGATCTACAGAAATCTGATTCTATTGATTTCTAGGGTTTTACAAAGTTACATTGTGAACTTTCTTCAATCAAGCTCAAACTTGGTGATCAACCCTAATTCTAACCACCATTTGACCCTGTCAAGTCTTATGTCAAGCAAGGCACATTTGCTTGCCCTAATCACCATCAAACACCTTCTGCCAGAATGGTAAAACCATTGTTTGACCCCCTTCTACTGTTTTCCTTGGGTTCAAATTTTTACCATAGCTTACTAGCATTGCACTCCACCTCGAGTAACTTTCTCTCGCCAAGACTCAATGTTTAAGTGGGGTAAAAACCCATTTTTCCCTTCTGGACAGAAAGAATCTCCCTCTCTCTCCACCCTCTCTCACCCTAGTGGGTCTCCAGGGTATCCAATGACAGATTCCCCTAGTCTAGACCACCCTTGTACCCCAAGACACTTTTGTCCACGCACAAGACGCCGTTGGCATGCCGTGGCATGCCAAACGGGCGCTCTGGAGCACGCTATAGTGTGCCCCGCACTGTAGCCGCCCCCATCCCGATGCTACCGACCACCTCAGGCAAAGGGAGCACGCCACGAGGTCTCCTCAACGTCCGCGCCTCCCTGCCGGTCGTCTCCCCTCCTCTCTCTCTCCCAAGCTGTCCCCCCTCGCGCGCGCACGGCACTGCCAGAGAGCTCCAATGGCTGAGCCCACACGCTTGACGGCCCTCGACCCCTCTGCTTGTCCTCTACCCCTCCAGAGCATCCCCTGTGTTCCCCTAACCGCGCCCGTGCCCTGACCCTTGGCTGCCGCAGCTCAACGGCTCGCGCCCGAGCTCTCCCGCGCGCGCCACCCTCTATCTCCGCCCCTGCCTATAAATAGGCCTCCCTAGCCTCACTGCTGGCCTCCCCTCGCCTCCTACCGTCCCCAATCGAGTGCCCGCTCTTCCCCCGCAAACTCCCGAGCCTCTGAGCCTGGGATTGAGCCGGAGCTCCGTCGCCTCGGGCTCCCGTCGTCCGGCCGGTACGAGCCTCCCCAGCCCCCATTTCTTCCTCCTTCGAGCTTCCCTCTCTCCTCTGATCCTTTTCCCCCTCTCTTCACCGTGTTTTGCAGACAAGTTAGACGGCGGAGACCTCCTCCCGACACTCCACCGCCGCGGTCCCTCGCCGCCGACGAACCCGTCACCCCCGGCGACCAACTCCACCCTCCCTCGACGCGCAGCTCGGCTCTGACCTCTCTGGTGCCCTCTGCTCAAGCTGCCGTGGCCTAGATCGCCGCCGGTCAGCGCCCCGCCTCCCTGACCAAAGGTGAGGGATGACAAGTGGGGCCCACTTGTCATACCCTCACCCTCCTACCTCTTGCTGACAAGCAGGGCCCGCGGGCAGGTTTAAATAAAACCTGCCGCGCGCGTACCCCTTCGCCCTGGGCCAAATCCCGCTGGGCCGGCTCAGCTACGGCCATTTTGACCCAAGTGCTCTATCGCTTTTTCCTTTTGTTTTATTTCAGAATCTTGCAAAAATTCCACAGGTCAAAGAAATTGCCCTATTGTCATGATTCCAACTCCACAAATCTTAGAATATTATGTAGTATTTTATGGTGCCATGTTTAAAAATATTTGGAAAAGTTTTATGTACTGTTTCATTTTAAAACCCCTTTTTGGCATTTTTAGCCTCTGTTAAAAATAGTTTTGAAATTCTTTTTCACCCCAAAACCTTAGACAAATATTTTTAGTATTATATATAGTAATTGTCAGAAAAGAGTAACATTATAAATGTAGATTTTGTGCTCTATTTTGGTTGTGATGCTTATTATTACCGTTATTTATCGCGACGATAGATTGCGCTGTTGACGAGGGAGTTGGACCCGAAGATTTCGAAGACCCCGAAGACTTTGTTGAGCCAGGCAAGCAGCCCTTTGACCATGTTAAGAAACTTTTCATGCATGTCATATAGCACTTTATGTTCCGATGATGATCATGATGATGTGGTATCCCCTTCGGTGGGATGCCTCCGATACTTTCTTGTTGATACTTGCATCGTGCATGACCCTACCTCCTTATGAGGGTTGTGTGGGTGGGAGTAGATAGGATGCTTAGTAAATGCTACGCAAAGTGGGACGGGATATATGCATGGTGATGGAAACAAAACTGATTTCACAGACTTTTTCGAAAACCCCGTCGGGTGCCACTAATGCCCGAGGAAGATGATGATGAGCTAGGTAGCCACTTGATAAAGAAGTGGTGTACCGGAGCAAGTGAGTGTGTGTGTGGTTTTCGAAAACGGATTGGTGTAAGTTGCGACCGTTACTCCAACCTTACATGTACAACCACGATACCCCTTATGGGACCGGGCTTTGTTGACTACTTTGATGGGTACTAGCATAGAGCCTGCATTACTAGTGGCGGGAGTGACGTGGTCACTCTCGATACGGGGTCATGCCGGTAAGGACGATCATGCGCTGTCTTCACAGGCACTGGGCACACCGTTGGTCCTTGCATGGATGTTACTTATGATGTACATCATGTGGGCTGGGTACCAATCGAGTGGACTCTTTGTTTAGTATCGTCAGGGGAAAAACAATGTTCGGGTACTTACCTCGGGTATGGACAATACCGCGAGTCGTGGCTTGACACGGAAGTTTCCCGAGTCTTGTGGGTAAAGTGTGCAACCTCTGCAGAGTGTCAAACTATTCGAATAGCCGTGTCCACGGTCAAGGGCAGTTGGATGACCACTCTAGTGCTACGTCCAATGTTTATTAAATTTGGTGTGTGTGTGTGTTGGTGGCGAGGATGATACTTGAGCTAAGTCCGATGACTTGGCATGATGATGAACATGAGATGTTCAACCCCTTCTTATGATGATAAATGAGACTTGTTCACATGAATACCTGTCAACAGCTGATGCATGCTTATTCAAGTTACTTGATCATATCATTGCATTTAAAATTAGCTTTCTGCAAAACTTACCTACTTAGTGCTATATCATGCATTGTTTTACCTTGTTCCAAAGCTTGGGTTGCTTGCGAGTACATTCAAAGTACTCATTGGCTTGCCACTGGTTATTTAATTGGCCAGGCATGGAAGAGCAGGAATATGGCGAAGAGTTCGTTGGTGACGAACATGCGAACTAGGACGCTTCCCAGTCAGAATGCCTGTAGGTTTAAGGCAGATGGCATGGGTTCACGCTTCCGATCAAGATTTCCGCTGCTTGTTAAGTTTAAGTGTTTTGCCCTTGCGGCCCTATCTATGTAAGACTTGACCTCCATGGTCTTTATTTGTGTAAGACGCTAAATGAGAATGTAAGACTCTTGTTATTCAGCTTCTGTGTGTTTAGTGAGCATTGATCTCTAGGATCACTGTACACGTGCATTCGGTGATCACGACTTATGAGTCGGGGTCCCCACAAGTATCCATTTCGAGTTATCTATGAACCATATAAGTTTTCCAAGTAGTCCATATCCGAGGACGCGACTATTTGAACAGATTGATAACCATGCAGGGGTGTACTTCTTCACACATGCTCCCGCCACTTATCGCCATGTGCACGTAAAAAGGCACCTCGGCAACTTTCAAGCGGAAGCCAAGCGAGGGAGTCGACCACGACCATTAACCACACAAGACCCTAGTCCAGGTTTATCGCCTATTTGAGACTTGATCCGCACGGAAGTCCGGCCGAAGTTTTCGCTATGGCCTCAAACGATGTGCGCAGGGTTCCATAGGCCCACCGTTCGGGTGCCACTTGGTACACCGTGCTACTGTGTCTATACCGCATCAAAGCCCACCCCGTCGGGCAGCGCTAAGCACAGCCGCAAACACTTTTCCTGCAAGCACCAGAAACTAGTTGCAACTCCTGGACAGAGATCAAGGCGATTAATAAGTCGAGTGGGGTCATATTTCAGGGCCCAACGTGCGGTAGTAACTATCTTGGATCACAAACACAGAACTCAATTCTTAAGGACGGTCCCAATGAGACACCCCGCCATGCACTCCTACATGGTTTCTCATCGCTACCTTTACCAAATCGTGTTCACACAATTGGCTCTCACACAGTAAGACATGAACACATCCATTCCTATTTGTCGGAAATCAGGCTCCGCAGACCCAAGAACGTTCGAGCTCTGGGGCGTGTGGGAAGATCCTTCCCAGCTCAAGTCACAAGCTTGCGACCCCACAGCCAAGCCTCGTCGAATGCGTGCAGCGAAGAAGATGATGGACACAAGGATTTACCCAGGTTCGGGCCACCTTGCGGTGTAAAACCCTACTCCTGCTTTTGGTGGATTGGCCTCACGAGGAGGTTTTGGGATGAACTAGTACAGCGGCTGAGTGACCTCGCGAGGGCTCTTGGGTGAGGGTGGATTCGATCCTTCCTTCTCTATGGTGGTGGCTAGTCCCTATTTATAGCGGCCTTGGTCGTCTTCCCTTATCACAACGGCGGGAAGGGATCCCAAAACGGCCAAATTTGAAAGGGGGCAAGAAGTACATCTTATCCTGACTAAAGGTGGTCTTCGCCTGCAAAGCTTCTGGGTGTTACATAGAGGTGGGCTCAACGATGACATCCGTCCTGCCGAGCACGTGGTCTTGGTCTAGTTGTACCGGAATGGAAACCTTTGGGGGATTCCTTGGGAACCCACGTCCGTCCTTGCCTCCTTAGCACCAAAGAGGAAACTGTCCCCTCTCCGTCGGCTGGCGCCCGCCTGGCCTTGGTCGTCATGGTTCACGCAATCCCAGCCTCATGTGGCCAGGCACTGCATAGGAATCTCCGCTCCCCTGGAGGTCTGGGCGTTGTTCCCCTCACGAGGCTGGGGCTCTCGCGAGAGTCTTGTCTTGAGGGGCCAGCTACCAGGCCGTACTGGGCCGTCGAGGTGGGCTACACGCTGGGCCGCAGGAAGGCAGGTCTGGGTACCCCCGATCCCAGAACGCCGACAGTAGCCCCCGAGCCCAAGGCGCGCTTGGGTTGGCTTCGGGGTGAAGCCAAGGAAGGAAGGCCGAAGCGCCGTGGGCCCCAATCACCTGCGGGCCAGGCTCGACGCGTGGCGCACGACGGTACGCCGATGCCTCCACTTCCCCACGTCGCCTCGGTAACCGTCCTTACTGACAAAAACCTGGCATGCGCAGCAGGGCCATCATTGTCCCACCTCGCGCCTGCCTTCTGCTCCTCCGTCCTCCGCAAGCTCGCGCCCTTCCTCGCCGGATCTCATGCGTTCTCCAATTAGCCCCTTCGCCATGGCTCCCAAAAATAAGAGAGGCAGGACCTCGATGGTGCCGAAGCCTTGGCTGGGACCAGATCCTAGGTTGGGCCGGTCCTCCGTGCTCAATCTCGAAGGGCTGGACAAGGTCGGTCTGGAAATCGCCGCCAACACCAACGAGTGGAAGGCGACGAAGATCTGGCCCGCCTCTCGGCCTTCAGTTGATCTGGAGGCCACCAATATCCCCCTTCATCTCCATGCCATCTTCTCCGGCTTGCTACCTCCGTTTTCAGGATTCTTCAATGCCGTGAGCACGCACTACCAGGTCCACGCATTGCATCTTGACCCTGGGTCCATCATCCTCCACTCCGCATTCGCGTTCTTGTGTGAGGCCTTCGTGGCCATCTCCCCGTCTGTGGCCCTGCTTCGCCACTTCTTCTCCCTACAACTGGTTGCCAGCGGGTAGTACTCGGGGTGCGTGTCACTCCAGGCGGCGGACGCGACGGCGGGTGCGGCCCTTGATGCCGGTCTTCATCCGAACGCGGAGGGCTTCCGGAGGCAGTGGGTGTACGTCGACGCCGCCGCGTACGGCCCCCTGCTCCGAACTCCGGCGGCCCTCGCGGAGCCGAGCCCCGGCTGGGTGCACGCGAAGCTTGTCAACCCGCGACTTGCGAGGGTCACGGCCAGGCTGGCCGACCTTAAGAAGGCGGGTGTGACGATGGCGATGGTGGTGAGGGAGTTCATTTGTCGGCGGATCACCCCGTCCAGCGCCATTCTCGCCCCATGTGGGCCTTTTCCTGCGCCGACGACGCCATGAGGCTCCAGGTGCCTTCCCTTCCTCCCGACGTGCTGCGCGAGGTGCTCCACCTGTTGACCAGCGGGCAACCCACCGTACTTCCTCCGGGAGGGCTCCCCTTGTACAATAATCTGGGCGGGGGAGCCTTTGCCCGGAAGATGCCACACTTCGATGAGTGGGGGCTGCTTCTCGAGGACCACATGGGACCTCGCGACAACCTCCCCTTGGCGGCACCGAGCCTTGGGGGCCCTGAGGTTAGTGCGCCTCGCGCGGCTGTGGAGGAGCGCCCTGAGCCGTGCGTCTCCCAAGCATCCACCTCGGCCCCTCCAAGCAGCGAAAGTGCAGCCTCGCCCGGAGGCTCGACCGCCGCCCCTGCCGCAGGGCGTCGTGTGCCTCATGTTAGCGAGCCGTCCCTCGACCCCCGCACATGCCCGAAGAGGAAGGAGCCCGGGGGACGCACCAGCCCGACCCCGAGGGCCCTGAGGAAGAGGAAGTGGATCGCCGTGGATGAGTAAGCGCCCAACCTTCCTTGATTTCCATATGACGCAAACCTCTGAACTTTTGCTCCTCAGATCCCCTCTTGTCGAAGGAGATAGCGAATTTCTGCCACCACCTCCGGAAGGCGCTGGGCCTGTAGCGGCCTCGCGCCCCGCGAGCCGCGTGACCGCGTGCGAGGAGGCACCCGTACTTGGGCCGAAGCCATCCCTAGGGGGCCTCGGGCCCGAGCTACCGGCATTCCTCTTCAGGCGTGGCCTCCGGCTTGCGGGGAAAGGGCCGAGGCCTCCCCTGACGATTCTTCCTGGTGACTGGACGCGTGGGGTGTCGACACCTCCTTCGAGCGTGGGGCGAGCTCCCATGGGGCCCAGCCCCAAGCCGGGGGATGGAGAATGGGCCCTCGGCCCCCGGGTCCCCGCCGGAGGCAAGGGGACCTTCGCGCGCCTTCCTTGCCGGCCGTGGGGCAGAGGAGAACCCCGGTCGAGGGCTGGAGCTTGCTTGCGGTCGCAGCGCCGCCCGGAAGGGCCTCCTCCAAGGCGCGGTGAGCGCGCTGGGCCGCCTCGGGGCCGAGCTTAACGATGTCGACGCATGCATTGAGACAGAGCGATCGTGCCTGGCGCGCGAATGGCACCGGCTCGAGGTCACCATCAACCTCGGTCGTCTGCAACGCGAGAACGCCCGCACGGAAGCCGAGGAATCCCTCGTCGCGGCAAGGGAGGCCCACGACCGTGCCCTCGAGGAGGCCCGGGCCGTGGACTGCCGGTGTATGGCTGCAGAGAAGCATGGGGAAGAGCTTCAAGCTTCCAATGCCGCCATCGAGCGACAAGTCCAGGCGCGTATGGCCGCGCTCGCCGCCTCGACGGGCGGGCCGTCCACGGGCCAAGCGTGGCTTCACACACTTGAAGACACGCTGACGCTGGAAGCACTGGAACAAAGCCTGGAGCGCGAGCGGTTGGAGGTGATGGAACGCCAAGTGGCCGCCGCCGAGGAGTCCCTCGCCTCCCGAGAGGCGACGATCCAGGGAAGGGTCGACAAGAGGGTGGCGGAGGTTCACTGGGCCCTCGCCAAGGACTACTGCGAGAAGATGAAGCTTCAGGAGTCCCGTTTCTGCAAGCGAGGCGACGACCTGAAAGGTGAGGCTGACGGCCTCAGGAAGAAGTTAGCCGCGGCGGAGCAACGTGAAAGAGCTACGAAGGACGCCCAGGCCGCCGCCGAGGCCGAGCTGTCTTTCCTCTATAAGCAAGTGGAGGATGTCACTTCCCTCATTGAGAAGACCTCGGACGAGGCGGACCATGCCCGGGGGCTACAGCACACGCACTCCCAGATGTTCGAGGCCCTTGGGAGGAGGGCCCACCAAGCCCTGAGCAGTATCTGCAACGAGAGTGTCTCTAGTCCGCTCGTTCCTGACGACGCCGGTTACCTTGGCTTCTGTACCAGGATTGTGGAGCGCCCTGAAGGGGGCGCAGAGAAGGTCCGCCAACTCATGGAAGAGAAAAGCCGTGACCTCCTCCCGCGGGCATCCTCACGTATCTTCAGCCACCTTCTTCACTTCGACCCCAACTTTGACTTCGAAGCCATGATAGCCCCCGTGCCCGAGGCGGTTCGAGGTGCCCTCGAGGACTGGGTGGAGGTTCACGTGGACGACCTGGTCATGCAGCTTTCCTCCGCTAAGAGCGAGGGCCAGCCTTTGGTTGAGGGGCGCGGATCTGACGGCGGTGGTAGCGACAGCAGCGACGGCGACATCACATCTCCCTAGGTTGTCTTTTTCCTATTTTACCTGTGAAGATTTTGAATATGACCCCGTGGGATGTGAAAGTATTTTGGAAGGAACTCCTTTACGATGTATCAAGTAACGTTGTACTCCCTTGCGTCGCCTTTCCTTTGCTCGTCGTGGGCCGCAACCCCTGAGGAGTGGTGGGTCATTAACATTACACCGAGTCGCGGTGCCCGGCCAAGGTTGGGAGGTGGATGCCTTGACGGAGGCCTCGGGCCACGTGTGCCCGCATGCTCGCTTGAGAGCGTCGCGCGAGGACTCGGACGCCAAAACCTAGGCGAGGTGTGCGCACGGGCAGGCCCGCGGCTATTGTGACATGGGCCCTCGGGGGAGTGTAACAACCCAAAATTTTCTTGCTGGATTTTCAAAATCTTTTCTTTAAAAGGAATTCTTGGAAACCATTTTGGTCTTCTGTTTGAATGCCTTTTCAAATTTTAGTTGGGTTCAAAAAAAATTCTAGAAAGGGTCTGTTTTGATTGATGGTTTTATTTGTAAAATGATTATTAGAATTCAAAAAAAGAAGAAGATATTTTCTCTTAGAAAAGTTTTTGATATAACTAAAATATTCAAAGGAGAAGCCCTTTTCTTTTCTTCTAACACTTCCAAAATCCATCCAACAATCCTTCCACCACTCCTGAATTATCCCATAAGTCATTCACACTTTCTAGGACAGCAACCAACTCCTTTCCACCTTACAAAAATATTTCTACAATATTTACTAAATTCCAAGGTTGGAATTTATTTTATTCATGGTTTCTTTGATTTACAAAGGAACCATATTTTCTGCAAGTCTTCTGCTCCCACCAAAATTTCTCCAGCAACTAGATGGTACCCAAGACCCATTTCACCAAAAACCTTGGGTTCCACAGTTCAAAAATTTCAAATCTCCTTCAATTCAAATTTGGACCAGAAACAATCTTTCTGATACAAACCCAATTTTTATAGCTCCAAAAATTCTGAAACTTTACCAGACTCTCTTTTATGCATCAACACCTTACCACAAAAATCCACATAAATTCCTAAAATACCTAGACCTCTCAGTCATTTCATCATATAGTTGGTGGGCACACTGTTCACTGTCAAAATAATTCAGTTAACTGAATTATTCAGAGAGGGGAAGAGATCGGCGCCGTGCACGCCACTCCATCGCCCTCCTTCTCATCCACGCCTTCTTTGCTCATCAATGAGCCATCGTGACCCCTCTGGTCAGTGGCTCACCGCCGACGACACAGTAGCCGGCCGGTGCAGCTACCTCCGAACTCATCCGCGGCGAGCCGAGGGGTCAGCACCGCGCCCGCCTTCTTCACTGTTGTTGCTGCTCCCCTCACCTACCTTTCCTCCACGTGGCAGCTCCTCCGCATCATCCCCACGCCGACCACGCCGCCCAGGGCCCGCCTGGCAGTCGCCGGAGACGGGTGTCACCGCCGCGCCCATACGGGTGCCACAACATGGATAAGCTCCTCGAGCTCGAACCCGTCCAAGCTGGGTCTTCCAGAGCACTCCACCGTCCTCATTAACCCCTCGCCGCCCATGGCCACCGCCCCCAACCAACCTCGCCGGTCGGAGTAGCTCCGGCGTTATCCGCCCTCGCCTGACCACCTCGGGATCGCCTATAAAAGGGGCCCCGTGCTCCGGGCACTCACCTCATCGCTCACACTCACCTCCAATCGCTCCCCCCACACACCCTTCCGACCCTGAGAGGCCCTTCTTCTACCTCTCCGGTCACCGCCCTGCCGCCACTATCCCCGATCCGTTCATCGCCACCACTCCACCTCCACCGCTCAAAAATTGCCAGTAGTCTCTTATTACACCCACACGTTGGTCCCACACTTCAATTCCAACTTCCGAGCTCTCTCCGGCGATCTCCAACACCACCCGAATCGCCGTCCGCCGCCGTCAACCTCGCCGTCGCTCCGGTGCTCGCCGGTGACCCCCACCGCCAACCACTGATGCGGTAGTCATCCCCGAGCACGACCCTGCCTTCTCCAGCCACTGAATCCCCGGCGATCGTCGACGGCGATCGCCGCACCTCTTCTGTCCTCGCGCACGTGCGCGCTCAAAATTCAAACCTGACGGGTGGACCCCACCCGTCAGCATTTTATTCTTTTCCAGTTAAAACAGAAGACGTATTCGGATGTTACGCGTTCTGAAATGGAAAGCGTACTCTGTCCCAAAGCGTTTTCTTTTTAAACGCGCAGGGACTGGAATTTTACAGAAAAACCCCTGGTTTTGAAAGTTTAATAACTTTTAAACCACAACCCCGTTTGAATTGATTCTTTTTTTGAATTCTTATTTTTCTCTCTAGTTTTTTTAGTATTTATTTAAAAATATTTTGAGACAGTTTTTTTTTACTGTGAAGAAATTTTGATTTGAATTTAAATTTGGATTTTTCAAAAAAGAAGAAGAAAACTTTGCTGGAAATTTGGGGGGGTTTTCTACTGACAACTTTGGACATGGCAAGCATTTTTGAACTTGGGATATGATGAAGTGCATGCATGGTTGCATCGTTTTAATATTGCATTGTATGTGTAGTAAATAGTGAGAGCATGCATTGGTCATGTCACCTTGTGAATTCTTGCATGCATCATGGCATCTTGCTAACGTATGGATATGGTGAGAACCAGGAGTGTACTCCTGCCGTGGACGTGCCGGTGGGCACGGGCCATTTTTGACACGGTGGTGTCACGTGACATATGTGGAGCACACCGGTCATATTATTAGCACCTCCTGAGTCGACCTAGACCAAGTCTTGTTCCGTTACACCTAGCTGTATACCTTGCTGCCACGGGTCCTTCCGCAAGGAAGGTACGGCTTAGTAAGTTGATAACCCCTGTCCAGGTACACACCACATAGAGGGCCACGATGAGGGTTTCCATGGCCATGGACTAAATCCTGTCATCGGGTCAGAGGGCATGAGTGTTTCCGGCTGTAGCCGAGAGGGGGTCCCCCCTTGTAATCCGCGCGTATGAATAGTGATCCCATGTAGGACGTTGGTCTCCCCGTCTTAGAGTTTTACCGAACAGATGCCCTGGGTGATTCCTGGCATCCGGACGGTTAAGCTGGTGTGTGCTGGTTAGGTGTGTTTTCAGCCCAAAGACCGTAATGGGAATTAGTCAGTGTCGCGGTACTGACTAAAGAAACCTCATACACGTGGGTAAAGAGTACACCCTCTGCAGAGTAATACCTATTCGAATAGCCGTGTCCATGGTCAAGGACGTTAGCTGGGTGGGTCAAGTGTCGGTCTCGGTGTCGGTCTTTGGAGGAAAATAATTAACATCAAGCATGATTATTTTGCAGGATTAATTTTTGTCACTACTAATATTATCATGTATGTATTACTGATGATATGAATATTATTGTGGACTAACCCGTTTCTCTTATTATATTTTCTGAGTGTCCCAGGGGCTGGCTAGACTACCCCGGACATTCAGTTTTATTTTCAAGACCTTACGAGGCGTCCCTCGAGTTCACAGGCGGTTTTGTCTCGCCACTACTCTTGTGGACACCCGTTTGGCATTTCTTTTCAAGACCTCTCGTGGCGTCGCTTGAGTTCTCGGATGGTCCTGTCTCGTCCGATCTCTCTTTTAGACACCCGATTGGCATTTCTTTTCAAGACCTCTCGTGGCATCCCTCGAGTTTAACAGGCGGTATGTCTCGCCACTACTCTTGTGGACACCCGTTTGGCATTTCTCTTCAAGACCTACCGTGGTGTCATTTTTAGACATCCGACCGGCATTTCCTTTTATGTTTTCTTACCACTAACACTTCACTTCTGTACATGCTACAAATTTATCATGCCATGTTTAAACTCTGCCAACATGCATATATATGTTATGCTTAGCATGAGCATTTCATACCATGAGCATATACATTCATTTTATCTTTTGTTCATTATGTTTGCGAGTACATTCCAACGTACTCACTGGCTTGTCCCTGGCTATTTACTTGTCCAGACTTGGAGGAGGACGAGCTTATGGAGGAGGATTGCGCTAGCGAGCCCGACGCTTAGAGGAGTCCCAGTCAGACCACCTGTGATATAGGAGTCTACGACATGTACCATCCGCTGAGCTTCCGCTACACAAATAAAGTAGTCAAGTCTCACACTGACACTTGGCTCTATTTTATTGCATCAGTATTACAGTACCACCACACCACTGTCGTATTCCACCACCGTTGTATATTGGAAAGTTTGTAATAAACTTGTTGAGTCACCCTGACTCAACCCTGTGTAATATTATATTTGTACTGGTTATCTATATCAAGGGAGTCCACTAGTGGTTCTTGGGGCTGGTAGGACTCAAGGGCTCTTCTGTGATTATTTCCAGAAAAGGGGCCCGACAAATCTTGGTATCTGAGCCAGGCTGACTGTAGAAAGCCCTAGGCACGATCACTAGCACTCGAGTCAGTACTAACACTTTTAGCATGCATCTCATGCATTGTAGCAAATTTTCCTTGGTCATCATATACTTATGATATGACTATTTGGATTTTTGTCTACCGTTGTAGATGGCTGGTGGCAACTGCTCATCCCAGATTTTCGCCAACGAGCCCGCGGGATTTTCCCGTCTTCTCTCCGTCATCGCTAGGGACGCGATGAGGTCTCCAGGCTGTCCGGAGTACACCGTTTTCCCTGACAGGATCACGGACACCCTGACTATGTACCAGGCCTCGGTATATATTCGGGGCGGTAGTGTCTTGTCTTTTCGCCACTATCGTTTTATGGGGAGAGTCATGCCCTCTGAGAGGCATGCTATTGAGATGGCCGCCCGTGAGGCTATCGCTCGTCTCAGGGACATCCTGCCTGTCATGCAGACTCGTCCCTATCACTACCTGCCATGCCATGTTCCGTACACCAATCACTATGCCTTTCCCTGCACCGCGGGAGAAAGGGATGAGGCGATCGGGCCCCTTGTCCAGTACATCATGTCACTAGAGTCAGTCTTCACCTCTTTGGTGGATGACCATCTTGCTGCACGGATGGACTTAGCTCGTGCGAGGGTTACTCGCAGGAGTGAGTACCGTTCCCCTTCGCCTCGTGCCCCTCACATCCCTACTCCACTATATGATCCTCCTCTCGGTTCCGCGATCCAGCGCTCACCCCTGGGTGATGAGGCTAGCCGCTTGGTTGCTCCTGTCCCGGTCAGAGCTCCACCACCGACGAGCACGGTGCCACCCCCAGCTGGCGTGGCATCGACGACTGCCCGACTGGAGACTATTCCCGAGGAGGAGGAGGAGGTCGAGTCATCAGTGCCTCGTCTGGGACTCACCCTCGGTAGGGCCCTTGATGTTCTAGACACTCCGTGAGGACGGACAAGGCATTCCACAACAGACGACCGATAGGAGAGCACAGATGTAAAATATTTATTTTCTGTTTTTTTATTTCATCTTTTGTAAGATGGCGAGTACTAGACCTAGACCACAGCAAGCTGAGAGGGCGGAGTAGCACGCTAGCTCAAATAAGTGGTCGTGTAGTATACAAGTTTCTACGAGCATCTTGTATAATTAAACCATGCTTGTATAATAAAATCTCGCATGTATAATTAAATCTGTTTGTGTGATATGATCTGTTACTTTCTGCATTTACAAATTTTGGGGAGGGAATTATTTTCAGTCTCTTAAAAATTTATTTCCTTCTCTGTCACTTCTTTTTTCATCGGTGTTACACAAATACCCCAAAAAAAATGCTTCGCCCATGGACTCGTTCCATGCGAGGGATAGCTGAAATCTCGGGGACGAGATTTTCTTTAAGGGTGTAGGTGTTATAACACCCCAAAATTTTCTTCCTGGATTTTCAAAATCTTTTCTTTGAAAGGAATTCTTGGAAACCATTTTGGTCTTCTGTTGGAATGCCTTTTCAAATTTTAGTTGGGTTCAAAAAAAAATTCTAGAAAGGGTCTGTTTTGATTGATGGTTTTATTTGTAAAATGATTATTAGAATTCAAAAAAAGAAGAAGATATTTTCTCTTAGAAAAGTTTTTGATATAACTAAAATATTCAAAGTAGAAGCCCTTTTCTTTTCTTCTAACACTTCCAAAATCCATCCAACAATCCTTCCACCACTCCTCAATTATCCCATAAGTCATTCACACTTTCTAGGACAGCAACCAACTCCTTTCCACCTTACAAAAATATTTCTACAATATTTACTAAATTCCATGGTTGGAATTTATTTTATTCGTGGTTTCTTTGATTTACAAAGGAACCATATTTTCTGCAAGTCTTCTGCTCCCACCAAAATTTCTCCAGCAACTAGATGGTACCCAAGACCCATTTCATCAAAAACCTTGGGTTCCACAGTTCAAAAATTTCAAATCTCCTTCAATTCAAATTTGGACCAGAAACAATCTTTCTGATACAAACCCAATTTTTATAGCTCCAAAAATTCTGAAACTTTACCAGACTCTCTTTTATGCATCAACACCTTACCACAAAAATCCACATAAATTCCTAAAATACCTAGACCTCTCAGTCATTTCATCATATAGTTGGTGGCCACACTGTTCACTGTCAAAATAATTCAGTTAACTGAATTATTCAGAGAGGGGAAGAGATCGGCGCCACTCCATCGCCCTCCTTCTCATCCACGCCTTCTTTGCTCATCAATGAGCCGTCGTGACCCCTCTGGTCTGTGGCTCACCGCCGAGGACACAGTAGCCGGCCGGTGCAGCTACCTCCGAACTCATCCGCGGTGAGCCGAGGGGTCAGCACCGCGCCCGCCTTCTTCACTGCTGCTGCTGCTCCCCTCACCTACCTTTCCTCCACGCGGCAGCTCCTCCGCATCATCCCCACGCCGACCACACCGCCCAGGGCCCACCTGGCAGTCGCCGGAGACGGGTGTCGCCGCCGCGCCCGTACGGGTGCCACACCATGGATAAGCTCCTCGAGCTCGAACCCGTCCAAGCTAGGGCTTCCAGAGCACTCCACCGTCCTCATTAACCCCTCGCCGCCCATGGCCACCGCCCCCAACCAACCTCGCCGGTCGGAGTAACTCCGGCGTTATCCGCCCTCGCCTGACCACCTCGGGATCGCCTATAAAAGGGGCCCCGAGCTCCGGGCACTCACCTCACCGCTCACACTCACCTCCAATCGCTCCCCCCACACACCCTTCCGACCCCGAGAGGCCCTTCTTCTACCTCTCCGGTCACCGCCCCGCCGCCACTATCCCCGATCCGTTCATCCCCACCACTCCACCTCCACCGCTCAAAAATTGCCAGTAGTCTCTTATTACACCCACATGTTGGTCCCGCACTTGAATTCCAACTTCCGAGCTCTCTCCGGCGATCTCCAACACCACCCGAATCGCCGTCCGTCGCAGTCAACCTCGCCGTCGCTCTGGTGCTCACCGGCGACCCCCACCGCCAACCACTGATGCGGTAGTCATCCCCGAGCAGGACCCTGCCTTCTCCAGCCACTGAAACCCCGGTGATCGTCGCCGGCGATCGCCGCACCTCTTCTGTCCTCGCGCACGTGCGCGCTCAAAATTCAAACCTGACGGGTGGACCGGCCGGCTACCCGTATTCGGATATTACGAGTTCTGAACTGGAAAGCGTACTCTGTCCCGAAGACGTTTTCTTTTTAAACAGGCAGGGACTGAAATTTTACAGAAAAACCCCTGGTTTTGAAAGTTTAATAACTTTTAAACCACAACCCCGTTTGAGTTGATTCTTTTTTTTAATTCTTATTTTTCTCTCTAGTTTTTTTAGTATTTATTTAAAAATATTTTGAGACAGTTTTTTTTGTACTGTGAAGAAATTTTGATTTGAATTTAAATTTGGATTTTTCAGAAAAAGAAGAAGAAAACTTTGCTGGAAATTTGGCGGGGTTTTCTACTGACTACTTTGGACCAGGCAAGCATTTTTGAACTTGGGATATGATGAAGTGCATGCATGGTTGCATCGGTTTAATATTGCATCGCATGTGTAGTAAATAGTGAGAGCATGCATTGGTCATGTCACCTTGTGAATTCTTGCATGCATCATGGCATCTTGCTAACGTATGGATATGGTGAGAACCAGGAGTGTACTCCTGTCGTGGACGTGACGGTGGGCACGGGCCATTCTTGACACGGTGGTGTCACGTGACATATGTGGAGCATACCGGTCATATTGTTAGCACCTCCTGAGTCGACCTAGATCGAATCTTGTTCCGTTACACCTAGTTGTATACCGTGCTGCCACGGGTCCTTCTGCAAGGAAGGTACGGCTTAGTAAGTTGATAACCCCTGTCCGGGTACACACCACATAGAGGGCCACGATAAGGGTTTCCATGGCCATGGACTAAATCCTGTCATTAGGTCAGGGGGCATGGGTGTTTCCGGCTGTAGCCGAGAGGGGCCCCCCCCTTGTAATCCGCGTGTATGAATAGTGATCCCATGCAGGACGTTGGTCTCCCCGTCTTATAGTTTTACCGAACAGATGCCCTGGGTGATTCCTGGCATCCGGACGGTTAAGCTGGTGTGTGATGGTTAGGTGTGTTTTCAACCCAAAGACTGTAATGGGAATTAGTCAGTGTCACGGTACTGACTAAAGAAACCTCATACACGTGGGTAAAGAGTACACCCTCTGCAGAGTAATACGTATTCGAATAGCCGTGTCCACGGTCAAGGACGTTAGTTGGGTGGGTCAAGTGTCGGTCCCGATGTCGGTCTTTGGAGGAAAATAATTAACATCAAGCATGATTATTTTGCAAGACTAATTTTTGTCACTACTAATATTATCATGAATGTATTACTGATGATATGAATATTATTGTGGACTAACCCGTTTCTATTATTATATTTTCTGAGTGTCCCAGGGGCTGGCTAGACTACCCCGCACATTCAGTTTAATTTTCAAGACCTTACGAGGCGTCCCTCGAGTTCACAGGCGGTTTTGTCTCGCCACTACTCTTGTGGACACCCATTTGGCATTTCTTTTCAAGACCTCTCGTGGCGTCGCTTGAGTTCTCGGATGGTCCTGTCTCGTCCGATCTCTCTTTTAGACACCCGATTGGCATTTCTTTTCAAGACCTCTCGTGGCGTCCCTCGAGTTTAACAGGCGGTATGTCTCGCCACTACTCTTGTGGACACCCGTTTGGCATTTCTCTTCAAGACCTACCGTGGTGTCATTTTTAGACATCCGACCGGCATTTCCTTTTATGTTTTCTTACCACTAACACTTCACTTCTGTACATGCTACAAATTTATCATGCCATGTTTAAACTCTGCCAACATGCATATATATGTTATGGTTAGCATGAGCATTTCATACCATGAGCATATGCATTCATTTTATCTTTTGTTCATTATGTTTGCGAGTACATTCCAACGTACTTACTGGCTTGTCCCTGGCTATTTACTTGGCCAGACTTGGAGGAGGACTCGCTTATGGAGGAGGATTGCGCTAGCGAGCCCGACGCTTAGAGGAGTCCCAGTCAGACCACCTGTGATATAGGAGTCTACCACATGTACCATCCGCTGAGCTTCCGCTACACAAATAAAGTAGTCAAGTCTCACACTGACACTTGGCTCTATTTTATTGTATCAGTATTACAGTATCACCACACCACTGTCGTATTCCACCACCGTAGTATATTGGAAAGTTTGTAATAAACTTGTTAAGTCACCCTGACTCAACCCTGTGTAATATTATATTTGTACTGGTTATCTATATCAAGGGAGTCCACCAGTGGTTCTTGGGGCTGGTAGGACTCGAGGGCTCTTCTGTGATTATTCCAGAAAAGGGGCCCGACAGGGAGGCCCTCAACGTTGCTGGGGCTGGCACAACGTGCACACCGTGTCCAGCCCTCGCTCGCGGGGCGTGCGTGCGAGAGAGAGAGAGAGCTGGCAAGGAGAAATGAGACCCAAGACGAGAAACGTTGCAAGAAGAAAAATTCCCACCCCGCTTTTCAAATAAAGACGCGTAAACTTCAGACTTTATTCCAAAAAAACGGCAAATTTGATTACAAAAGAGAGCAAGGAACAGCCGCGTCCGGTACCTAAGCTAGTCTTCCCACCAGCGCGGAGCATGGGGCTTCCACTAGGCGTGGGCATAGTCATTGGAGGACCGTGTCGTCCGCCAGCGCGGAGCATGGGGCTTCCACTTGGGCATGGGTGGGGGCCCCTCCGCGTCCTCGGGGGACCCCGGGCGTATACAGCCCACTCATTATTACGTGAGAGTGTCACGGGTAGAGCCTGGGGAGCCGTAGGGTGCTCCATGCCTCCAGGTCGTGGGCCTGGGGAGCGTTAGGCTCCGAAAGGATCCTCCCGCGGGGTGGGAGCCCACGGGCGCCCTTCCCGTGGAGGACCCGCTTTGGGACGAGGTCCCTGGCTCCTGAGGGCCTGGAGGCGGACGCCTCCGCTGTGGTAGGGCCGTGACTCCTTGCGGCGCAGACGGGGCCCGGTGCCGGACCCTCTCGCTATGCGCGAGGTTGGCCCCCGGCGCGCCGTGCCGGGGTGTCCGGGTGTCTTGCACGGGCACTCCACCCTCCGTCTCCAAGCGGGCAACGCCAGGCCTAGGGACATGGGCGCGTGCTCCACCCTCCGTCTCCAGGCAGGCAACGCCCGGCCCGAGGACATGGGCGCGTTCTCCACCCTCCGTCTCCAGGCAGGCAACGCCCTGCCCGAGGACATGGGTGCGTGTTCCACCCTCTGTCCCCAGGCAGGCAACGCCCGACTCGGAGACCTGGGCGCGTGTTCCACCCTTCGTCTACAGGCAGGCAACGCCCGGCCCGGGGACATGGGCGCGTGTTCCACCCTCCGTCCACAAGCAGGCAACGCCCGGCCCGGAGACATGGGCGCCTGTTCGTGATGGCCCCTGGCTTGATGGCGTTCCTCGCGAGGTTGGTCACGTGAGGCAACCTCACAAGGCTGACCACGCCGGCCCTCCTCTCGAGGCTGCTCACGCCAGGCCTGGCGGAGGCCGCCTGCGAGGATGCGGCCGTTCCACGGGGTGTCTGTAATAGCCCAAGTGCAATCCATGCCTTCCTTGTATTATATTCCATGTATGAACCTCCCAAGTTTGGCCTCATGTGGTTTTGTTTGATAAAATTTGCCTCATGTCATTTGCATCATGGCATCATACCATCATGTCATATTTTGCATCATGCTTGTTGGATGTGGTGTTGTGGAGTGTGTGTTTTGAGATGTGGTTGCATGATGTGGTGTGTAGAGTTGATGCCACAACTATTTTTTTCCCTCTAAACTTCATCTCCATCTTTCTTTAAATTCAAATTTGTTGCATGCGGTGTTTTACTTTCCCTAGTGCACTAAATAAAATGTTGCAAAGCTGTCAAATATTCTGGTTGGGTTTTTAAAATAGAGCTTAGCCATGTGTGACCTCCCTACCTTTTATCTTTAAAATATATGCTTGGGTTTATAAATAAAAAGGGCTTTATTTGTTTTCCCAAAAAGGACTCAAACCAATTTTGCTAATTAGTGCATAATTTTGTGAGCTCAAATATATTTTTTCTTTCATCCCAAAACCTCTTCTCTATTTCTCTGTGTTTTCTTTTCCTTTCCGTCTTTTTTTCAAATAAAGATAAGTCTGAAGAGAGGGATGGAGGCCTCCCAGCCGAGCCAACACAGGAGCCCACCGAAACCAGCCCAATAGAGTTGACCTCCCTGATCGTTGTCTTCTCCCTGTACGGCAAGGCATCCGCAGCAGCCACGTTGAGGTTCTGCTGATTTGACGGTCGTCCTGAGTCCGAGCGTCCTCTAAAACCTGTCCAAGCCCTGACCTCCCTCACTCCATTCTGTTGCTCTCCTTCCCTCGCCGCCGCCAGGTAAGGTAGCCACACGCTCGCCGTCGCTGCGCTCGCCATGCTCCGGCCGAGGGTGAGCTCGTGCTCGGGGTAGTCATATCCACGCGTCTCTGACCTCCCTGTCGCCAAGGATCGGCGTCCCGGAGTCCCTGCCGTCTTCTCCATCGACGTTCGCATCGTCTGCAGCCCCGGAGCTCCCCCAACGTCGCCGTCTTCTTCGTTGCGCTCGGATCCGAGACGCACCGGACTTCCGTCGAAGCTCGCGACGTCCCCGTCTCGTCCCCGACCTCCTATTCATGTCCTAGGTAGATGAGGTAGTCCCCTCCCGCTCTCTGATCATTGCCATAGCCTGTAGATCTGTGGTATAGTCGCGAAGTTCATTCCATCTTCGTGCTCACTGTGCTCCAAAGTCTGTAGTTTTTTTTTTCTTGTTTGGGTCGGGACAGCGTCCCCCATCTAACGCCCCAATCCGCTGTCGCCGTTCGCAAGCCCGCTCATGTAGCCCCTGCGCACATGCCCTCGCGCCGCAGCTCCGCAGTTCGTCCGCAGCCGCGCCATGTCCACTAGCTCCTGCCGCACCCGCAGCCTTGCACGCGGGCATGCAACGTCCCGAGCTTGCCCGAACCCGTGAACCGCATCCTCGCCGGATCCCGCACCCCCGCCGTTGCCCTGCTGCTGCAACAGCTGCCGCTTCTCTCGCCATCATGGCCGGCAAGATGGCCGTGTTTCCATGGCTGGTGCTTGGATGTCTTCGGACCAAGTCTTGTGCCGTGGCATGCTCTTTTGATCCCAAGCAAGAAGTCATCCTGCTGGTTACCAACCCACACACACATCCAAGGAGTCTGGTGTTTGAATCCCAGGCGCCCCTATTTTTTGTTTGATTTTCAATCAAGCTCGCTCGAGCCGTGGTTCAGAGACCGCTCTGTTTTTTTGTCTTCAGTTTAGTTCAGGGTAGCTCGAGGATCTGTCTCATATACAGCCGATCCCATCTTTGGTCACAATTCAGTCGTAGATCAGCTGGTTAACAACTCAAATGTATCTCCTGGAGACAGGGGTTCAAATCCCAGGTTCTCCATTTTTTTTTCCTTTTGTCACGCACGCATCTGTTCAGGTTTTAGTTTTGTTCAGGTATGCGTTAATATAGTTCATGTTGTGGGAAGTTCCTCTTGCATCAAAGACTAAGCTGCAGCGTGGTGGCTAGCACCTCTTTTTACTGTGAAGGTGACCAGGGATCAAATCCCCACGGGTGCATTTCTTTTCTACTGTTTTTAGCACCTCCAGAGTATCAGCTCCTGTCGTTATTTCAAAACCTGTGTGCCCCTTTTTATCACAACTCAGTTCACAGCCTAGATGGCTAGCGCAGCCACCATTTTTCCAGGAGACCAGGGTTCAAGTCCCCGGCTTTACATATAATTTTGTGTTGTCTTTTTTTTCACTTTTTCATACATACACATATAGAAGTTGCCAGATTTTCGTTGCATGTTGCGAGATTCCTATAAATTCAACCGTGCATTATATGAAGTCAAGTTATAAATGTAACATGCTCATAATTTGGTCTACTTTCTGTTGCTACAAATTTTTACACTTGATTAAAATTATTAAACTGCTGTTTTGGTTTGATGAAGTGCATACGAAACGTTTATGGCCATTTTGGTGTCAAGCTTTGGTAATTCTTAGTTAAATAACCGTGCATATAAATAAAACATGTCATGTATAAGAATTGGGTAGAATTTCATCCAGTGTCAATATACAACTTTCATCCATGTGAGCATGTCTAAGTTGTTGTTTGTATTTAATTTGCGTCAATGCCATGTTGAATACGGTTTTTTTTCCATAACTAAATAACCGTAGCTCCAAATTAAATGAACTCTATATGTAAATTGCTTAGAAAAATATGTAGAATATCATGGTGCACTTTATTTTCTTGTTTAATAAATATAAAAAGGGAGTTTTAGACAGAACAGTACCTAACTCTAAACTTGCTCGTGGCGTAGTTTCGGAGATGAGTTATGTTGTTTCCGGCCTCATTTAAATGCATAGATGATGTAGTTGTTTATGCTTCACCTCTTGCCATGTTAAACAACATGTAAGCTTGCCATGTAATAAATACGAGTGAACAAATAATTCTAATGTGGTGTTTCGTTAATATGCAACCCGTTCATATCGAACTTCACTTAATGTGTAGTATTTGTTGTTGTGCTTGCCATGCCGTGCATATTTAAACTTGGCCATGCATCATACTTGATTGTGCATCATACCTGCTTGTATGTTCATTGGGTGTTATTCTTTCTTGTGGGTAGCATCGGGTGACGAGAACAAGTACGAGGAACCCGTCGAGAACGTTTCTGAAGAGCAAGAGTACTATCCCACCGAAGACCCAGCAGGCAAGATGGTCATACCCGGATCCCGACACTATTTTTGCCTTGCTAGATGTCTCACTTTTACCGTTATGATTCGTTACCTACCACTTAAACTGCCAGCCTCCTAAAATGCCATGAAAGCCTCTAACCCCTCCACTACCTAGCAAAACATTGATTGGCTATGTTACCGTTGCTCAGCCCTTATCTTATAGCGTTGCTAGTTGCAGGTGCAAGATTTCCATGTGTCAACATGGTTTTGGTTATATCACTCTATTTATTGTTATTTAAATTAATGCACATATATATCTGGCAACGGTGGAAGGCTTGGCCTTTTGCTCAGTGTTTTGTTCCGCTTTTGCTGCACTAGTTTCGAGTACCGGTGTTATATTCCATATTTTGCGCTCCTAACATGCTCGGGGTTGTTATGGGGACCCTCTTGACCATTCGTTTTAGATTAAAACTTGTCTGGCAAGACCTAACTTTGGTACTACATTTGCTAAACAATTTAATAAAAATTTGCATAGGGCATAGCTACCCCGTGGATAATTAATCAACAACCCGGGCCAGTGCTCCTCATGAGTGTTGGTCCAACCCAGAGCCACTTGCGGGGCCACCTCGGGGCAACTCGAGGGATTTCTATCAGGCCACCGTACGTAGTGTTCATCCGGTCGTGTCCTGAGAACGAGATACGCGGCTCCTATCGGGTTCGTTGACACGTCGGGCGGTCTTGCTCGACTTGTTTTACCTTTCTTGAATGTCTGGCGCGAGGAATTCCGATTATACTTCGGGCTATCTCGAGGTTGCGGTTTTCCAGTGGAATTGCCTAGGAAATCACGGGATTCGTGGTCGAGGTTATTCCCGCGGCGTGTGGTTAGTTTGTGATGGATGAGTTGGAGCACCCCTGCAGGGTTAAATCTTTCGGAAAGCCGTGCCCGCGGTTACGTGGCAACTTGGAAATTTGTTTAACACCCGGTTATAGTTAACTTGAAGTAAACTCCAATAAAATACACCAACCGTGTGCGTAACCGTGACTGTCTCTGCTCGTGAACATGAATCGAGAGAGAACACGGTGGGGTTATGATTGACGTATGTAGGTGTTCAGGATCACTTAGTGATCAGACTAGCCAACGACCGTCTTACGTAGGCCACCACATTTACATTCATGTTCTCGTAAGTTAGCCACCAAATACATGCTTAGTGCTTGCTGCAGCCTCACCACATAACCAATTCCTCACCTAAAGGCTTACATAGTTTCGGTACCCGGGTTATGAGATTGCTGAGTCCCTGTGGCTCACAGATTACAACAATACAGGTACAGGTGTTGACGAGTACGTGCCACAGATGATGTGTCGCAGCTCCAGTGGGTGTATGATGAAGAACTTGGTCGGATGTATGTTACGTATCCAGATGAGTAGGGGGCTTCGTGGTGGTGATCCTGGGATAGCAAGACAGTTTATCATTGCTTCTTTTATCGTTTGTTTTCGTCCGTAGCCGGACCCTGTCTTCTGAATGATGTATGAATATTTGTGTGGACTTGTAAGCTAGCTTGTGGCGAGTGTAAGCCAACTCATATACTCATCTCTTCCTACATGTATGCAACGTTTTACTGTACTTGCGAAACGACGAGATGCGCTTCTATCCCCGTCGAGGCCTCGTGCCTTAATAGGGATAGGACCGCATCTTGGTCGTTACAGTGTCAATGTAGATGTGCAGCCCGCCGCCCACGTCAGGGGCGGCGGACGCGTTGGGCGGTGCAGGGCGACGCTCACCGCGCATGGCCCGCGGCTCCTGAAGCTCCTTGACTATGCTGGTGATGAACCCTCTCAAGCCTGGCGCCTCGCGCCGTGCTCCTTGCTTGTGAGGGCGCGCATCGAAGCGCGCCTCCAAGCGGTGCCCGAGCACCTCTCTCGTCGCTCCCGTCAGGTTAGGAGCTCTTCAGGCAGAAGCCCCCGAGCCCGCCCCGGTGGGGAGCGCCAGGGTCTCGCCTGCGGCGTTGACGGGCTCGACGACGCAACCCAGCCAGTCGCCGTAGCGATCGCTGGCGGGGCGGTAATGCAGCAGCTCGCGCGCCACTAGCAGCGTAGTCTGCGCATTCGCCGGCCTGCGGCGAGCGCGGGAGGATGATGCCGCGGCGAGGGAGAGGCCCGGAGTAGCGGCGCGGTCGCCGCGCCGCACGGTGGGCAGCGGCAAACGGATCCTACTGCTCGTGAGCAGCCGGGTCGGTGGCAGCGTTAGCTGCAGGAGGGGCGAAGCGGCACGGGACGCTGGGGCCCACGGGTGCCGTCTGGGCGACACGAGCAGCCCGGCGCTCAGGGCGAGCCCGGCGAGCCTTGGCCATGACAGCGACGGGGCGGAGATGAAGCGGAACTAGAGGGAGGATTCCGACAAGCCCCTCCTAGCGCCAAATGTCGGAAATTGGGCTCCGCAGACCCAAGAAGGTTCGAACTCTGGGGCGTGTGTGAAGATCCTTCCCAGCTCAAGTCACAAGCTCGCTACCCCACAGCCAAGCCTGGTCGAATGCGTGCAGCGAAGAAGATGGACACAAGGATTTACCCAGATTCGGGCCACCTTGTGGTGTAAAACCCTACTCCTACTTTTGGTGGATTGGCCTCACGAGGAGGTTTTGGGATGAACTAGTACAACGGCTGAGTGACCTCGCGAGGGCTCTTGGGTGAGGGTGGATTCGACACGACTCTAAGCATAGCAGACATAGTAAGGAAGCATGGATGAGTAAGCACAACAAGGCTCAAGCAGTTGCTACTCATGCTAAGTGGTTTCAACTATTTACTGTGACAAAGACACGTCATGCAAAGGAATGGGTTCAACTACCGAGAACATGTAACAGTTGAATCGTTATTGCCCTAATGCAGTAAAAGAGAGCAGGAGCGAGAAAGTGGGTTCATATCAGTATGCTCAAGGGGGGTTGCTTGCCTGATAGTTCTGAAGATAGTACTTTTCTTCATTAGTGTCAACGATGACATAGTCGGAACCATCGTCTACCGAGAAGGAACAAACACCGGCAAACAAGAAAGGACACATTCAATTCATGCAATGCACAAACGTGATGTATGACATGACAAGTTAAGGTACTGAATTGACCTAGAGGGATATTTAACCAAGTTAATTGAAGTGGAATTCAAACAAGTTTGAATTCCAACTCCAAATGATATTCTATACATTGCCCTAATCATAAAATTTCCTAGTTGGTGACGTTAACTTGTTCAAACATGCATGATCATGGCATAAACTGATTCATTGGATTTTTCTGATCATTTTTCATATATAAATTATTTTCATCTGAGTTATATATTATTTTCTACGAGTTTTAAAAGTTTTGAACATTTTCTAAAATAGATAAATCATTTAAGATTTATTTAAATTAAAGAAGCATTTACTACATCATCATGATGTCAGCCTAGCGTCAGCAGGTCAACGGGACCGTTCCAGTCAAATCTGACCAGTGGGGCCCGCATGTCAGTGGCTCACGTGCTAAGAGGAGTTAATTAAATCCTAATCAAATTCATTAAGGGCTGGGCCCACTAGTCACTGGCACAATTAGTTAACCTAATTATTTAACCCTAATACTATCTCTAAACTAGGATTAGTCAAAGGCTGGCCCCATGCGTCATAGACACGGGGAAGTCCATTAGCGCTAATTAAGCACGGTTTAGGCCGGCGGTTCGCTGGCGGTGACGACAGACGCGGCGGGGGTCGTTGGAAATCCTTCTCCGACAACCAAAACAACGACAGAGGGGCTCTGTGTGGAGCTGGGACTCGCCCGCATCTATCTGAGCTAGCGGGAGGGGCTGCGGTGGCTTGTGACTACGGTGGCGACGAACTTGGCGGCGGCCGGAGTTCGGCCATCGATGGCATCGACACTTCGGGGCACGGAAGGACCAACTGGTGGGTGCGCTCTGCTCCTGGGAACGTGCTGAGCACGGCGAAATGCTCGGGCGTGAGCTTTGCTAGCCCTGGCTACGACGGCGCCACAGCCAGCGGCGAGAGGCTCTCGGCTGTGGTGGCTAGTGCGGTTCGGGGGAGCAAACGAGCTCGGGAAGAGAGGGGAAAGAAAGAGAAGCTCACGGGGAACTCATGGGAAAACTCGGCTTGCCTTGGGAGGTCCTGCACGCAGCGAATCGACGACGCGGTTGTCGGCGACCAGATGTTGAAGATGAAGTCGGGGACAGCGCTGCAGGGCTCCGGCGGTCGTGTGCGTCGGCGTGTAGCTCCATGGCGATGAGGCGAAGCTCATGGGACGTGTCGCAGGGTCGAGGAGAGGGCGGTGGCTACGGCGTTCATGGCGGCGAGCTCACGGTCGTAGCGGCCATGGCGATGGGCAAGCGACGGAGATGCCAGGGGGCGAACGGAGGGGTCTGCTCGATCGGGACGGCAACACAAAGTTTATCCACGACGAGGACGTGGCGGGGGATGCGAGCAGGCGAGCGGGAGGTGGCGGGCTACGGGCACGCACGCGTCGGGCACACGCCCTCGGCCTCCTGGCGCGAGGACGAGGACGACTGGCGTCGGCTGGTGGGCTGGGTCGTCTAGCTGGGCCGCCAGGTAAGTTGGGCCAGGTTTGGTTCAGTTTTCTATTTTTCTTTGTGTTTCTATTATTGCAACTATGTTCTGATTTGATTAAAATACCAAATCACGTTCATAAATCCTAAAATTTATTATGGAAGCTATCTGAATTATTACAGAGCCCCATGCCAAGTTTCAGAATTATTGGAGCATGTACAATATTTATAGCAGTAAAATACTCCAATTCAAATACTATATGGGTTAATTTAAAATCCACAGATGGTCCAAAAATAGCTGCATCAATTTTATCTGAGGTTTTCACCCTTATCAAAAATGATGAACTTTTCTTAAGAGCATTTTGGTCTCACTAGAATTATTTTTAAGTTGAACCTATTTCAATTTCAAAGTGCTAGGGTTTGATCATTCCCCATTTCAGGTTCATTTGAATTTTAGCATGATGCATGGATGCCACTGATGCAACTAATGTGATTATTTGCAAACAACTTCTAGGGTTGTGACAAGAAGCAAGCCTTGGAGCAGCAAGAATTCATCGCGGAAGAAATCAAGAAAATAGAAGCAGCGGGATTGATCAGAGGAATGTGTATTTTGCGTCCCATCTAGCAAGCTCAACCCCGAGAAGTGTGTATTTGGCGTCCCATCTGGCAAGCTTCTTGGGTTCTTTGTATCTCACGGAGGCATTGAAGCAAATCCCAACCAGATCAAGGCAATTGAGCTGTTGGAGGCACCAAAGCGCGTCAAGGATGTGCGGCGTCTTGCCGGCTGCATCGCCACCCTGAGCAGGTTCATATAAAAATCTGTTGAGCACACCCTTCCGTTTTTCAAAATATTGAAAAAGGTAAGTCCCATGAAGTGGACTCTACACACAGAGGCAACACTGCAAGATTAGAAAAGGTACATGTCCTCTACGCCAACACTAGTTGCGCCAAAGCCACAAGAGTCCTTGCTACTGTATCTGGCGGCAACCAATCAAGTGGTCAGTGCTGCACTAGTGACAAAAAGAGAAGCACAGGAAGATGAGGCAGTAGCGGCAAGCCCACCAGTCGACAAACCGGAATCTTCTCCAGCAAGTCATGGTGCCGGCAAGTCATGCTTGCCGCAGAAATCAGATCAACCTGTTGTGAAGAAGAAGATTGTGCAACACCTGGTCTACTTTGTCATCTATGTTCCGCAGGGGGCTAGGTCAAGGTACTCCGGCGTATAGAAATTGCGCTTCGGGCACCTCATGGCCTCGAGGGAGCTGTGCCATTACTTCCATGCACATCAAATCACCGTCATCACTCACTTTCCTATGCAACGCATCCTGAGGAATCCAGAGGCCACCGACAAGATAGTAGAGTGGGCATTGGAACTGTCAAGGTTTGATTTGAACTTTGAGAGCATGACTACAATTCAGAGCAGGCCCTTGGCGGAGTTTATTGTAGAATGGATGCCAAAGCAAGATGAAGAAGTACCAGAAACAACCCTCCCCACCAAGGAAGTGACACAAGAATGGTCATGTAGTTTGACGAGGCTTTTTCACTGCAAGGCGCCGGTGCCGGCGTGCTACTTGTCGCACCCACCGGAGAGCACCTCAATTATGTGGTCCACATGCACTTTCCCAGGAAGGTGTCAACAAACAACATGGCTGAATACGAAGGGTTCCATGCCGACCTGCGAGTTACAATAGACATGGGCATAAGGAAGCTAATCATCCGAGGAGATTCACATCTGGTTGCGAGTCAAGTAAACAAGGATTACCAAAGCCCTTTGATGGAAGCTTATGTTGATGAAGTAAGGAAGATGGAAGAGCACTTTGACGGTATACAAATGGAGCACGTACCCCGTGCGGAGAATTGCATTGCGGATGACATGTCCAAGCGTGCTGCTTAGAAACTACCCGTGGAACCAAGAAGTTTTGTGCTCCGACTGACTCAACCATCTATGACGCCATAAATGCGGAAATCCAAGAAGAGAAAAATCAACTCCGGCGAATACTTTCTTGCAGAGCTGCCAACAGAAGCAAAGAAGGTTGCCGGAAACAACACGCTAGCCGGTGAGCAGGAAGCTCCGACAGAGCCTGTGGCTTTTGCCGTTGAAGCCAGCGCTCCCATGACAGAAGAGATGCCTTTAGTCATTGTCATCGAGCCGCAAGCTCCGACACGGGCACAACAGATAGTCCAGTATCTCCAAACAGGAGAACTTCCTTAAGAACAAGAAAAAGCTGAAAGATTAGCCTGGCAATCAATAATGTACATATTTGTGGACAACATCCTGCACAAGAGAAGGCCAAATGGGGTGAAATTGAAGTGCATCTGCCAGGAAGACAGACAAAATTTGTTGGCAGAGATACACGAGGGTGTGTGTGGTTCCCACATCAGGTCCCGCATGCTTGTCGGCAAGGCTTTCCGACAGCCCTTGAAGATGCCTTGGCGGTGGTCACAAGATGCGAAGCATGTCAGTTCCATGCCAAGCAGATACATCAACTAGGACAATCCCTTCAAACCATACCATTCTCCTGTCCCTTGTTGGTCCGAGGGCTCGACATGGTCGACCCTTTCCCCAGTGACACCGGGGGCTTCGAGTTCTTGTTCGTTGCAATCCACAAGTTCACAAACTAGACTGAAGTAGAGCCGGTGAGGAAGGTGACAACATAGACAGCTATCAAGTGTTTCAAGGGAATAGTTTGCTGTTTTGTGGTCCCCAACAGGATCATCACCAACAATGGCACACAATTCACGAGCCGCACCTTCATACAATACTACAAAGATCTTGGTTCCAAGATCTACTTTGTGTCAATTGCTCACCCCAGAAGTAATGGCCAAGTGGAGAGGGAAAATGCTGAAGTGCTACGTGGGCTCAGGACAAGGAATTTCGACAAGATGCGCAAGTGCGGAAGGCGCTGGATTGATGAGTTGCCAGAGGTTCTTTTGTCACTTAGAACGACACCAAATCAAGCCACCGCCCAGACACCCTTCTCCCTAGTTAACGATGCAGAAGCGATGCTCCCCAGACAAATCACATACGGGTCACTTCGAGTGCAAGCCTTCGACGAAGATGAGAAAGAGCAACTACGGCAAGATGATTTCACACTCCCCGAGGAAGATCATCTTCAGTCTGCCTTTTGTGCCGCTCGGTACCAGCAAGCTTTGCGCCACTATCATAGCCGCAATGTGCACGCCAGAAGCGTTGAGGAAGGTGGCCTTGGTCTTTCTCGGATCTGTTCCGCGAAGGGAACAAACAAGTTAACGCTGAAGTGGGAAGGCCCTTACCGGGTAGGATAAGTCACCAGGCCTGGCGCGGTTCGCCTAGAGACCGCATATGACACTCGGGTGCAGAACTCGTGGAATATCGAGCATCTTGAAAGTTCTACCCGTGAGGCGTGGTTGCAGGGCGTCCTGGCAACCCCTTTTGTGCAAGTTTACCGGAAGGGCATGTAATCCTTTGTACAGAGCCAGGTACTGACCATGTGCATAATCAATAAAGCTAAGTGTTCTACAACTTTTTGTCAAAGCACATATTTAAATTATGTATAGTTGTATGAAGTGTTGCGTTCATTTTTACTTGCGTGAAATGATTGACGGACCAGTAAGGTTCCTAGCCTCCTCTTTTCTCTTCTTTCTTTTTTCTTAAAGGATAGAAGGGACCCTTGCGTGCAAGTTTTCCTGGGGGAAGTGATGGTATGGATACCGAAATGACATTCAAGTTGATTATTTCCCGACAAGAAGTACAACAAAGGAAAGTGAAGTTATGAAAAATTTAAGGTCTTTGTTGTAAACGCCTTTTTTCCTTGAATGATTTTAACATTTTTATGAGAGAACCTACACGCAAAGGACCCTTGCCAAAATATTTCGTGCTCCTAGGTTGTTTCAATTCCGCCCAACAACCAAGGTAGCTGCACTGAGGACGGCAAGGTGGTCCTGTCGGCAGCAGCATTTTCGCGTTCCTAAAGCGCTCGCGGCAAGAATGTGCGCACAGGAAAGAATTTCCAATAAGCGTAGGGTTCATAAACATACAAGTGTGGAATCAAGCATGAAGAAAAACTGCCATTCATTCAAACAGATAAAATATATTACATCCATAAAACAAGGTGCGGTGCTAATCAAAACATAATTGATTTTATACATGCGCGGCACTGGCGACAAGGATGAAGCGGGAAGGTTTTCTACTCCTTCATCTTGACAGAACCGACCCTCTCGGAGATGAGAACGACAAGTGCTTCGGCAGAACTTGTGTCGACAACCTTTAGTAGCTTGGAGAAGGCCCTGGACAGGTTGATTCTGGAGTTCCGGAAGGCGATTTTCACCAGGAGCTTGTGGACGACGTCATGGTAGAGCTCGCGATACTCCTTGATAAAGTTGGCATCCATTTCTTCCTCATGTTTCTCCAATGCATCGAAGAGCCCCTTGAAGAAAAGGGATAGCCTGATGCTTTCCACCTAACTGCCGTCGCTGGAGAACTTCCACAGTTCCAGGGCCATGGAGGCTAACTTGGTGGAGAGCTTGTTGGCAATATTCACAAGTTGCTCTGTCCATCGTGCCAAGCTCTTCTTTAGCTCGTCAGAGGAGTGTGTAGCAGAGGCGAGCAGCTCTTTCTCCTCTCGGAGTTCTTCGACCTTGGCCCTTCCCTTGATCCTGGTGACCTCAAGATGCTTCTCCAAGCTGCTCAGCTTTAGCTTTAAGCCGGGAATGGAATCAGCGGCAACAGTGAGCTCTTGGGTCTTGATGGAGATTGTTGTCTGCAGTTACCCTAAGGTGTGAGCTGCCTTCCGTGCATCTTCTTTTAGCACCAAGATATCCTTTCCGGAAGCGGCAAGGTCTAGCTCCAATTGTCGCGCCTTCTTGTCCAACTCGACCTTGGCGGCCTCAACAACCTCAGCAGTCCTCACAGCCTCTTGAAGCTTGTCGGTGTGCTCTGTTGCTTGTGCTTCAATGGCCTCCTTATGCTTCAGCTCCAATTCTTGGATCTGTTGTCCAGTTGGGTGTCAAGCTTGGTGGCAATGTCTGCCTCCCGTGTGGCACGGTCCTCCTCATGAGAGTCGAGGGCAGCCTTGCGCTTGATGAGATCGGCAACAGCGGCGGCGATCCTTTGCTCAGCCTCCTCCCACGCTTCCTTCTCCTTGACCCTTTCGGAAATAAATTCTGCCACGGCCTTGGTGAGATCAGCTTGTTGGTTGGTGAGGTCTTGGCTGCTCTATGTGAACCAAGTGCACAACGCACCAATCCTGCTGAAGATAAATCAATCTAGTTGGCCAAACCAAACCGATAGATCGAAGAGAAATACAAAGCTATAACAATCATGCATATAAGAATTCAGTAAGGACTCAATATATTTTCATGAATAATCTGAAAATGAAATCACAATTCATTGGATCCCAACAAACACATCGCAAAGGAAGATTACATCAAATAGATCATCACGAAGATGCGATGAACTTTCTATTGAAGATCATATAGAGAGAGAGCCATCTAGGTAGTAGATATGGACCCGTAGGTCTATGGTAAACTACTCACACATCATCATGGAGGTAGCAAGGTTGATGTAGAGGCCCTTCATGATCGACCCCCCCTCCGACAGGGCATAGAAATAGTGCTCCAGATGGCCTCCCTTCGGAACAGAGACTTGGGGCGGCGAAAAAAGAATTTTGGCAGGCTCTCGGATGTTTTCATGATGTTAGAGAATATATAGAGACGGAATTTCGTAAAGATGTTATGGGTGGTGGTCCCAAGATATCAGGGCACATCCACCACTCTAGGCACGCCCTGTTGGCTTGGCGCCACCTCGTGTGGCCTCTGGTCTCTTTCCGAAGCTTCCAGGTCTTATTTTTGTCCAGCAAAAAATCATCAAAAAGTTTCAGGGCATTTGGACTTCGTTTGGTACAATATTCCTGAAAGGCCAAAAACAAGCAAAAAACGACAACTTGCACTGGGCACTAGGTTAATAGGTTAGTTCACAACAATGATATAAAAGAACATATAAATGCATATAAAGTATCGAAGAATGATGATATAGCAGCATGGAACAATAAAAAATTATAGATACGTTGGAGACGTATTAGCATCCCTAAGCTTAATTCCTTCTCGTCCTTGAGTAAGTAAATGATAAAAATGTATTTTTTACCCAATCATTTTAGGTATGATCTTTGAGAAAGGATGAACTAATAAACATCAAAATAGTAATATCCATAAACATAAGCAACATAATCATTAACTTTCAAAATATTTGATCCCTAAATAACGATACTCCCCAATCATTTTATGATATTAGCATGGCATGAGTCCGTCTTCACCACGTAAGTACAAATCATGAGCACCACGGTATGAAGACATGCAATTGGATCATACTTCTAACGCGCTTCACCATTTTCAACCTCACTCAATACATGAGCTTGAACCATGGATATAGCATATGGGTGGAATAGAATATGGTGGTACATATCAAAAGGATTCAAAGTGCAATGAAAGTCTCGCATCAACTAGGCGGACCAACGGGCTATGGAAATGCCCATCAATCGATATCAAAACGAGGATTAGGGACTGCCATGCAATGGATGCACTAGAGCTATTAGTGTATGAATGCTCAGCGGAAGCTAAGTGGGTGTGCATCCAACTTGATTCCTCATGAAGACCTCAGGCATTCGAGGAAGCCCGTTATCGGAATATACAAGAAAAGTTCTATAATGAAAGATTCCCACTAGCATATGAAAATGACAACTCAGGAGACTCTCTATATGAAGAACATGGAGCCACTTTGAGGCATAAGCGTGGTAAAGGATAGTAGCAAAGTCCCTTCTCTCTTTTTCTCTCATTTTTTTTTCTTTTTTCTTTTTCTTTTCTTTTTTCTTCTTTTTTTCTTGGTGGGCTCATTTGGCCTCCCCCATTTTTTTTCATTTTTCGTCCGGAGCTCATCCCGACTTTTGGGGGAATCATTACTACATCATCCTTTCCTCACTGGGACAATGCTCTAATAATGATGATCATCACACTTATATTTACTTACAACTCGATATAACAACTCAATGATGAAAAAGAAATGACTCTATATGAATGGCTCTGGCAGTATACCAGGATGTGCAACGATATAGTGTAACATGTAAACAATGATGAACGATGCCCGCGCCACAAATACTATGTCAGCTACATTATCACGCAAGGCAATATAATGATGAACACAAAAGTCATGTGATGTAACGGTGAAAGTTACATGGCAACATATCTTGGAATGGCTATGGAAATGCCATAATAGGTAGGTATGGTGGCTGTTTTGAGGAAGATATAAGGACGCTTATGTGTGATAGAGCATATCATATCACAGTGTTTGGATGCACCGACGAAACTGCACCGATCCGAGGTGAGAATGGGAAATGTATGGTACCGATGAGGCTAGGATTATATGGAAAGGTAAGTGTGCGTACATCCATGGATTCACATTAGTCATAAAGAACTCATATACTTATTGACAAGCCTTATTATCTCTCTCGAAGCAAAGTACAAATGCATACGCTAAGGTAGGAGGTTGGGAGGAGTTACCATTGCACGCCTCCGACCCGAACAACACTAGTATTTCAATGAGGAATAAGAATGCTCACACGTCATCATCATGCCATAAACAATATTTAGATGAGTAACAAGTAACACGCTTTAACTACCGATATTTCTACCGACCAACAATCATGTACTCATGCCCTTTCATATTACTACATCAATATTATTAACCCACAGTTTCTCTTATAAGGTGAGCTACATCGAGGTTTTGATTATACACTCCTTTAATACCTATCCTTTCTGGACTAGTCTTATAACCCATGCAAATTACTGTTACTATTTTTAAGACTCTCAAAAGATATAAGTGAAGCACATAGAGTATTTTAAGTGAAGCACGAGAGTTCAATTATTTCTATAAAATCTACATGCCACCATGCTCTAAAAGATATAAGTGAAGCACTAGATCAACTGCTTACCTCAAAAGATATAAATGAAGCACATAGAGTATTCTAACAAATCATGATGAAACATGTGTCTCTCTCAAATAGGTGTGTCCAGAAAACAATTATTGTGGAAAACTAAAAATAAAGCAAACTATAATATATGATGCTCCAAGCAAAACACATAGCATGTGATGAATAAAAATATAGCTCCAAGTGACATACTGATGGAATGGAGACGAAAGAGGAGATGCCTTCCGGGGCATCCCCAAGATTAGACGCTTGATTCTTCCTAGAATTTTACCTTGGGGTGCCTTGGGCATCCCCAAGATTAGGCTCTTGCCTCTCCTTATTCCTTCATCCATCGTGATCGCACCCAAAACTTGAAAACTTCAGCACAAAAAACTCAACAGAAAACTCCATAGATCCGTTAGTATAATAGGTAAATCAAAAACCTTAGGTACTATTATAAATTGATTCATATTTTATTATTGCATAAGGTACTGTATTCTAACTTCTCCATGGCTTATAAACCCCGATATAATCCATAGCATCATCAAACAAGCAAACTTTGCAAGCAAAAATAGAATATGTCTAAGACAGAACAGTCTGTAATAATCTGCACAAACACCATACTTCTATAACTACGCAAATTCAGATAAATTAGGAGAAGCTGCGAAATTTGTATAAAAATACTATCAAAAAGACGGTCCAGTAAAATCAGACAATTCTACACTGGACACAAAATTTTCTTGTTTTTGCATCGTATCAGTTCTACTATCTTCCAAATCAATCCCAAAGGATTTACTTGGCACAAACACTAATTGAAACATAAAACACAATCATTACAGTAGCAATGATCGTGTAAACACACGAAGAAAGAAAGTAAAACAAAAATTTAAAGGTAACTATTGGGTTGCCTCCCAACAAGCGCTATAGTTTTATGCCCCTAGCTAGGCATAATGCATAGTATCAAGTGTTGTCATCCTTGACTTCAAACTTCTGAATTATGCAACCATGCTTCCTAGTGCTTTTAACACATAACTTATTAATAACCACACTCCTAAGGACAAAGGGAGGAGCTTTTATGATAGGTTCATTTATTACATTAATGAAATTGGGGCGCACACTAATCATTTTAAGATCGTCATTCTTTTTATCTGGTGCATCACTAGTAGGCTTAGGGACATACATAACCTTGGGACTCTTAGATGTAGGAACTTTATCAATAGTTTTAGTAGGAACAAAAGCGGAGCCCATTTTATTAAGTGTTTCTTCCAACATATTGATTCGAGAGGGACTTTGTCCTAGGTCTTCACTAACCTTTGGCTCATTTTCTTTTAGCATCTATAGCATAATTCCTACTTTGGAACCAACTTGAGTTACTTGATTATGGACCTTCTTGTCTAGATTTTCAATGTGCTCAATAGTAGGCATCTTATTTTCTATAGCATCTATCCTACGCATAACATCTTCCAATGTCAAAACGGTTCCATTAACAATAGTAGGAGGTGATCCTACAATATTTTCAATAGCATGGTCATCCCAAGTGTGACTCATTAAGAAATCACCACGTGTAATGGTGTCAAGAACAAATCTATACCAAGTCGTCACACCCGCCTAAAAGTTACGATGCAGAACATTCGTGGATCACTTATGAGTTGACCTATTTTGAGCATTGCAAATCCTATACCATGCACCTTTTGAACTCTCTCCTCCCCTTTGTCTGAAACTAAGCACTTCATTCTCGTGAGTACACGAAGTAATAGAAGAACTAGCCCTGATAACAAGCAAGCAAGTAAACTAGATAGTAAACTACATAACTAAGCAAATAGAAATATTTTTGTATTTTTCGATTTTTATATAAAGAAAAACATAACAAAAAATAAAAAGTAGAACAAGTGAATGATAATTTGTGTGAAGGCAGTTGATAAGAATTTGGTGATACTCCTCGGCAACGGCGCCAGAAATTCTTCCTGCTGCTTGTAAACTGTGTTGGGATTTTCCCCGAAGAGGAGTCGAGATGCAGCACAGTAGATATAAGTATTTCCCACAGTGAGAACCAAAGTTATCAAACCAATAGGAGGACCACGAAACTTCCCATCTTCAGCACCTACACACAAAAGAGCAAACACTTGCGCCCAACTCAGGCAAGAGGGTTGTCAAGCCCCTTGAACTCGTTACTTGCAAGTGATAAGTAGTGATAGATAGATAATATAAATATAAAATAAAATAATAGTAAATAAATGGTAGCAATATTTTTGGAGATTTTGTAATATATATTTTGTGAAGACCCGGGGGCCATAGTTATCGCTAGAGGCTTCTCTCTCGAAGAAAGCATACAGTGGGTAAACAAATTATTGTTGGGCAATTGATAGAAAAGGTTATGCAATATTTATTTGCGGCGATTATCATGTATATGGGCATCACGTCCATAAGCAAGTAGACTAACTCCTGCCTGCATCTACTACTATTACTCCACACATCGGCCACTATCCAGCATGCATCTAGAGAATTAAGTAAAAACAGAGTAATTCTTGGAGCAAGATGACATGATGTATACAAAGTAAATCCAATCAATACGAATAAACCCCATCGTTTTCCCATTAATGGCAGTAACACAATACGTGTCTTGACCCCTTTCGTCACGAGGATAGAGCACTGCAAGATTAAACCCATCACAACACACCACTCTCGCTGAAGATAAATCAATCTAGTTTGCCAAACCAAACCGATAAATAGGAGAGAAATACGAAGCTATAAAAATCATGCATATAATAATTCCGTAAAGACTCTATATTTTCATGAATAATCTGAACATAAACCCACAATTCATCAGATCCAAACAAACACATCGCAAAGGAAGATTACATCAAATAGATCATCGTGAAGATGCGATGAACTTTGTATTGAAGATCATAGAAAGAGAGAGCCATCTAGGTTCTAGCTATGGACCCGTAGTTCTGTGGTAAACTAATCACACATCGTAATGGAGGCAACAAGGTTGATGTAGAAGCCCTCCATGATCGACCCCCCTCCGACAGGGCACCGGAACAGGGCTCCAGATGGCCTCCCGTCAGAATAGAGACTTGCGGCAGCAAAAAAAGTATTTTGGATAGCTCTCGGGTGTTTCCCAATTTTAGAGATTATATAGAGGCGGAATTAGGTCAGGATGCTGTGGGAAGTGGTCCCAACCCATCAGGAAGTGGCCACCCCCCCGGGTGCGCCCTGTTGGCTTGGCCCCAACTCGTGTGGCCTCCTCTCTCCCTTCGAAGATTCTAGGTCTTATTTTTGTCCAGAAAAAATCATCAAAAAGTTTCGGGGCATTTGGACTTCGTTTGGTGCAGTATTCCTGAAAGGCCAAAAACAAGTAGAAAACAACAACTTACACTGGGCACTAGGTTAATAGGTTAGTTCACAAAAATGATATAAAAGAGCATATAAATGCATAGAAAGTATCTAAGAATGATAATATAGTAGCATGGAACAATAAAAAATTATAGATTGCGGTCCAGCTAGCCTCAGCGGACGCCTCCTTAGCGATCACCCCAATGCTGGCGTCTACGTCGATATCACCAACCGAGGGCAGATCTACATAATTAGGAGAAGAAACAGAAAAATCGAATTCAGAAGAAGTTCAAGAAGACAAAAAAGAAGAGAAAATCAAGAAAGGAAAAAGGTTTCGACGGCAAGGGAGCTCAAATGCACTACAGGAATCAGGTACTTTGCCGTCTGCCATGGCAGACGGCAAAGGATAGGTTCGCGGACGGCAAAATCCTTTGTCGTCTACCAGTAGACGGCCCCACTTCCGGCACAGAAAACTCCGGTAAAGGGGTGCTTTGCCATCTGCTTTATAACAGCGGACGACAAACATCTTTGTCGTCCGCCGTGTAGGACCTGCAGACGGTACAACGAGCGGACGACACAGTAGTACGGTTAGCCCCGTTAGGTGGCTAACGGCAGCGTTTGCCGTCTGCCCACAGACGGCAAAGAGTCAAGCTCCTTTGCCGTCTGCCATAGACGGCAAAGTGGCGAGATGGGCCAGTTGGCCAGATGGGCTACTGCAACACTTTGCCATCTGCCAGCCGACGGCAAAATGTCATACTTTGCCGTCTGCCAGTCGACGGCAAAGTGACCAAATGGCTCAGGCCTGGTGCTCCCAGGTTGCACAGGTTGCTGCCACATGTCACCTTTGCCGTCGGTGGCAGACGACAAAGCTCCATTTGCCGTCGGTGGCAGGCGGCAAAGTGCCTCTATTGCATCTTTTTTGTTTGTTTTCTGTTAATTCCCTGCATTTGCACATCACATATATGATATATATACATTTTTAGAAAGAGGCATAGGCCATGTATCCAACATTATGATGAAAGAGGCATAAGCCATGTAATCCAACATTATCATGGAATATTTCACAAGAGAACACATAGGCTAGCAAAATACATAGTTTCCAAGTGAATCAAAACACATAGGCTAGCAACATATCCATGCTTCCATCAATTAAAACAGAAATTAAACACTAGCAGTCCATCAATGGTAGCTTCCAAGTGAATCAAATCTACAAAAAAAGAAGTAATTAAGACAGTTAGAAGAAGAAGACTAGAACAAGAAGAAGAAGAAGACTAGAACAAGAAGAAGAAGAAGAAGAAGAAGAAGAAGAAGGAGAAGACAAGAAGAAGAAGTAGAAGAATATGGAGGAGTAGAAGATGAAGAAAAAGAGCTAACTTAGGTAAATAGGGCAAGTATTAGGTCATTATTAAGGTAATTATGCCATTTTTGAGCTAACCGAGCTTATTATGTCAATTTGGAGGAAAACAAGCTAAGTATATGACATTTATGACCTAACCAAGGTTATTTTGCTATTTTTGACCTAACTAAGCTACTGTTGGAGATATGCCCTAGAGGCAATCATGTATAATGATATTTCCTATGTGTTTATGAATAAAGATAGTCCTTGGACATTATCAGTGAGGTGTATTAACAAGTACGTGACTTGTTTGTGAGACTATGCATTGTATGATAACTGTCCTAAATGGTCCCTAGTCGAAAGGGCTGTGTGGACGCACAACCAGTTAGACTAGCATATGACACGATGGATGGTCCGGTATCACTGACCATGTAGCAACGGATGCTACCCGGATAATATTGACTCAGAAAGATCTGGTCGGATTTGACGTAGTCGGATCCGAGTCGAGATAAGGTCTGAGTTGGACAGACCCAACTATGAGACGCAGCGATAGGTCATCTGTGAGTCTCTAGTACAACATACGTTCTATGTCCTAAGACCTGAGCTGTCGCATGTACTCGGGATGGTGACAGACTTGCTTTGGGCCGACCAAACGCTACTCCGTGATAGGGTAGTTATAAAGGTAGGTTTCGGGCTTGTCCAGACCCATGCTGCGAGACGTGGTCGAGCAAGATGGGATTTGCCCTTCCGATGTGGAGATATATACTCTGGGCCCCTCAGGTGATCGGGCCTGGATAAACATGGCTATGCGATGAGGATTGTGAGATAATCCGAAGTGTTGGTCAGATTCATCGGAATGGGAAAGAGGTCGTGCTGCAACAAGGATGACCATGTCGCCTTGAGCATGTCAACATATATCGTGAGGCAAAGGGAATAGAAGTGTGAAGTACAGGTTCGCCTAACCAGCTTCATCGGACACTTGGAGTCAGCACGCTTTGCTAGAGGCCGCTACTGACTAGTCGAGCCGGATGTAATCTGACTCTCGACCAGGTGAACGAGAACCTAAGGGGTCGCGCGCTTAAGGGAAGGAACTACACGTGGGCTTTAGGATCCGTGCGAGGCCCAAGAGTTGAGCCCGCGACGGATGCCCATATATAGTGGAGGTGCGGCACACCCATCCGGTTGATCGCTTGGGCGCCGTCATTAGGGCTTTGCATGTGTTGCAACTAGCCACCTCCACTCGCCGCCGAACTGTGTGATCGGACCTAGCAGTCTGCCGCACGGTGTTCCTCCTGCACGCACGGATACCGTTAGAGGCGGTGCACTTGCGTCGCTCCGGCAAACCTGTACATGGGATCCGACGACCGGGTGCGCGAGGGAGATCGGATCGGCTGTTCGAGGGAGATCGAACGAGGAGGAGATGGACCACGCGAACGCGCTGCCCCAACTCTACTTCCGCTGCACGGCACTGCGCGTCTATTGGTAACAAGTTGTGATCCATCTCCGTAACATGTTCTTGGATGTTCCGTGCGTAGGAAATTTTTTAATTCGCATGAGATGCACCTACAGTAGAACCCAACAGTGGTATCAAAGCCTCTGCTATAGGATTTGGATTCAGATCGGATGCATATTGGATATGTGGAGCCGATAGATGAGATATGTCGTCGTTCAGGAGATCGGCTATGTGCACTGTTGATGAGATCAACTGCATATCGGGGTCATTAAGGCTATATTTTCTGTCCATCGGAATCGATGAGGTCGTGACACAACCTACCCCTACCGGTCGGTATCCGCCATCGGGGTTAACAGTGAAACGTAAATCCGAATCGGGTTCGCGATGATCGACGAGATCGGTCAGATCAGAAAATCCGGCGTGATCGGAATACAAATCCGCCGGCAGGACCGCCGTGCGCGTAGCGCCTTGTATTTCATACACGATCACACAAACTGGTAGAATGCGATTCTATGCACAACTTTGTTTTGCAGGTTTGATGTGAATAGTATGGCTCATGTGTATGTGATGCATGTTTGTAACTTAACATGACCTGCGTGTCATGATTGTCAGCCGGCAGGAGCCAAAGTGCTATCATTATATTGTATAACGACCTGCGCGTTGACTTGTGATTCTCGTTAAATTCATATGGAGTTCCGCTCTGGTCATCGGAGTTGGAGCCGGCCTGGAAGGACATCCATGAAGGAGCCATACTATTTCACATATTTATGTTTATATGTGATTGATATTGCTTCTTGTTTTCTATGCATGTTATTATGGTAGAAAGATCCCTCATTAATATCAAGCACATTGCCATTCCATATGTTGCAGCTTCGCACGTCAAGTACATCTAGTGGTGGGCTCATAAAATTGAGGTGCTACTAGGTGTCCTTGAACTGAATGGTTGGTGTCGGACACGGACATGCACTGCATCAGGTTAACTTGACAAGGCTATCAAAACGGTTTTGGGCCTTGTGGCAAAGAAGGTCGGGAGCCGGGGTATGAGATACCTACCCGACCGACAGGAGTCGTATAGAGATACGATTAGCAAGGAGTTTCTTACCGAATAGGCAAGTTGGCTAGCAGTGATGCTAAAGCTCACTAGTCGCTCGCGCAAGACGGGTCCTAGATCACTGAGAGTTCGCGGAGGGATGCTGACTTCAGTGGGAGTAGTTCTGTTTAAGGCTTGAATTGCTCTACATAAACACATTGCTTAGTGATTGCATATTTTCTGTTGTAGATCAATGGCACCACCTGCTCAACCCAACTTTGTATTGAAATCAATTCTGGAAAAAGGATAAACTGAATGGAACAAACTTTACCACCTGGTATAGAAATTTGAGAATTGTTCTCAACCACGATAAAAAGGAACATGTTCTAGAGGATCCACTTCTACAGGAACCTGCCGAGAATGCTAGTGCCACAACCAAGAACGCCCATCAGAAACTCGTTGATGAATCAAACGAGATCAGCTACCTCATGCTGGCTTGTATGGAGCCCGATTTGCAATAGCATTTCGAAAACGTTGAGGCTTTCGATATGATCGAGAGTCTCAAGATCATGTTTCAGGTGTAGGTTAGGACCGAAAGGTTCAATGTCTGGCAATCCTTGACGGATTGTAAGCTGAAAGTGGGTGATCCACTAAGCCCGCATGTGATCAAGATGATAGGGTACGTGCAAGTTTAGATCAGTTAGGCTTCTCACTTGGGGACGAGCTGTCCACGGATGCAATTCTGGGTTCTCTTCCACCTAGCTATGGGATGTTCGTCTCGAACTATCATATGCACGGCATGGATAAGAAGCTAACTAAATTGCATGGGATGCTCAAGGTGGCAGAGCAAGATATTAAGAAAGGCACGCATCAAGTGTTGATGGTGCAGAACTCAGCTAAGTTCAAGAAGAGTTGGTCCAAGAAAAAGGGCAATGCAAAGGGCACAAAGAAGGTTGTCTGCGCCGTTGCGCCGAAGCCGGGACCGGACTCAAAGACCGTTTGCTTTCATTGCAAGGAAACTGGTTACTGGAAGAGGAACTGTAGCAAGTGGCTTGCTGAGCATGGCAAGAAGGCCAGAAATGCTTCTTCAGGCAAAGGTACACTTGTTACATATGTTATAGACATTTACCTTGCTGACATACCTAGTATCTCTTGGGTATTTGATACCGGATCGGTTGTTCGTATATGCAACTCGATGGAGGTCGGCACAAGGGGAGATTGACATCAGGGTCGGCAACAAAGCAAGAGGTGCTGCGTTGGAGGTCGGCACGTTGCAGCTCAAGCTTCCTTCTGGATTTATTTTGGAATTGAATAATTGTTATTACATTCCCGCACTTAGTCGGAACATTATTTCTGCCTCATGCATGATGAGTCAGGGTTATGAATTCAGTTTAAAGGACAATGGTTGTTCATTTTATTTGAATGGAATGTTCCATGGCTATGCACCCATTGTAGATGGGCTATTTATTCTGAATCTGGAAACGGAACCAGTCCATAACATGAATGTCAAGAGGCATAAGCCTAATGAGATAAATCCGACATACTTCTGGCATTGCCGGTTTGGACACATTAGTCTGAAACGCATGAAGAAGCTCCATGATGATGGACTCCTAACTTCGTCTGACCTTGGATCATTTGAGACATGTGAATCATGCTTGCTAGGCAAGATGACTAAGTCTCCTTTTGCAAAGAGTTGCGAAAGGGCGTCCGAGCTGTTGGAGCTTATACACAGTGATGTGTGTGGTCCAATGAGCACAACGGCCAGAGGTGGCTATCAGTACTTCGTGACTTTTACTGACGACTTGAGTAGATATGGATATAACTATTTGATGAGGCACAAGTCAGAAACTTTTGAAAAGTTCAAAGAGTTTCAAAACGAGGTTGAAAATCAACTCGGCAAGACAATAAAGCTTCTGCGATCAGATCGTGGAGGTGAGTATATGAGCCAGGAGTTTGATGATCATCTGAAAAGCCGAGGTATAGTACCTCAGCTCACACCTCCGGGTACGCCGCAGAGAAACGGCGTGTCAGAACGGAGAAATCGAACCTTGTTGGACATGGTCCGATCGATGATGAGCAAATCGGATTTACCCTTGTCATTCTGGGGATACACTCTAGAAACTGCAGCTTTCACACTTAATAGGGTACCATCAAAGTCCGTAGATAAGACACCACATGAGATGTGGACCGGGAAGAGTCCTAGTTTGTCTTTTCTAAAGATTAGGGGTTGTGAAGCATTTGTCAAGCGACTCATGTCGGACAAGCTTACACCTAAGTCGGATAAATGCATATTCGTGGGATATCCGAGGGAAACCTTGGGATACAGCTTCTACAACCGAGAAGAGAACAAAGTGTTTGTTGCTAGGAATGGGGTTTTCCTAGAGAAAGAGTTTCTCAGTCGGGGAGCCAGTGGGAGAACGGTGCAACTCGAAGAAATTCGAAAGCCACTCAGGTACGACTCGGCTGGTGATGAGATCATACAGGAGTCGGTCAAGGAACCCGTAGTGGAGTCGGCACCGGAGCCACGGAGGTCAGAAAGATTGCGTAGAGTGCGCGACATGTTGCTGCTAGAAAGCGACGAGCCAGCCACGTATGCAGAAGCGATGGTGAGCCCAGATTCCGAGGCATGGCTAGAGGCCATGAGATCCGAGTTAAAGTCCATGGATGATAATCAAGTCTGGGACTTGGTTGATCCGCCACCTGGCGTAATTCCCATTGGTTGCAAATGGGTCTTTAAGAAGAAAGCCGATGTGGATGGAAATGTTCAGATCCACAAAGCCCGGCTTGTCGTTAAAGGTTATGGACAAGTTCAAGGAATTGACTACGACAAGACCTACTCGCCGGTAGCGATGCTAAAGTCGTTGAGGATCATACTAGCTATAGCTGCATATTTCGATTATGAGATATGGCAGATGGATGTCAAAACGGATTTCCTTCATGGAAATTTAAAGGAGGATGTATACATGATACAGCCTGAAGGTTTTGTCGATCCAAATAATGCTAGTAAAATATGCAAGCTCAAGAGATCCATTTATAGACTGAAGCAAGCAGCTCGGACTTGGAACATTCGTTTTGATGAAGTCATTGTTGACCTTGGTTTCATCAAGAACGAAGAGGACTATTGTTTATACAAGAAGTCTAGTGGGAGCTCAGTAGTATTTTTGATCTTGTATGTGGATGACATACTGCAGATCGGAAATGATGTTTCGATGCTGAACTCAGTCAAGAAATCATTGAATGGCAAGTTTTCGATGAAAGACCTTGGAGAGGCAGTGTACATTTTAGACATCAAGATCTATAGAGATAGATCGAGGAGGCTGCTCGGCTTAAGCCAGAGCACGTACATAGACAAAGTGTTGAAGAGGTTCAACATGAGTTAGGCCACGAAAGGGTTCTTGCCCGTCTCACATGGTATAAGGCTAAGCAAGACTCAGAGTCCTACGACTTCTGATGAGCGAAACTGGATGAGTAGGATTCCGTATGCTTCGGCAATAGGATCCATCATGTATGCCATGCTATGTACTTGGCCTGATGTTGCCTATGTAATAAGCTTAACAAGCAGATACCAGGACGACCCAGGTGAGAGTCACTAGGCAGCGGTGAAAACTATCTTGATGTACCTGAAAAGGACTAAAGAGCTGTTCCTAGTTTATGAAGGTGAGGAGGAGCTCTGCGTAAAGGGTTACACTGATGCTAGTTTGCAAACCGACAGGGATGATTGTCGATCGCAAACTGGATTCGTGTATATAATGAATGGAGGAGCAGTGAGCTGGACGAGTTCCAAGCAAGATACGGTGGCCGACTCTACAACAGAGGCCGAATACATTGCAGCTTGTGAAGCCGCAAAGGAAGGTGTTTGGATTCGGAAGTTCCTGGAGGATCTTGGTGTGTTCCCGGGCTGGGCAAAACCGTTGGACCCGATTGTGACAGTTCACGTGCCATAACACAGCCCAAGGAGCCGAGACAACAACACAAGACCAGGCACATAGACCGAAAGTATCACCTGATATGAAAGCTCGTAAAGAATGGTGATTCTAATTTATGAAAGATTCATACGGATGAAAATATTGCAGATCCCTTGACTAAGATGCTTCCACAACCCAAGCATGACGGGCACATTAGAGCTATGGGCATTCGATGTCTATTTGATTGACTCTAGTGCAAGTGGGAGACTGTTGGAGATATGCCCTAGAGGCAATCATGTATGATGATATTTCCTATGTGTTTATGAATAAATATAGTCCTTGGACATTATCAGTGATGTGTATTAACAAGTACGTGACTTGTTTGTGAGGCTATGCATTGTATGATAACTGTCCTAAATGGTCCCTAGTCGAAAGGGTTGTGTGGACGCACAACCAGTTAGACTAACATATGACAAGGTGGATGGTCCGGTCTCACTGACCATGTAGCATTGGATGCTAGCCGAATAATATGGACTCAAAAAGATCTGGTCGGATTTCTACGTAGTCGGATCCGAGTCAAGATAAGGTTTGAGTTGGACAGACCCAACTATGAGATGCAGCGATAGGTCATCTGTGAGTCTCTAGTATAACATACGTTCTATTTCCTAAGACCTGAGCTGGCGCATGTACTCGGGATGGTGACAGACTTCCTTTGGGCCGACCAAACGCTACTCCGTGACAGGGTAGTTATAAAGGTAGGTTTTGGGCTTGTCGCAACATGGGACTTGCCCCTCCGATGAGGACAAATATACTCTGGGCCCCTCGGGTGATCCAACCTGGATAAGCATGGCCATGCGATGAGGATTATGAGATAATCCGAAGTGTTGGTCGAATTCACCGTAACGAGAAAGAGGTCGTGCTGCAACAAGGATGACCATGTCGCCTTGAGCATGACAACATATATCGTGAGGCAAAGGGAACAGAAGTGTGAAGTACAGGTTCGCCTAACCAGCTTCATCGGACACTTGGAGTCGGCATGCTTTGCTAGAGGCCGCTACCGACTGGTCGAGCCAGATGTAATCTGACTCGCGACCAAGTGAACGAGAACCTAAGGGGTCGCGCACTTAAGGGAAGGAACTACACGTGGGCTTTAGGATCCGTGCGAGGCCCAAGAGTTGAGCCCGCGACGGATGCCTATATATAGTGGAGGTGCGGCACACCGATCCGGTTGATCGCTTCGGCACCGTCATTAGGGCTTTGCATGTGTTGCAACTAGCCACCTCCACTCGCCGTCGAACTGTGTGATCGGACCTAGCAGTCCGCCGCACGGTGTTCCTCCAGCACGCGTGGATACCGTTAGAGGTTGTGCACTTGCGCCGCTCCGGCGAGCCTGTACGTGGGATCCGACGACCGGCTGCGCGAGGGTGATCAGATCGGCTGTTCAAGGGAGATCGAACGAGGAGGAGACAGACCAAGCAAACGCGCTGCCCTAACTCTACATCCGATGCACGGCACTGCGCATCTAGTGGTAACGAGTTGTGATCCATCTCCGTAACATGTTCTTGGATGTTCTGCGCGTAGGAATTTTTTTAATTCTGTAAATGCATCTAGTGCCTCTTAGTGATTTTGGTGTATTGAAGACTTATAGGTTAAGGGACTAATATGTTTGTGAGTGTACACAGGCTCTATAAGTCGATGAGGAGTTTGGTATATTCGAAAGAATATTGACCCCTAAAAATGAATGTCTTCAACTGAAGACTTTGCTGAAGACTTTGGTATTTCCTGAAGACTTTGATGTTAAAGAAGACGGTGTGACCTTGAAGACATTAATGAGGAATATGAAGCATGAAGACTTTAGTTTTTATTGTCTCCTTTCTTTTCTTGATTCATAGGAAACTCCGTACTATTAAAGGGGGTTGAGGTAAAACTAAGGAAAAATTTCCAACTGATGCTCAACTCAAAAGCCTCAACATAACCCAATCCTTCGAGTGAAGCCTTTGGAAACCTCTTGCAGTTCAGTCAAGTTCTTCAGAGACAGAGACGATGTTCTTCTGGTCTCTGAGGAAATTGGTCTGACTGAGGAGTTAGGATTTCGCCACTGCGAATTGCCTACAAGTGAGGAATATGATAAGCCCTGAGGAATTTGACAGTTCAAATTCCGACCGTTGCTATCCTTTGCGCCAGCTGTCCAGATATTCTATCCACCTAACGGTCATATCATTGGGGGGCATTTATGTCTTATCATGTCGGGATGCATCCTGGCTATAAATAGCCGCCCCCCACAACCACTAGCTGGTTGGCTGCTCTGAGAGAGAACTTGACACTTGTCATTTGAGAGCATCCCATTTCCTCGAGTACTTTGAGCGAAAATCATCAGTGAGGAAAAACCCAAAAACCCAAACCACCAAAAACCAAAGTGATTGAGCATCACTGAAGAAATTGTTCCTGTGTGGAACCGACGCTTTTTACCTTTGAAGACTGTGTATCTTCCAGACGGTTAGGCGTCATGGTCTAGTGCATCCTGCTGTCAATTGGGGATCGCCGGGTGACCGTGGTCTAGAGCATCCAGCAGTAAATTGTGGATTGCCGGGTGACCAGATTGTGAGGGTTTTGGAAGTCTACCCTGAAGACTTACCACGAGTGTTGGGCGAGGTCTGTGTGACCTTAGCTCAAGGAGAATACGGTAAGGACTGTGTGTCCTGGGACTGTGTGTCTTTTGGTTTAAATACCAGGCCGCTCCAAACCAGACGTACAACTGTCACAACAGTTGGAACTGGGTTATCAAATCACAGTCTTCATCGAGCCTCTGGTTCTATTTCCTCAACCCTTTCATTTCCTCGCATATCTGTTGATGAAATTGATCGTTACTGTTTGAAGAATTTGACTGAAGACTTTCTCAATTTCCTCACCCCAAATTCTTCAGTCACCGTATCATCCGCCTGCTTATCCTGTTCATGCTATTCATGCTCTGTGTATGTTTCATTTCATCATGATGACTATGCTGTTAACATGTTTCACATGCAGTTGAGTACTTATTCCGCTGCTAGTAGTTCGTCACTTAGCTAATTCCTCAACTAGTATTTCCTCAAGTGACGAATTTGTAAAAATCGCCTATTCACCCCTCCTCTAGTCGATATAACGCACTTTCAATTGGTATAAGAGCAAGGTACTCCCTTGTTCTGTGTGATTTTGGTTTAACCACCTGGAGTTTTAGTTATGTCGACTGCAGGCATGATCAAGGTCTCAGCTGGGTGTCCTACCTTCGATGGGACAGACTACCCTTACTGGAAGAACAAGATGCGCATGCATCTCGAGGCAATTGACAACGATCTCTGTATGTTGTGGAAAATGGTGTTCCCCGCGTCACTCCCACTGTTACTGCTGCTGATGTGAAGAGATTCAAGCAACTCGACTCTCAAGCAAAGAATATCATATGTGGCCATCTGAGCAAAGGTCAATATGGCAGAGTGAGTGCTTTGGAGACTGCTAAGCTTATCTGGGATAGGCTATCCAAAGTCAATGAAGGCATTTCAACTCAACGTGACTCTCGGGTTGATGTTCTTCGCAATCTCTTCAACCGCTTCAAATGACTCGACAATGAAAATGTTCAGCAAACTTTCGATCGCCTCACTGATATCTCCAATGAGCTTCAGGCTCTTGGTGCCACTGACATCACCGACCATGAGGTGGTGAAGAAACTGCTGAGATCCCTCGATTCCTCATTTGATACACTTGCTTTGATGATCCAAGAACGTGGAGACTACAAGTCACTAGATCCTGCTGATATTCTTGAGAGACTCAATACTCATGAATTCCAACAAGCTGAGAAGAGAAACCTCTACGGGCCAAGTTATGGAAGATCTCGTGCTTTGAAGGCTAAGGCAATTTCCTCATCTGAAGACGAAGAATCTGATAGTAGTCTTGGTGATCCTGAAGAACTGAGTCAGGAGCTGGCAATGCTCGTGAGGAAATTCCAGAAGTTCTCAAGGAGAGGTCGGTTTGGAAAATCATCAAAAAGTAGCATGAAGAAATCTGATTCTTTAAGCGACTACAAGAAGAGAACTTGTCACAAATGCAAGAAATCTGGTCACTTTATCTCTGATTGTCCTCTCTGGGAAAAAGAATCAAGAAAGAAGAAATACAAGGATGACAGTTCGGATGACTCAAAGAAAAAGAAGAAATCTTCAAAGTCCTCATCTGCAAAGTCCTCATCTTCAAAGTCCTCATCGCACAGGAAGAACAACTAAAGGAAGGCTTGGGCACTTATTGGCAAGGAAATGGATTCTGAAGAAGAATCTGAAGAATGTGAGGAAGAGGAAGAATCTGAGCAGGAGTCGGACTCAGGTGTGGCAAGCCTAGCCCTCGCTACAGCTTTCGTCAGCAAGTCCATCTTCAACGATGAGGAAAATGGCAACTCAAACGACTCTGACGTCAGCATTGATGACAATTCTCCCACTTATTGCTTCATGGCAAGCAGTGCCCAAGCAACCACAGAATGTCCTGTCGTTGATGGATCTGACTATCCCAAATGGAAAGTCCTCATGTGGAAGCACCTCATATCGAAGAACAGCGAGCTATAGACTGTTACTGAGATTTGACTGACTGATCTCTGCAAGATGGCAAATGCTGATGACATTCTTAAGTACACACAGCTGGATGCACAGGCGAAGAATATCATCTACTCTAGCTTGTCGAAGGTCATGTTCAAAAGCATCTCCCATCTTCACACTGCAAAGCTTATCTGGGACAGGCTCTCGGATGTTCATGAAGGCTATCGCACTCGTCAAGATCCCAAGTTCATTGAATACAAGAACTTCCTCAAAACGAAGAAGACTGATCCAACTTCATCTTCCTCATCTATGTGTCTCATGGCCAAAGGATCAAAGGTACTCTCACACCATTCCTCTTCTGAATCAAGTGATGGTGAATCTGAGGATTACATGAAACCTAGCTATTCCAAACTTGCTAATATTGCTACTAAACAACAAAGTGTCATTGAAAAGCTTCAAAAACAACTGGACAAAAGCGATGACCTGTTGAATGAGGAAGTGGATCATACTCAAACTTTGACTAAGGACCTTCAAAGTCTTCAGTCCAAGTATGATAACCTTCAAAGTCGTCATGAGGCCCTCTTAGACGATCATGAGAAGCTTTCTTATGAATTTCTTCAAAGAAAGCAAGATCTTGAGAAACTAAGGGTGTCTCATGAAGATCTTCAAAGCGATAATGACTCCTTGCTTGCTCAACAGATCAGTACCGCTCAGGAAGATTTTGTCCCACCTTGTTTGAAATGCATCGAATGTGAAACTGCTCATTCTTCACCTGAAAGTTCAAATGCTTCTATCACTGCAAATTCTTCAACTATTTTTGTGGTCACAAATTCCTCATCTGAGGATACCACTAGTATCACTGACAACAATGCAGGGTTGAAGGAATTGTATGTGACAGGCATATACAAAAGCCTCAAAGGGCATCAAACCCTTTGTGATGTGCTTAAAAAGCAGATACTAAACAGGAACCCTAGGAAAGAGGGTATTGCTTTTGAGAGGAAACTCAATGCTGATGGATCTTACTGGAAACCTGAGCAGTATCCCAAAACCTCATGGGTTGCTGCAAAAGGACCTCCTGTAGATCCATCCACGTTATCTGGCTTTACTTGTGAATCATCATATTCCTCTGATGAGTCAGTTGACTCCAACTATAAACTGTTCAAAAATCAGAATGGTGAAGTATTTGCTAGATATGTTGGAACTAACTGCAGGAATGGTCCCCCTCTGAAGAAAATCTGGGTTCCCAAGAGCTGCTTGGAAAGTCTTCAGGTGAATGTCCTCATGTCACCACCAGTGAAGAATAGGAACCCCAGATCAAATTCTTCAGTTGGACCAAAGTCTTCACTAGGACCAAAGTCCTCACATGGACCAAATTCCTCATATGGTCAAAAATCATACCATTCTCGTGCTAATGCTTCTGTTTCGCAGGGAAAATCTAAGGGTCATGAATATGCTCATTATTCTTCAAATCATTACGTTCATAAGTCCTCGAAGAATTACTCTGCTTATTCATATGAGTACTCTAACCCCCGTCCTGTGAAACGAAGTGCACTTGCTTCTATGCCACCCTTCTCATATGGAGCTCGCAGATTGATGAACTCTTTGCCACCCCTCCAGATGTGGGTGGTGAAGAAATCGAACTAATCTCTTATGCAGGGTCAGGTCTCTAGACGAATTTGAACGTCTGATGAATTTGCTGGAGTCCTGAGGAAATGCTTGCAAGGACGCAAGCCAATCATGAAGAAATGAATCATTCATTTCTCACGTCCTCACTTTACTTTGCTTACTACAATATGTGATGAAATTCAGTCTGATGAATTTGAAGTCATATTCTTCACTCTGAAGCATATGTGTTCGTAAGATGTACTAATTCACCTGCAGGATGAAATACCCAAGGCAACTGAGTGGGTCCTCGACAGTGGTTGCACCAATCACATGACTGGTGACAAGAACCTACTGATGAACATTCCACTGGCTCCCTCTCATCTGAAGCATATCACCTACGCTGATAAAGGAAAAAGCAAGGTATTGGGCCTAGGTAAGGTTGTAATCTCGAAGGATCGACACATGGATAAGGTGATGCTTGTCGAGTCCCTTGGATTCAACCTCATGTCTGTCTCAATGCTTTGTGATCTTGATATGGTTGTCATCTTTGGCAAATATCATTGTGTTGTCATCATGGAATCTGACAAATCCAAAGTCTTCGAAGGCTTTAGGAGAGGAGACTTGTATATTGTTGATTTCTCTACAGGTCCACAACCAGCCACATGTCTACTAGCAAAAGCTTTAGAAGGCTGGCTATGGCATCGACGACTTGGACATGTTGGCATGAGGAACTTGCACACACTCGCGAAGAAAAAGCACATCATTGGCATCGAGGGTGTCAAATTCCTCAAGGATCACTTGTGTGGGGCTTGTGAGTCTGGAAAGATGACCAGATCTAAGCACCCATCCAAGACTATCATGACTACCACTCGTCCTTTTGAATTGCTTCATATGGATCTCTTTGGTCCTACTCACTATGCCACACTAAAAATACTCCATGCTTATATGGCTCTGTTATTGTTGATGATTTCTCTCGCTATACTTGGGTGCACATTATCCTGTACAAATCTGAAGTGCAGAATGTCTTCAGAAGATTTTCTTCTAGGGCCTCGACGAACTTTGGCATCAAGATCAAGCATATCAGGAGTGATAATGGCACTGAGTTCAAGAACACTGGTCTTGATGATTATCTTGATGAACTTGGTATTACTCATGAGCTATCTGCCCCTTATACTCCTCAGCAGAATGGCATTGTGGAGCGCAAGAACAGGACTCTTGTTGAGATGGCTCGCACCATGGTTGATGAATCCAAGACTCCTCGTCGCTTCTGGCCTGAGGCAATCAATACTGCTTGCCACATCATCAACAAGGTATATCTTTACAAATTCCTCAAGAAGACTTCATATGAACTCCTCACTGACAAGAAACCCAATGTGAGTTATTTCAAAGTTTTCGGTGCTCAATGCTGGATTAGAGATCCTCATCACAGTTCTAAATTTGCACCAAAAGCACATGAAGGTTTTATGCTTGACTACGTAAAGGACTCGCACACCTACAGAGTCTTCAACACCTATCACAACAAGGTTGTTGAAACTGTAGATGTGCGGTTCGATGAAACTAACGGCTCGCAAAGAGAGAACCTGGCTCCTGTGCTAGATGAAATGCCTCCTGAGGAATCCATTAGGTTCAAGGCCACTGAAGATGGGATCCCAACTGAAGAACAACTACTCTCTGAAGAAGTTGTACCCAACGCTGAAGACTTTCATGCTGACCCACCTGAAGAAAATGGTGCTGAAGAAAATGCTCAGCCTCAACAAAGTCTTCAACCTGCTCATCCACGACTTGCAAATGAAGTGCAGATCGAGAAAATCCTCAACGACATCAATGCACCAGATTCCCTCACACGCTCAAAAGCTTCACATTTGTCTAACTTTTGTGGGCACTTTGCGTTTGTCTCTATCACAGAGCCCACTAAAGTTGATGAAGCATTCTTGGAGCCTGAGTGGATTCAAGCCATGCAAGAGGAATTACATCAATTCAAGCTCAACAATGTGTGGGAACTCATCAAACGCCCAGATCCTCGCAAGCACAATATCATAGGTACCAAGTGGATCTACCGCAACAAACAAGATGAACTTGGTCAGGTAGTGAGGAATAAGGCCCGTCTTGTGGCACAGGGCTACACACAGGTTGAGGGAATTGACTTTGATGAAACTTTTGCACCTGTTGCTAGACTTGAAGCTATTCGCATACTGCTTGCTTATGCTAACCATCACAATATCATCTTATATCAAATGGATGTGAAAAGTGCATTCCTCAATGGTAAGCTTGAGGAAGAAGTATATCTTGCTCAACCCCCAGGTTTTGAAGACCCAAAGTATCCTGACAAAGTCTTCAGACACAACATGGCCCTCTATGGCCTCAAGCAAGCCCCTCGGGCGTGGTATGACACACTGAAGGAATTCCTCATGAAGAAAGGCTTCAAACCCGGTTCACTTGACCCAAATCTTTTCACAAAATCATATGATGATGAATTATTTGTGTGCCAAATATATGTGGACGATATTATCTTTGGATCTACTGACAAACGTTACAGTGACGAATTTGCCTATATGATGGGTGAAGAATATCAAATGTCTATGATGGGAGAGCTCAAATTCTTCTTAGGGCTTCAAATTCGTCAACAACGCAATGGCATCTTCATATCTCAAGAGAAATACCTCAAGGATGTCCTGAAGAAATTCGGCATGCAGGATTGCAAAGGCGTCAAGATTCCTATGCCCACATCGGCTCAACTCTGTTCTGACGAAAGTGGTAAAGATTTCGATCAGAAGGAATAACGCTCCATGATTGGTTCTTTATTGTATCTATGTGCATCTAGGCCAGATATTATGCTTAGTGTTTGCATGTGTGCCCGATTTTAAGCAAAACCGAAGGAATCACACCATAAGGCTGTGAAACATATTCTTCGATATCTAGCTCACACTCCAACACTTGGATTATGGTACCCCAAGGGCTCAGATCTTGACCTCATTGGATATTCTGATTCTGATTATGCTGGTGATCGTGTGGACCGCAAGTCAACGTCAGGCACATGTCATTTCCTCGGACGATCCTTAGTCTGTTGGTCCTTGAAGAAGCAGAACTGCGTGTCACTATCCACTGCTGAAGTTGAGTACATTGCTGCTGGATCTTGCTGTGCTCAATTGCTATGGATGAAGCAAACCCTCAAGGACTACGGCATCAACGTGAAGAATATCCCTCGTCACAACCCAGTTCAGCACTCCAAGGCCAAGCACATCCATATTCGTCATCATTTTCTTCGTGACCATGTGATGAAGGGCGACATCTTCCTCGACCACGTGAATACTGAAGAACAACTGGCTGATATCTTCACAAAGCCCTTGGATGAGAAGAGATTTTGCAAGTTGCGGTGTGAGTTAAATATCTTAGAATCTTTGAATGTTCTCTGAAAGGACACACATCCTAACACTTATGCAAAATTGATGACTTTGATGTGCAACACACGAAGTAACGTTTTTCTTCAATCAATGAAGACTAACTCTCTAAGTGTGAAGAAATTAATGAAGAATTTGATTCTCAGAACCCTACGACAATTGTACGCGGTGTCTGAAATCATCATTCTTATACGGTGGGTAACGCCACCAACAACAGTTGAAATTCTTCAAGTTTGCAAATTCCTCAAAATTTCAAATTCTTCAACTGATGTTCTTCATATGAGTTTCTCTTCATTGACTATTTATATATATTGAGTTTTTCAATGTCCTCAACAGCATTCACTTATAGCTAATTCTTCAAGTTGATTTTTCTTCTAAGTGAATGTGATCGGACCCGTTACCCCTCTATGCTAAGCTCAACCTAGTCTATTCACAAATTCTTCATATGCGTTCTACTTTGAAACTCGTTCAAAGTCTTCACTGTGTCCTTGACAGCTGAACAATTTGCGAACGAAACATTAAAATATTCAATGTCAATTTTTGGCGATTGCCGCTCAAACCGTTCCGATTCCCACGATCCCCCACTATCTCCACTACACAGTACGTGGGTGACACATGTCATGTGAATGGCAAGGTTCAAGGGTAAACTGGTCCAAAGCCTTCGGGCCAGTTGGTTTTACTGTAGCTATAAATACCCCCTCCCTTCCACTTGCTCGGGTTACTCCTCACTCCCATCTCTCCCGAGCTCCAGACCTAGCACCGCCGCTAACATCATCGTCGCCGGAGAGGAAGAACTTCGCTGCCTTGACCTCGCCGTCGTTGTACTCGCATCGGCCGCAGAAGTCTTCACCCCGCCGCCGCTGTAGTTGTCTCCCTCTGCCAAGCTAGGGCATGGGAGATCTGGACTGACGAACTCCTTCACTTCCTTCTCTATTCGTCGTGTTCTTCGCTTACGGTAAATAAAATCTTATTTTACCGCATTTTTTATCATCATGATTCTCACAAAAACTTCAAACTGAGTTTATTCTTCAAGAATCCATCTCACTAGATCCAATCAACCAATGTTCTCTTGAGAAATTTCCTAAGTAACAATATTCTTCATGATTCCTCCATTGTGTGGATCTCACAATCTGCACAACTCTGGAACCTGAGACAAGAACACTTAGTGAAATTCTTCAAGACATCTCTGGTCAAATTCCTCAAACTTGATATTTTTTGCAAAAATTTCTGAGAACGCATATGACCTCTTCAAACTCTTCTCACCTACACTCTATTCACAGGTACAAAATGCCAGCTGATGAATCTCTAGGTTCTCATCAACTTAACTCATTTGCAGCATTCCTTGAAGAAAAATTACACACATCTTCAGAATCCTCAAAAGTGCAAAATCCTCAGCCGAAGAAAATGGCTGATGGCAAATGACCTCAGAAAGGAGGGAAGAGACCTGAAGTGCAAACTGCTTTTGAGATTCCTGATGATATCTATGAGGAATACTGTACACCTGGTGAAGCAACTCATGGCAAAGAGACCAAACAACAGCGCAAAGTTCGCATTCAGAGGATTGAAAGGAGATGGATGAAGGAATGGAGAGAATATCAATATGTTACCCCCAAGTACATGAAGAAATTTGCGATCAAGCCTCCATGCAGAAGAGCTCCCTTGGCAGCAGGACAACATGCTAATCCATCTAGCCTCAAAACTAGTGAGGACTTTCCACATGAATGGGAAAGACGCCAGGCAAAATTGGCTAGGCAAGCAAAAGAGGCAGTGAGGAAATTCAATGAAGACTCTGCTGCTGCTGCCTCAGCCAAGACTTCTGTCAGTGGCTCTGCTCCCAAGAAGTCAATGGCAAAGAAATCAGCCGTCAAGTTGAAATCCTCAACCCCAATGTCTTCAGCCCCCAGTTCCTCACAGCATATGCCCCAAGCAAAATCATCAAGGGCTCCTTCTGTGGCTAAACAATCTTCGGCTGCCGCAGCCAAGTCCTCAACGCCCGTGCACCTTGCCACATGTCAAAGGACAACAGGGTTCTCAATTGCCTCAGGGACATCAGCAAATTCCTCAAGCAGTCCCACTCTGCTGAAAAGGAAGACCACAACTGGCCGAGGAAAACGTCCAAGTCCTCATGATAAGAAAGTGGTCTTTCAAGTTCCCTCAGCATCTGAGGATGATGATGCAGATGATGAAGAATTAGCTGCAATTGTGAGAAATAAGCAAGAAAAAGTGGCCCAAGCCAAGGGCACTTCAATTCCTCTACTACTTGATCTGAAGATAGTGCTAGACTTCATCGACTTGTGGCACCAGGACCCAAACACGCCTATCGATGATTTGAAGCTCCCTCCGGGCCCAAGTCATGTTCTAGCTGCCTTCATAGGTGAAGAAAAATGGAAGCATGGACAGATCAGAAGAACCAAGATAGCTAAACAAAGGAAAGAGAGGTTCATGAAAGAAAATGTCCTCAACCTGACGCCTGATCAACTCATCTCTGTTCAGAGAGTTATCAAAGGCCTCAATGAGAAGTACAACAGTCACCTCTCAGATTGGCAAGGAGCCAAAGGCAGATTCATCACGATGGCTAACAAAGTCTTTAAAGATCACAACACACGGGCTGCAGCACGATCTCAAGCCTCAAACCCTCTGCCCAACTCCTCTGCTCCACAATCTGAAGAAACTGCCAGGACAGTCGAAGAAACTGCTGTTCCATCTGTACCAGATGCGAAGAAAAGGAAGGCCTCGGCATCTGTAGAGTCCTCAGCACCTAAGAAGTTGAAGACACTACCAAGTTCCTCAAGAGAGCCAATCGATGCAACTCCACTGTCTATTGTCCCAGCCTATGATCTGATTCCATTTGGTGAGGATTATGAAATCCCAAATGACGACCCTGAAGAAAATCAGTCTGCTGCTTCTGAGCCGGTGGATGAAGAAATTCAAATGGAGGAAAATGCTCAAACTCCAATAATTGAATCTCCCCAGCCTCAGGCTGGCACAGAAGAAATGGAAGAGGATGTGGACATTAGTAACACAACTCCTGTTATCAATGATGACTATTGGGAAACTGAACATCCAAACTCTCCTCTTACCACTCTTCTCACACAAATTCCTCAGTCTCCAGCTGCGACTGAAGAAATACCAGCTGAGTCAGTGCCTGAAGAAACTCATGCTGCCTCTGCTGAAGTTATTATGAATGAGGAAACTGCTCCAACCAAGGCTGCTGAAGAATCTGCTCCTTCTATTCCTCAAACAACCATTATTGCTGTTATGCCAAAGGAGATTCATGGGTGCTTCAAGCCAAATCTTCAACCAAAGCCAGCTATGCCTTTCAAGAAGCGACCCAAATTCATCAGAGAAAATTTCTATGATGAGCATCACTTCTTCACAGGAGCAAATCCTTATGACTCCCAAAGGTCACGTCATAAGAGATTCTGGACGCCTACTCAGGCTAATTTCTATGCAGCTATGCTATTCCAGAAGGACAAGGTTTTCCTGCATTATTCAATTCCTCATGCTGATATGGAAAACATTCCATGCTTCAATCTAGTACTCAGTGTTCTTCATGATGCTGGGTTACTGCCCTTCTGTGTTGACATCTGTGATTGGAATGAAGAACTCATTCTTCAATTCTACGCCACTCTTCATATCTTTGGTGAAGCACAAGACATCAGCACTTGGATACTTGACTGGATGACAGCCAACACTCACTTTACTGCGCCTGCCTTTGAATTGCTTCGGGTTGTCCCTGTTAGTATTCCCTCAGCTGAAGCCAGATGCCTATATGATGAACCTGAGCTTCCCAATCACCTCATGCAAGTTCTTATGAAGCCTTTGAATCTTGGTCAAGCACCCAGAACAACTTTTCTGGTGCAGGATTTACTGTATGTGCCTTGCACTGTCTATCGCATTATGACAAAAACCTTTAGCCCCATCAAAGGCCACAACAATGAAGAAGAAGAGGTGGTTGGAGTAATGAAGAATCTGCTCTTCAACATAATTCATGGCATTCCCATAAATCTTCATGATTTCTTCTTGAGGACATTGGCCAACATTGCACTGTCACCTTTTGAACTGAAGCCTTATGCTCCATGGATCATGAAGTTCATTAGGGCGAGATCCTCAATGCCTTATGAAGCAGACTTCCAAAATCATTTCAGTTTTCTGCCGCCAATTGAAGTCCTCAAGGACACATTTTCTTCAATGGATGGGAAAGGCAAAACTGTTATTCATGAAGGATCTCGACCACTAAATGGTCAATTTCGCACTACTGTCTCTTACTCAACAAATGATGACATTGCTTCTCAAGACTCTGTTGGCAGGGCCACAACTCAAAGACCTCAAGAAACTACTCCAAGGGTGATGACTGATCGTGAACTTCTCCTCAGTCTTCACCAAAAGGTGGATCGCAATCACAAGTGGGTCAAACGGCAGTTTGGTGCACTTCTTCGGGACATGACAGTCACTCACAATGTGGTAAGGAAAAACCATTACTACCTGCATGAAATTTCGACTACACTTGGGCTACTCTTGAACATCTCTATACTCCTGAAGAACTTGCGGAGATGGAATTTCAGGGGGACTTCGACTGGTCAATTCCACCAAAGAAGAAGTGGAAGCAAGTTCAAGTTCCTCAACTAGTGACAAGCTCATTTTCTTCATCGCGTAAGACGGATGAAGCTAAGGACATTGACGACACTGCAGCAGGCCCTGCTCCACCAACCGACCCCGGCAACGCTGGCGCTCCTCCACCACCATCAAAATGAAATTCTTCAGGGGCGTTTGTCCTCAATTTCATCCCTTTTGGTCACTTGATGACAAAGGGGGAGAAATTTGAGTTAGTCTTCAAGCGGGTCTACATATATGGGCTGTTTTTGTTTAAGTTACAACTCTCGCTCTTCTGAAGCTTTTGTTGATTGAGTTGTAAACTTAAGTCCGATGGTGGTCTGATACTTTTGAACTGCTTTCTGCTTGCTTATTTCCTCAAGTATCTTAATGCACGCATGCTGAATTTTCTCAGACCCCATTTTTCATCATGCATTTTAATTTCCTCATGATATATACAAAATGCGTGTATGGATTACAAGATATAGGGGGAGATCTCCAAGTTTTTATCCTGCCATGTGCATTTGCGTCCAAAGCAAATTCCTCAAATATGCACATCTTCAGGGGGAGTTTCTCTATACCTTGCAATCAAATTCCTCAAACTCAGTACTTACACTTCATATGTTTATCCCCGTTGAAAACTAACCTATTTGTCATCAATCACCAAAAAGGGGGAGATTGTAAGTGCATCTAGTGCCCCTTAGTGATTTTGGTGTATTGAAGACTTATAGGTTAACGGACTAATATGTTTGTGAGTGTACACAGGCTCTATAAGTCGATGAGGAGATTGGTATATTCGAAAGAATATCGACCCCTAAAAATGAATGTCTTCAACTGAAGACTTTGCTGAAGACTTTGGTATTTCCTGAAGACTTTGATGTTAAAGAAGACGTTGTGACCTTGAAGACATTAATGAGGAATATGAAGCATGAAGACTTTAGTTTTTATTGTTTCCTTTCTTTTCTTGAGTCATAGGAAACTCCGTACTGTTAAAGGGGGTCGAGGTAAAACTAAGGAAAATTTTCCAACTGATGCTCAACTCAAAAGCCTCAACATAACCCAATCCTTCGAGTGAAGCCTTTGGAAACCTCTTGCAGTTCAGTCAAGTTCTTCAGAGACAGAGACGATGTTCTTCTGGTCTCTGAGGAAATTGGTCTGACTGAGAAGTTAGGATTTCGCCAGTGCGAATTGCCTACAAGTGAGGAATATGATAAGCCCTGAGGAATTTGACAGTTCAAATTCCGACCGTTGATGTGCTTTGCGCCAGCTGTCCAGATATTCTATCCACCTAACAGTCATATCATTGGGGGGGCATTTATGTCTTATCATGTCGGGATGCACCCTGGCTATAAATAGCCGCCCCCCACAACCACTAGCCGGTTGGCTGCTCTGAGAGAGAACTTGACACTTGTCATTTGAGAGCATCCCATTTCCTTGAGTACTTTGAGCGAAAATCATCAGTGAGGAAAAACCCAAAAACGCAAACCACCAAAAACCAAAGTGATTGAGCATCACTGAAGAAATTGTTCCTGTGTGGAACCGACGCTTTTTACCTTTGAAGACTGTGTATCTTCCAGACGGTTAGGCGTCATGGTCTAGTGCATCCTCCAGTCAATTGGGGATCGCCGGGTGACCGTGGTCTAGAGCATCCATCAGTAAATTGTGGATTGCCGGGTGACCAGTTTGTGAGGGTTTTGGAAGTCTACCCTGAAGACTTACCAGGAGTGTTGGGCGATGTCTGTGTGACCTTAGCTCAAGTAGAATACGGTAATTACTGTGTGTCTTCTGGTTTAAATACCAGGACGCTCCGAACCAGACGTACAACTGTCACAACAGTTGGAACTGGGTTATCAAATCATTGTCTTCATCGAGCCTCTGGTTCTATTTCCTCAACCCTTTCATTTCCTCGCATATCTGTTGATGAAATTGATCGTTACTGTTTGAAGAATTTGACTGAAGACTTTCTCAATTTCCTCTCCCCAAATTCTTCAGTCACCGTATCGTCAGCCTACTTATCCTATTCACGCTATTCATGCTCTGTGTATGTTTCATTTCATCATGATGACTATGCTATTAACATGTTTCACATGCACTTGAGTACTTATTCCGCTGCTAGCAGTTCGTCACTTAGCTAATTCCTCAACTAGTATTTTCTCAAGTGACGAATTTGTAAAAATCGCCTATTCACCCCCCTCTAGTCGATATAACGCACTTTCAAATTCGCATGCGATGCACCTACGGTAGAACCCAATAGCTAATTATGTCATAAATGAAGTAGATAAGCTAAATTATGTCATTTTGGAGGATAATTAGCTAAGTATGTCTTTCTTTGGTAAAATGAGCCAAGTAAGTGGCATATTACGGCTTACCGTCCTCGTCATCACGGAGGTGAAGCACCGGGGTTTCTCGGGCCGGTTTCACGTGGAGAAGGATGCCCTAGAGAAGGGTCATGCGATTTGGCTCGGGAGTTATGCTGCACCAAAGATCATTTGCAATGTCTCGTTAGCATGATGACACTGAAATGTTAAGACTAGTAACTAATGACCATTCAAATGAAACTCACCGTTCCCGCCGTGGTAATGACTGGCATCAGCGGAGGGGTCTGGCCAGACTTCTCGCACATAGAATGCACATTTGGTTTTGACAAGTAGATAATATTCGTTATTATTGAAACGAACATTACATGCATGATTTGGCTAATATGAAGAAGAAACTTACCACGAAGAGCTCATACATGGCCCGGTGAGACGCCTCGTTCAGTGCCCTCTCCTCCTCCAACAACCTAGTCGTCCTCTCCTCGAACTCCCTCTCCTTCTCTGCCGCCTGCCGGTCCCTATCCTCCAGAAGCGCCTGGGTTGCCTCTCTCTCTTTTTGAAGAGCAGCCTACAACACAACTCCTTGTTAGCATTGTGATCATCTTTGTTCGCACACACAATGTAATGGAGGAAAGCTATCTGAGTCCGTATGACTAACCTCGATGGCGAACTTGACTGGCCATGGACAAGGCCTTATCTCAGGACAGGAGCTCGTTTGGCACGCCTTGATCTCCCGGAGAGTGCGAAAAGACCGTATAAGTCCATCTCCAATGGCTATCAAGACATGGGGCCTCCCGCCGCCAGCTATCATCACCAGCTTTGGATCAATAGGATGCTGGCTCGGGTTAAAGTCGTCCCCTTTCCTCGCCTTCTCCTCATCTCTGTACCTCACAAGCTTGTGGTGGGAGGAGATGTTGGCCAAGTTCTTGGGATGATCGAGTTCAGACTCACAGAATGCCTTGGCCTTCTTGTACGAGGCAGTATGGGCCATGGCATAGAGGTCGTACACCTCTGGCACCTCCGTGTTATTGTAGTGCGCCTAAAAGAGAGAGAGGAACAAAGTATTAGTAAAGGGCTCAAGCTAGCATCAAGAATGAATTGCATGAATCATGATGCAAACCACATACCCAGTTCCGCCCGAACTAATATAAGTTGGTGCTGCCTTGATGGTGTGGCACACCAACCATTTTGGCACGCCGGTCCTTTGCATTGTTGTGGACGGCTAGACATTCGTCTGAGCACCACTCATCCACCAACGCCTCCCAACAATCCATCTTATCTGCACACCATCTCGGGGGCACCTATGTTAGTAAAGAGAAATTTGAGCACTATGCCTACGAATCAAATCACGGAAACTAAATACAAGGCCTAAAATAGGTAATTACCTTCATGTACTGCTCCTTCTGCAGAAACTTTCCGCGGCACGACGACTTGTCCTTCTTAACACCACGCGAGGCGTAGTATTCTCGAACAGCCTGCGGCCGAGCCTCGTGCCGTAAGTTCTGTAGTAGGTGCCTGCACTCGCCATCGATAACCTTTGCCGCGGCCTCCTCGTATCCCACCTCACACATGTAGAAGGTCTGCAATTAAACGAGACAACACTGATTAGTACAATAACTAGCTATTTTTGATTTTTAATTGTGTAAAGGAGAAATTACCCAAAACTGTCTGATCACCATGTCGGCCCTCATGTGGCACAAGACACCGTCGATCATATCCTCCGGCGGGGCCAGGGCAGCCAAGTAGTGCTCCCAGGTCAATCCTAGCTCTGGAAGCTGACCCTCACCGGCCAACGTGACAAACCCCGGGAAGTTTTGCCGGCAAATCACACCAAGGACGGTGTTGGGCCTGCGGACATCCCTGGCGTGTTTCCAACCCCTGTAGTATGAAAAAGCCAACACATTAGATATTTGAAGAAACATGAAGGCAAATGGTTAAAAAAGAGTAAATGCACTTACTTCTCCCAATCAGGCCTAATCACCGGCCTCTGCTCGTGGGTCGCCGGCACGGGCGGAGCCATGTACTACAACGTTGGTAGATGGTGGCGCCCTCAACCACCTCGTCCTCGCTATCAGAAAACCGATCCCCGCCACCATCAGCATGGCCACTCGGCTCCTGCTGACGCAGATCCGGCCAGGTATCCCATGCGGTCTGCTGGGACGTAGCCTGATCCCTGCTCTGCTCCTGAGTCTCGTGGGACGAAGCGTCTGGGACAGGAGTCTCGTGGGTCGAAGGCTCGTCGACCCAAGGCTCGTGGACAAGAGTCCGCGTAGCCTCCACCTCAGACGGGTCCACCCTAGCAGTCCTGTGCTCGGGTGAATTAGCTAGGGGTGTTGGCGAGGAAGGCGTAGCAGTGTGCGTACCTCTCCTGCGGGCACGTGTACCTCTACTTCCTCCACTCTTCCTCCTCCGACCTCCTCTCCCGGTGGGCATCGGCGCCGACGAAGAAGCGCCCGCCTGTGTCTGCAAACTGTCGAGCAACGCTCTCCTTCTCCAATAGCAGAGACACAACAATTTGTAGAATTTTGGTCGGCCATAGATAGCTCTTTGCCAAAGGTACGAAAGCGATACCCGTTGATGTCGTATTTGTCAAATGAACGTACCTTGTAGTTAAAACCATTAGCGAATTGTCTCAATTCGGCGTCCGTAGACTCTGAATTAGCCTACAAGTTTAATACGAAAAGATTGTTGCATTAGCTGCAAATTAGACGAAGAAATGAAATGGTCTAATGGAAATTTCCGTTTGTTTGAACCAAGAGATGAAACGGGAATAGCCGCCTCCATGCTTTGCCAAAAGCTCATACTCTTTGATGGAATCCTTTTGGATCACCGCTCCATCCGAGAATTTGGCGACGTATCGACTGTATCAAATATCCGGGAATAAGAGCAGTTCAAAGGAATTAGAAGTTGCAAAACAATGTGCCGAGAACTTACTCGATGTACGGTCGCACTTCTGTTAGGTTGATAAAGATATACAACGAAATGGTCCGCCATTCTTCGACATCCAACGCTATTGCTTTCGAAGCACCGACTTGTGCGAGCTTCCCTTTGAATAGGCTGAGGTTGGATCGGCCTTTTTTAGGGTCGCCAGCATTGTACTGGGGCTTCGGATTACGCAAATGACGATTTTTGGCTTCGTAGTGTGCTGTCACGAAGTTTGCCGCCTTCTCAGTAATGAATGCCTCTGCCATCAATGCTTCAATTCTACGTTTATTTTTACATTTTGCACGAAGCGTCTTCTGCATTCTCTCAGTTGCGTAGCACCAACGATTTCACACGGCCCCCCCAATCTTGCCTCTGTCGGGAGATGCAAAATCAAATGCTGCATTGGATTAAAGAAGCCCGGTGGAAAGATCTTCTCTAACTTGCAGATCAACTCCGGTGCCAACTCTTCTATTTCATCTAGCTCGCCTGGTGATAGTTCTTTCGCACAAAGAGAACGGAAGAAATAGCTCATCTCTGCCATCACTAGCCATTCATCCTCGGGGATAAAGCCACGCAACATCACCAGCATTACCCGCTCAAGCCATATGTGCCAATCATGACTCTTGAGACCAAATATTTTCAATTTGTCTAGACTCCCTCCCCTCTTTAGATTCGCTGCATACCCATCGGGGAACATCAACTGCATTTTCACCCACAAGATCATTTCCTTCATAGCTGGCCTTCCAAGATTGAACCATGCCTTTGGCTTCGTCCAATTTTGCTTTCCTTTCGGTTGTCGCATGTTTTGTAACGGTCTATCACATAGAGCCTCCTGATCGACTCTAGCCTTAGGATTATCCTTTGACTTCCCCTCTATGCCAAACAATGTACCAAAAAGGGCCTCGACGATATTCTTTTCAGTGTGCATCATGTCGATGTTGTGTGGGCAAAGGCGATCTTTGAAGTAAGGCAGATCCCATAAGCATGTCTTGTGAGTCCAGGCGTGTTCCGAATTATACCCTTTGAAATACCCTGGACACTCTGGATCAGGCTCGAGAGCGTTCAACTGATCCAGAGTCTGTTGGCCTGTCAACGCAGGTGGTGCAGAGTATTTGACAACTCTACCTTTGATGAAATTCTTCTTGTATTTTCTGAACTTATGGCGAGGATCCAGGAACTGTCTATGCAAGTCGATGCAAGAAAACTTGCGACCCGCCTGCAGCCAACGGAACTGAAGAGTTGCCTTGCATGTGGGGCATAGGAACCTTCCATGCACACACCAGCCAACGAATAGCGCATGCGCCGGCAAGTCATGCATCGAATACATGTACCACACATGCATTGAGAAGTTTTGTTTTGTAGCGGCGTCGTATGTCTTGATCCCATTATCCCAAGCTTCTTGCAATTCATCCTTATGCGGCTGCATGTACACATTCATATTCTTTCCTGGATAGTTGGGCCCTAGAATTATCAACGTCAGGAAAATGTTCTTTCTTTGCATAATTTGTCTGGGGGGGGGGGGGAGATTGAGTGGAATGACAAATACAGGCCAACAATTGTATTCGGTTGCCGTCATACCAAACACATTGAACCCATCTGTGCTGATGGCGACTCGAGGATGCATTGGATTTGCCGCTTTATACTTATGGAAAGCATCAAAGTGCTTCCACGCAAAAGCGTCTGAAGTGTGTACGAACATTTGATTCCCATCTGCATCTAGGTCGGTTCTTTTTCCCAATTTGTGCCATGTCATCTGTCTGGCCGTCTCTTCGACCATGAAAAGACGTTGAAGTCTTGGTATGATTGGCATATACCTAAGAACATTAACGAGGATTTTGGTCTGAATCTTCTCACCCACACCGTTGTCTACCACAACATACCTAGAAGACTTGCAAATGGGAGAATAGTTCAAGTCCGCATACTCAAGCCTAAATAAGGCACATCCATTCTCAGAGGCATCTATATTCTCATAGGGCATCTTAAGTACACGGAGGATTTTGTCTGACTGGTACAGGTTTGCAGGCAGTACATGGCCTTTGGGTAGAAAGCATCCAAATATTGTCATCATCGCGTCGTAGCATTCTCTGCCTAGGTTGAATTGCGCCTTCAGAGCCATTACTTGAGCGATGGCATCCAGCTGACAAAGCTCAGTGTGCTCGTGGAGAGGACGTTTTGAAGACTCCAACATTTCATAGAAGGCCTTTGCAGATTCCTCCATCTCATCGTCCGAATCCCGAGCATCATCAAAGTCTTGCACCATGTCTTTGATCCCGGTACCAAGCTCGTCGATGCGACGACGAACCCCCTCAGCTCTGGCACGTTGGGCAGACTCACCATGAAATGTCCACATCATATAATCAGGCATAAAACCCCACTTCTGCAGGTGTTTACCCATTTCACCCGCTGTTCTCTTTTTAAAGTTGTCGCACCGGCACAACGGCACCAGGTTTTTTCTTGGCCATTTGCAAATGCGGCTCTCACAAACCCCTTGGTTTTTGTTAACCATTCATTGGTCATGTCTTCCTGACTAGTGTGACCGGTGTACATCCACGCACGATCACTCATCTTGCCTACCGACTAAACACACAAGAAATATATATATAATTCATCATATATATTCATCAATTAATTAAGTTTGTCAATTTTATTACGCCCATGCAACCTACACACTAATAGGTAAAGATATGTCCTAATCCCACCCCGAGTATGTGTAGATTGGGTTCGTTTTCCCATGCTCTACTCCGGATCCGACGTAGAATTTCGGCAGCACCTCCCTGCTGTTCTCCTGATGTAAGTCTCAGCAATAAATAGAGAGGATGTGTACCCGGAGAACAACAGGGAGGCACTGACGAAATTCTACATCGCATCCGAAGCAGAGCATATGGGAAAACAAACCCAATCTACACATACCCGGGCTGTCCATGGATAACGTTGGACAATTCGAAAGGATGGCAGTTATAAATATGCAAAGACATGCATATTTATAGATACCGCCTTTCGAACGGGAGACGCATACTGGTCACGCATACTGATGATTCAATCTACCTATAGCTAGCAAGTTTCATCGGCCCGAAGACCGGAACAGAGCAAATGAAGAGGGAGGAGGAGATGTCATTTGTCCTCACCCACGAACGCAGGGCCGGAGCTCGTCGAACACCAGACCCTCGCAGCGATGAAAACAACTACACATTTAAATCCAAAGATGAGTAACACAGCATTATTCTTTTTTCCGTCAACCTAACTAAATATTTACAATAGGATGCCACCGCCAAGTTGTCAAAAAACAACTCGCACTGCTCGTTCCGTCCACGCGGAGGCACCCCTACCCGAAATATATGTCATTCAGGGTTCCGTCGACGTCGAGGCACCCCCTAACCTATATAGGTGTCATTTAGGGTTCCATCAACGCCGAGGAACCCCTAACCTGCTCGTCCCCGGTGCCCTCAGGTATGGCGACGCACGGTCGACGGGTCAGCATGCCATCTCTTCCGGTTCCGGAGACCTCTCCTCTCTGCCTATCCTCTCCTCTCCGAGGATGCTCCTGATGAGGTCTGCCGCCGCCCCCTGCTCATTCACCTCCATGCTCGTTCGCCGCTTCACCTCCTCCTCCTCCGCTTCATACGCCATCCGCCGACAGGCCACCCTGGCCCTCTCTTCCCTATCCTCCTCCTCCTCCTCCTCCTCATCCTCCTCTGCTCACCAACTGGTCCCCTCCCCCTCTTTACGGCAGCAGCCGGACACTGGGATTTTTGGCCTGGGCGTCAGCGCCGAGACCGGCGGGACCCACCACCTTCACTATCTATCCTATCTATCCATCTATCCTATCTACCTGGTCCCCTCCACCTCTTTCTGGCAGCACCCAAACTGGGGGATTCTCTACATAGCGTCGGCGCCGGGACCGGCGGGACTCACAACTATACATCTATCTATCTATACTATCCACCCCACCATATACTATCTATCTATACTATCTATACTATATATACATCTATTAAAAAACCAGAAAAAAACAGAAAAAACAGAAAAAAGAGGGCGGAGAGCCCTCTCGGGGCAGGAGCTCACCAGAGGGGGGCTGGGCAGGGGGAGTCAAGCGGCCGGCGTCGGGTCCGCCGGCGTTGGGGTGGCGCCGTGGCGGGGCGTCGAGGCAGAGCGCGCCACGGCGGGGCGTTGGGGCTAAGGGCGTGGGATGGTGGCGGTGACGGGGGAGCGGCTTGGCGGGGGCACGAGCGGGGCGGGGAGCGGGGCGGGGGAGCGGCGGGGTGGCGGCGGCGACGGCGACGGGGGCGGCGGCGAGAGGGAGAGGGAGAGAGATGACGCGCGGGGGGTGGGAGAGTGGGGAGCGGTGGGGCGCAGGGTGACCGTTAAGGGCAATGCCCTCTTTGTCGTCTGCTAGCAGACGGCAAAGAGGGTCATCCGTTAGGTTAGTCAACGGCGTGCTCCGGTGGCCCCCCCTCCCCTCTTTGCCGTCTGCATTGCCTTTCTTTGTTGTTTTCTAGCAGAAGGCAAAGAGAAAGCAAAAGGCAAAGAGGTGACCTAGCCAACGCCGTGCCCCCGTGGGGCTCACCATCCTCTTTGTCGTCTGCCATTGGCCTCTTTGCCGTCAACTAGCTGACGGCAAAGAAAGAATAGACAACATAATTGAATTTTTCCATGAGTCCTTTCTTTGACGTCAGCTGACTGACGACAAAGAGGCAGAAGATGGCAAATTATCAGATTCCAGTAGTGATGTGAACACTTGTTGAGAAGAGGTACCCTCTCCACTGGCAACATCTGTTGCCATCGTATTACCGCTGGCAACCAAAGTCTTCAATGCGGATATGCTCATCAGCCATGGTCCTTGTTGGAGAACCCATCTCCGGAGCAGAGTGCGTTAGAGCTGCCTCTGAAGGTCAGCCCTTTGGTGCTCCTCCTCCAGACGCTCTGCCCCCGGCTGTAAGGGAACAGAGGAAGCGCTCGTTCCTGCGCCAACGCTCGCCACTGGGTTCTGAAAAGTACTCTCCGCCTGGGGGCTGTGATGCGGGCTGTGTCGGGGGTTGTTGACGAGAGTCTCCACCTCCGGCGAAGAGCTTGCCGTTCCCTCTGTGGCGGGAGCAGTTTTGGCCAGCTTGGACATTCGTTGTGCCCAGGTCTCCTGGTCCCTGCAAGACAACACCAACAAGATTGAGAAAAATAGCTGCATCAAGGATTCAAGATCAACAATGATAGGTAGGACACTTACGCTTCTTCCTTGCCCCCCGATCCGCTGAACACCGACAAGTCCCGGATGGGCTTCTGCCCGGCAGAAGGAGCGGGTGGCAGAGTGGGAGTCCTACCGCGAGGCGGAGACGCAGCAGCGCCAGAAGACCCTGCCGCCTTGGTGGAGGCCCCTGCCGGATGCTTTGAGATGGTGCGTCGCATCCGTCGTGGACGGGCGATGTCGGCGGTGGCGGGCGAACTAGCTCCCCGATGGACGCCTCTCGGTGGGCACGAGACCGCTTCTTCGGGACGACGGGTGTCGAGGTACGACCATTTATGGGACCATCGGGCCCCTTTGCGGTTCTACTGTGGGAATCCGCATAAGCAAAGATCAACACCAACTCAAGCGCGATCAGGATTTAGACAGGTTGGGGCCACTCAGGAGCGTAAAACCCTACGTCCTGTGTGTTGTGATTGAGTATATGTGTTCGAGTTACATGGAGCGCGGTCCCCTGGCAAGACGCTCGAGAGTGCTACTAGACAGATAAATGAACAGGGTTTCCCCCTTTGTAAACGTAGGCATGGCCCTCCTTTAATAGATGAAAGGGGTTACCACAGTGGCTAAAATGGTAAAATACATCAGGGTGAATAGTGCCTATGGTAATGGGGAATACCTAACCCTAACAGATTAGGACAGGCGCATTAAATCTGTCACGCTGGCGATGCTCCCCGGCAAGGACCGCCTCTCGCTCTGTGCCATTCGCCCAGCTACCTCTTATTTTATTGACACGCCGTTCATACAAGTGTCATTAAAGCTGTTATAATTTCCTGCAGCCGCCACGTGCCCCGACAGGGTCTACCTAATGGCCTTCCCGCTCAACACCTAGTTGATGGCGATGACGGGCGCGGTGAGGTCGAGCGGGGGCGTGGTAGCGGAGCCTTGCCGTGCGTCGAGTCTTCCTCACTGGCAAGGGGGCTTGTCGACGACTCAGTCTTGTTGCACATTGTTAGCTGGATGGAGCGTCTCCCGGCAGGGCCTGCCGAGGCGAAGTAGGCTACTGCCTATGCACAAGTCAGGGTGCTAAAGTGCCTGTTCTTTAGTGCCCTGATAGGAGCCCCCAGGCCTGGGCCATACCATAGTCTGCGACACTGTTGGGCTAGGCCCAAAACGGTGCGCGTGCACGTAGCCCGATCTCGACTGCAGTTGTAATGATGGTTTTACTGCCCCGCCCACAACGCACATTAAATGCGAGACATGGGAGGGGTAGTTTGAAACGGTGTCGTGGGGGCGCGCCTAAAAAGGCGCGACCACACTGGACTGGGAGAGGTAGTCTCTGTGTATTCCCCTATTTTATAAAAAGGGAAACTCGCAGAACCGCTGCTCATCCCAGTCGCAGTCTTCCCCTTTCCCCAATTCCTCTATCTCTTCTCCTTAGCAGTGCAGAGCCCCTGCGCTGCCCCCTTATTCTCGTCGCCATTCACCTTCGAGTTCCTCATGGCGCCTAAGAGGGCAACATCTGCTACTACTTCTGGTCTGGCGAAGAGGACCAGGAGAGCCGCCGGTCCGGAGGTGGATGCGAGGAAGGATGCCATGGCTGCGGCTCGGAAGGGCTACATCGTCGTCTATCCTTCAGTGCTGAATGTGGGTGACCTAGTTTCGAGGTACACACTGATGTGGGGAAGTACCCATTCTTCATGGCGTACTTCTACTACGGTTTGGTTCCCCCCTTCTCTGCTTTGTTCGTAGATCTGATGTTGACTTACGGCTTTCGGCTGCTGGATTTTACGCCGAATGCGATGACCACCTTGTCGGTGTTCGCGCACCTGTGCGAAAACTTCATTGGGATAGTTCCGAATGTTTCCCTCTTTCGCCATTTCTTTTATCCGCGCATAGAAAACGAGGCCCGCTACGGCAGCATCACATGGATCCCCCACGCTTCACACATGGTGGTGTATCCTCCCGGCAACTTGCACAAGAAGTGGGAATAGTGGCGCGCCGAGTGGTGTTACATCGTGGACAATGAGCCCCCGGTCTTTTGCAAGATCTGGAAGTCTGTCCCTGTCCACAACAAATGGGGGAGAGCTCTTGCCCCCGATGAGAAGAAGCTAGGCATCGCCATTACACGCATGCTCCGGCTGAGGGTTGTCAGGCTCACCATAGAGATGGTGAATGCGGATTTCCGCAGCAGGCGCATCACCCCCTTGTAGGATCAGGGGTGATTTTCCTGGGATTATGCTAATGCCGCCGACATCAAGTGGCTGCGTCCAGGGCTCGACGACAACTTGATGTCGTTGCAGCTCTCCTCCTTGAAGCATTAGCTTTCGCGCCATGGCGGGAGGTTCAAACTCCCGGCGTCAGTTGTTCCACTCTGCAACAACTCTGCCAAGGATTTGATCCTGGCGATGATGCCGGCATGCAATGCGCAAAGAGAGGCACAACAGTGGTTCGACAATCTGACGGAGAGGCTCATCAGGGATGAAGGGCTCCTAATCCGCGACACCACCGAGGAATAAATCGAGTGGATCGGCAAGAGGGCCGCGAAAGCGGGGTTTGACGTGGGCGGCAACAGTTCAGGTGTTGCCATGCCCGCCGAAGAAGAAGAGGAGGCTCTCGGCGATAATGAAGAGGAGGTCGACAAAGAACCCCTAGCAGCCGACCTGTCGAAGGGCCCCACTGCAGACGAGGAGCTCGAGGTCGCCGAGACTAAGGAGCCCGGGGCCGCCGGGCCTAAGGAGCCTGAGGCTGCTGGGGAAGGAGTACCCGAGGCCGCCGTGGAGGATGGGCCCGAGGAATTCCCGGTCTTCAAAATCCCGAAGAGGAAGAAGGTGCGCGCCCTTCGTGAGGCTGCCACTAGCGAACTAGTCCGCCCCTCTCCACCACCAGAGGCCGAGGACGAGGAAGAGGAGGACCCCACCGCCAACGTCGGACGTCCACGTCAGGTGAAGAAGACTACCGCAAAGCGTCCGATGAGCGCGGTCACCATGGAGGCGAGGCCTTCGATTCCGTCCGCTCCGCCGGTCCGCTCCAGGATGCCTACTCCACCACCTGCTCCGTCCGCCCATAAGAAAGGGTCGTGGAATTTGTCCGCCTTCAGCTCATCGGAGGAGGACAAGGAGTAAGTATTTGCCCATGCGATTGCATTGATCTTTTCTTGCGCATCGATCTCTTTCCTGTTGCGCTGAATTCAGTTATTGATTATTCTTGCAGAGATGTAGAGATCTTGGCACGAAGACTGGCAAAGAGGGCGGCCCTTACGGCTGCTACGGAGGGCGCCATGAGCTCCAGGCCGACGACGGGCTCCCTGCGGGAACTAGAAGTCATCATCATAAGCCCTTCCGCCAGCCCCCAATGGGGGGGCTGATCTTCAGTACCCGACGGCGGTCACCGTCATGGACGCCAGTGCTACTACCTCAATTCCTCTGAAGGCGGGGCTACAGCGCCCCGAGGCAGCTCACGAGTGCTCAACTCCGGAGAGGAGCTCCCCTATGTGGATTCCCATTGATGAGCCCATCCATGCCGGGGACGCACCGCATGGCGATGGAACCGGTGGCCACGCGATGACAATAGATGCCGCTGGAGGAGGAGACGCCCCCCAACTGGAGTCCACGGGTATGTTCCTCCCCATTGGAATTTTCTCTTCATTTCTTTTTTTTTCTTTCTCTTTCTTGAGCTAAAATTTCATCTCTGCTTGGTTCGCCTCAGATTTGCCCCCACCCGAAACTCCGAACACCGACGCCAACGCGGGGGAGGTGAACGCAGAGGCGAACGGGGTCGCGGCGGAGGAGGAAGCCGCCCATAGATCTGACAAGGAGCCCGACAAGAGGATTGCTGAAGGACGGCAGACACTGAAGGCACTTTTGCCTCAGGAGCGCCAATGAGGGGCATGCTCGGTGCGCCCAGGGTGGTTGGTGGACCTGCCGCCGGCCCATCATCGTCTGATGCGCCACCCCCTAGCTGATACCTCAAGGCCGGCGATCTGCAATTCGTCAGCTTCCTCGGTGACGCCATCTTCCAAGCTTTCTCGAAGGAGGGGCTTCTAACGGTACGGTCGACACTACCGGGGCCCAGTGACCAAGGACCCCTTCAGCGACAATGGCGAGGCCAGGGAGCAAGCCATCCTGTCTTCCCTCGGCAGGGATTTCAAGCAACTGCAAGCACATTACGCCAACCGTTCGAAGAAGTTGGACCACCGAGAGACCCTCCTTGCCAAAGGAGATCTTCGGTTCTAGGAACGGCTCGAGGAGACCCAAGCCTGGTTCACCACCAGCCGCAAGGATCGTACCGACAAGCAGGCCAACCTCACCAAGTCCATCGCCGAGTTCATCAACCAGAAGGCCGAGTCGGAGAAGATCTGGAGGGAAGCCGATGAAGGAATCGTCGTCGCTGAAGCAGACTTGGTCGCGCTCAAGGTGCAGCTGGACACCACGAAGAGGAGCTTGCCGCCCGTGAGAAGGTCCTGGCCGACAAGCTTGGAGCTGAGCTGGAGAAGCAAATCTAGGAGCTGGAGATGAGGCATAAGGATGCCCTCGGGAAGCAAGGGTCGGAGCACGCCGACAAGCTCTAGGAGGCCATTAGTGCTGCCGAGGCTACCCAGTCCGCCAAGGCCGAGCTCGAAGGGAAAGTGCAGCAACTGGAGGTGGATCTTGTCATCTCTGGCCAACAGGTCCTGAAGCTGAAGGAGGACATCCATGAGGGGCCCAGACCATGGCAGACTTGCCAGCGGGGATCTCCGGAAAAACCATGGAGCTGAATGCTGCTGCGGAGGTCAACGTCGATCTGCTGGTGAAGGAGAGCACCTTTGAGGACAGCCTCAAAGCCTCCAAGGTCAGGGAACAGGGGCTGCTCAAGGAGCTCCGGAAGGAGAAGGAGCTGCTCGCTTCTGCCGCGCATTCTTCTATTGAACTGCAGAAGAACATTGGGTTGTGGACGGAGCAGCTCGTTGACATCCCCGACAAGCTCTCTGCCCAACTAGCGAACATGGGTCTCAAGGGGTACGCCTTCTCCAACAACGACGAGGAGGTGGGAACTGTCAGGATGTCTATCTTCTTTGGGAAGCTCGTCGAGGCATTGGTGAAGTACAAGGCTGGGCGGGCCGACCATTTCCTCCAAGGTTCCCGCGAGCTTTGCAGCGAGGCCCTCCATAAGGTCCTTGTGAATGTCGCCTACCACAACCCTGGCCTCGACCTGCGCAAAACCTTCTCCAAGCTACCGAAAGAGTTCGACACCAATGAACTCGACGCCCTCGTCGCCCCCACTGCCAATAGGGTTGGCTCCATGACCCTGAACTAACAGTTTCCTCGTTGCGCTTGTTATCAAAAACTATTATCCTGAATTAGCATCAGAACCTTGCCCTCCATAGGGTTGGCTCCATCACTTTGCTAGTATGAATGGCCACTTTTCCTTGTGTATGATTCCACACTTGCATGTTTCTAGCCCCTACACTTACTGGAAACATCTATCTGTGTGCACTTCTTTGTCGCGAGCGCTTTTAGGAATAGGTCCTTAGCAGCCTGCTGGCGAAGCTACCGCCGGCAAGACCACCTTGCCGTCCTTGCGGCGGCTACCTTGGTTGCCGATTGGGCTCGAAGCATCCAAAGAGCGCAGGTAATTTCGACAAGGTTCCTTGGTGTGCAGGTTTTCTCATACAAGTGTCCATATCGTCCAAGGGAGGCGGCTACAACAAAGAGATTTTTTTTAAAGTTTTTGTACCTTAGCTTATCTTTACTGCACTTCTTGTCACGGAGTGATCGACCTTGAACATGTTCGTAGGTGTATAAACCGTGACTCTCCCCCCGGGAAGACTTGCACATGAGGGGCCCTTCTGTCTCTTGAGAAAAAGAAACAAGAGAAAAAGAGGAGGCTAGGAACCTTTGAAGTTCAACAGTCAATCTTACACTAGTGCAGAAAAGCCTAGCTTGGCGTGGCAATATGGCACCCTACGCTAGCAATATGGCACCACAGTTAAATAATAGTGGTGGCGTTGGATCTTACACCAGCACTATTTCATATACCTATGGTGTTGGATTTGTCGCCATGACGGAAATATCATATATATATCTATGGCATGTTAGCTTTTCCAGCGCCATACACTTGAGAGGTCATTACTGGCGGAGCGGATGTTTTGCACGCCAGTAATAAATGACCAAACGCAACAAAAAAACGCTGCCACCGCAGCGAGAAATGCTGCGGCAGTAGCGCAATTTTGTATCAGTATATACATAATGATGTATGTGTCCCACATTGATTCCGATAAGAAATGAAAACGCACGTACAACATAATTTATATTATGGTACACATCATATATATAGGCATACATTAACCATCGTCGTAACTACTAGTATGGTACTCATCACGTTTATTAGGATCAATCTTGAAGAAGAGGGAAATTAACCCCCTCATCTCCATGCATGGTGGAGCATAGAGATTCACCGATCTCCAATCTTCCAAGTTGCGATCGCTCGGGTAGTTGCATCCATTTTTTAACTCTTCCAAGTTGCGATCACTCGGGTAGGTGCCTCCGTTCTTTTAACTCTTCCAAGTTGCGATCACTCGGGAAGCTGCCTCCATTCTTTTAACTCTTCCAAGTTGCAATCACTCGGGTAGTTGCCTCCATTCTTTTAACAGTACATGCATTCTTCCATTTTGTGCTGCATTCACAAAATAAAAGTCAATGGAAAAATGGACATATTGAGAGCAAGAAATTTTGATGAAATGGAAATCGATCCACGTTTAGCCAAAACATTGGCCATTCTCTCGACCTTTCCCTGCAATAAGAAACATAGCTGGTGCGAGACAATTCACAAGAACACACGATGATGCAACATATAACATATTTCATCAATTCACATTTCATCACATGGTTAGAGATAGATTTGTACCGTCCGGATCGAGTGGGGGTCGTCTGTCAGCAGGGCACGGTGGGGGCGATGGGGTGGTGTTGCCTGGCGGACGGGGCGGCCGGACAGGGCGATGAAGGGAGAGATTGGCCGGACAGGACCACCGCGGAGGGACAGAGTGGCTGGATAGGACAACGGAGGAACAGGCTCTTGGATGAGCGGTGGGCTTGGGGAAGGGCTGGCCAGCGCGGCGGCACGTCTGGCGCATGGTGCGGGCACGGCTGGGCGGTGGAACGGTGGAGAACAGTGTCCGGCGGCGGGGGGGGGGGGAAGGGAATCTGAGTTGTTCTCACAACAGAGTGTACATAAAAGTGTCGGTTAGTCATTAGTGCTGGCGCCAATGACGTGGCCGACGCCAGCAGTAATTGGTGTTGTGTTAACTTAATTGGGCTCTTCTAATAATACTTGACAAATGGGGTGTGGAAATGCATACATGAATGTGGATCAAAGTATATAATAATGCAAATTAGGTGGTACAAATGAAGTACAATAACGTGCGAAGTACGTATTACGCAATGAGAAGTATACAAAGTACTGTAATGTCATGCCCAAGATGCGATCCTATCCTTATTTTGGCACGAGGGCCTCGACAGGGATAGAACCGCATCTCGTCGTTTCGCAAGAATGGATATCATTACAACTACATGTAAAGAAGAGATGAGTATATGGAATTGGCTTACACTCGCCACAAGCTACATCAATTTCACATTAGTACAACAACATATACAATCATCAAACAGAAGAGCAGGGTCCGACTACGGACGAAATCAAACTATAAAATGACATCCATCCTTGCTATCCCAGGCTGCCGCCTGGAACCCATCCTATGATCGATGAAGAAGAAGAAGAACTCCAAATCAAACAAAGCATCGCTCTCACGTCAAGCATCACATTACTTGTACCTGCAACTGTTGTTGTAGTAATCTATGAGCCACAAGGACTCATCAATCTCATTTCCAAGGGTATCAAGACTATTAAAGCTTAATGGGTAAGGTATGGTTAAGTGGTGAGGCTGCAGCAAGCACTAAGCATTTATTTGAGTGGCTAACTTAAGAGTACAAGAATAAAGGGGGATAATCATCGCATAAACGGACGTGAACTAGTAATGATCTCTAAGAGATCCTGAACACCTACTTACGTCAAACATAACCCCACCGTGTTCTCTCTCGGATAAGGACTCACGAGAAGAGACAGTCACGGTTACGCACACGGTTGGTGTATTTTATTTGAGTTTACTTCAAGTTTGCTATGACCGGGTGTTAAACAAAGTTTCCAAGTTGCCACATAACCGTGGGCATGGCTTTCCAAAAGATTTAACCCTGCAGGGGTGCTCCAACTCATCCATCACAAACTAACCACACGCCGCGGGAATAACCTCGACCACGAATCTCGTGATCTTCCTAGGCAATTCCACTGGAAAACCGCAACCTCGAGATAGCCCAAAGTATTCTCGGAATTCTTCGCACAAGACGTTCGAGAAAGGTAAAACAAGTCCAGCGAGACCGTCCGACGTGTCGACGAACCCGATAGGAGCCGCGTATCTCCTTCTCAGGACACGACCGGATGAGCACAGCATACAGTGGCATGATAGACATCTCCCGAGTTTCCCCGGGTTGGCCCCGCACACGGCTCTAGTTTGGACCAACACTCATGAGGAGCACTGGCCCGGGTTGTTGATTAAAGATCCTCGGGTTAATTACTCCCTATGCAGGTTTATTAGTTATTAGGCAAATGTAGTACCAATGTTGGGCCTTGCCAGACAAGTTTTATCCTAAAACAAAAATCAAGGGGGTCCCCATAACAACCCCGAGCATGTTAGGAGCGCTCAATTATGGAACATAACACCGGTACACAAGTAACTAGGGCGGCAAGAGTGGAACAAAACACCGAGCAAAAGGCCAAGCCCTCCACCCTTTACCAAGTATATATGTGTATTAAATTAAATAGCAATAATATTGTGATATATCAAAAGGACATCCATGTTGGCACATGGAAAACAATTTACACCTGCAACTAGCGACGCTATAAGAAGGGTTGATCAAGCGGTAACATAGCCAAACAATGTTTTGCTAGGATGTGGAGGGGTTACAGGCTTTTCATGGCAATTAGGGAGGCTTGACATACAAGTGGTAGGTAGCGAGACAGCGATAGAAACGAGACATCTAGCATGGCAATGATAGTAATGGTATCCAAGGAAACGATCATCTTACCTGAGATTCCGCTTGGAAGAAGAACGAATCCATGAAGAAGACGAGCCAACGTAGTCGAACGAATCCTCACACTCCGAACGCTTTCGGAACTCTATCGAGAAGAAGCAATCCGAAAATAACAATCAACACATGATCAACACCACAACATATGCATGACAAGATGCACTTCAAATATGATGCATGTTATGCATGACATGGCAAGCACAACAATCAACTTCTACACATTAAGTGAAGCTCAATATGCAATGAGTTGCATATTGACGAAACTCCACATTCGAATATTTAGTTCACTCTCGTTTAGGTACACGACAATATTAAATGTTGTTAAACATGGCAAGAGGTGAAGCATAAGTAAACGACACATCTAGGCAAGTTTAAACGAGGCTGGAAACAACATATAGCATTTCCGAAATGACCCCATATGTTAATTTCGAAATTTGTCCAGATCTGAACTAATCATGTTTTATATTTGTTAAACAGCTAAACAAAATGCATTATGTGATTCTACTCGTCATTCTAGTCGATTTACATATATAGATCATATAAAACGGAGCTACGGCCTAAAAGATATGATTAACACAAGATGCTTATGTCCTGAATGCAAACTGCATGCAAACAATCACCACAAACATGTTAAATAATGTATGCAACAAGATATTATGAAACTACATGAAATTCTAGTCAAGTTACATATGCAACATGTTCAAAACGGAGCTACGGTTCAACAAATACAACCAACACAAGTTTTAGTTGAAATCTGCCCAAAACAGCAAGAGAGCATTTTGCACACATGAAAACACAAGTTACAATATTATAAAATGCACAAACTAAGCATGGGGCAATAGCATATAACACACACTTCATTTCATCTTTACATATCATACTCAAAAGAGTCATGGATCACATGGTAGGAAGCTCACACCATGGCAATAAAATATAGCAGATTAGGACTTAGTGAAAATCACAGCTTTTAGCATAGCAGTTTTTGACGAAGGTATATTGGCAGCAGCAAAACTATATGCTACAGGGAATATTATGGCATGAAAATTAACAACATGGTAGTAGACATGATGCACTACAAATCATTCCATGGTGGCAAGGTCTAATTATGCATAGAATCATGGCTAGCATCATCACAACATGGCATTATGAAGAAAACAGATTCTCAGACTTAGTGAAAATTAGAGTAGACATGTGCAGCAGTTTTTAACAGATTGATATATTGGACAACAGAATTAATTATGATGCTAAACCTATTCATGCAAACTATTGGCACAATATGATAGGCAACAACATGCTTAACAAAAGACTCCTAGGTGGCAATCACAAAAGACTCCTAGATCAATAGCGAATCACATGGCAACATGGCATCAAAATAACAGTTTCAGACTTAGTGAAATTTAACAACTCCCAAAACTGCAATATTGACTAGGCATGTTGACATGGCAATAACAGTAGCATTGAAATCATTCATAGGCATGGCAAGGACTCTAACATCAAGTATACATGACACACTTCAAATCATTCCATTGGCACAAGTACATAGGATGCATGGTTTGCTTAATACGAGCACCGCAAAATGGAACTTAACGTTAACAGATTTCAGTTTTAACGCGATAGCAACTTGAGAGCAAGAAATATACATGATAATTGTGTTTTACATAGCAACCAGAGGCATGGAATGAAAGTAGACATCACATAGAGCAATTCTCTTGAAGAAACCATATGCAAAAGACCTACGGATATGATGCAATCATCCACGCAGGTTTGAACAAAATAACAGTTTTTACGATTACGATGGAATGCACTTTCGCAACAGAGTTTTGAGCATGTAAATGATTCCTATGATGAGTGAAAATGATCCTATCATGCAGGGCTCCAAGAGTAGATGATTTTTCATATATCATACTTCAAAAACCGATGCACGGTTCAACAACTACAAGCAGTTCAAAATGCCAACATGAAGATAAACGTGCAGTTTTTCTCAGGGACTTAGAAAAATTACCCCCTCTAAAAACGGGACGAAGCGGTTACGGGCGCGTTTGGTTCGGGGGACGAGGGGATCCAGGGACGGGGTGGATCGGGACGGGCCGGTCCCGATCCGGCCGGTTGGAAGAGGTTGACGGTGGGGATGGCGGCGAGGTGGCCAGAGGGGGCCACGACGGGCACGGCCGGCCGGGGCGGCGACGGATCCGGGTGGCGCCGGCCCGGATCTGGCCTGAGGCGGGGCGACGGCCGGCAGTGGGCGGCAAGTCGGCGGCGGCGCTCCACGGCAAGGGGCAGCGGTTGCGGCTCACGCAGGTGGAGCTCCTCCGGGCGACGGCTCGCGAGGAGGTCGGCGATGTGGCATGGCGGCGCGGGGCGAGCTCGCCGGAGGCGGGCGGCGACCGGCGGCGGGGCGCTGCGCGGCGACGGCAGAGGGGCCTCGGGGCTCGGGCGCGAGGGCAGCGGCTCGGGCACGGACGGGCAACGGCGACCTGGTTCGGGGGCCCGGGGCGGGCCGGATTCGGGCCCCGACGGGCCTGCGGCGGGAGAAAGCTGGCGGGCTAGGTGGCGGCCGCTGGTTGGCTGGGGAGGCGCCGCCAGGGTGACGTGGTGTCCCCTTGTTGGCTGGGCGTGGTGGCGCGGCGGCTCGCCAAGTGGCGGGAGCGGGCTGGGGAGGCACGGAAACTGAGGCGGCGGCGGCTGGAGCTACATGGAGGGTTAGGGGCTAGGGTTTTTCAAAAAAATGGAGGGGTTTGGAAGTCTCTTTATAGCAGGGGCTAGATGGACTGGTTTTTGGGACATTTTCGGGCCGTTCGATCGGGATCGGACGGTCCGGAAGCGGAGGGGGCTAGCTAGGTGGGTTGTTGGGCTGTGTAGGAGGCCTTGGGCTAAGATGAGAGGGAAGGGGGCAGCCCGTGAAAAAGTTTTAAACCTCGAAGTGACCGACAATTAAACCGATACGGTGCCACTACGGTCGACCATTCGGGTATCAAACGACCTCTGGTTGCGACGAAATTTGGCAGGCGGTCTACCTACAATATAACAAGACCGCATGCCAAATTTCGTCCCAATCCGAGAATATTTTTACGCACTTTTGAAAACAATATTTTATCGATGCCGTGGGCGCGTGCGTGTGTGGTTGGTCTCGAAACGGTCGACGACAAGAACGGAGAGAACCGGCAACTACGAACGGATGCTAGTTTTTCAAAAACGAGTGACGATGCTGTGCAGATGATGCGAATGATGCGATGATGAATGCGATAATAAAACGAATCACATGACGAGAATGGAAATAAAAGGGGAATCTTCTGGAGCGTCGGTCCCGGGCTGTTACATGTAATACACGAATCATGAAGCACACAAAATAATCAAGTACGACGTCGTTTGACAATCCTCTCAATGACGGTTTTGGTCTTTTTAATCTTGCTTGAATACTTCCATCCCGTGTTATGACTCTTTCGTAAGAAGGGACGTCCTGTCTTAGGCAAGGTAGTTCTGCTCCTTTCGGTGGTGTAATTTTCATCATCATCATAGTTCTCCTCTTCTTTTGGGTCGACGCCGAACTGATCATAGTCATCCTCGTTGGCCACTCCGTCCATCCCGACGATGGATCTCTTGGATCTCCTGACGACAACATGACTTGGCTTTGCCGGGTCAGTTATATAGAAGCATTGTGACACGTCCTTAGCAAATACCCAAGGCTCATATTTGGCGGTAATTCCTTTGACACCCTTTGCAACGGCAGCTTGTGCTTCGGGCAGGGACATGGTAACGACACCACGTTCTTCCTTCTCGACATTCTTCGCCCATCTAACCCGGAACAGTGGCACCGTGTGATCTTCGACGTACTGAAGTTCCCATATCTCTTCGATCCTTCCGTAGTATCTGTTAGTTTCATTCTCGGTGGACGCAACTAATGTGACGCCTGAGTTCTGGTAATCAGAGTTTTTGTCTTTTGCCTCAGTATAGAATGTGTATCCATTGATATCATATGATTGGTAGGTGGTGACGGTGCATGCGGGGCCTACTGCTAATGCATAGATAAGATTTGCATTGGCAATACCCGTTGGCAGTGGTATCTCCCGAATTTGCTCTTTTAACCAGGCTACAAATTTGGAGTTGTGCTCTCTAATGATCTGGGCTTCAGTCCTCTGTCTCCCTGCCATTGCATGCTCTCTCTTTAAGGTGTCCTTGTGAGTCTACTGTTAAGGAGTGATTATATCTGCTTGTTGTAACACCACTGTGTGCGCTCTGTCGAAGTCATCTCGGCGGTTATGTGTATCCACATTTAAATCACGCTTCAACTGTGAGTGACCTACTTCATCAAGCCTATCGGCATGCTTCCTCGTGGGCAAACCAAGAGATTGATCATCATCTATATAATTATTGCATAATGATATGCACTCTTCGGTCAGATAGGCCTGGACGATGCTTCCATCCGGACGGGCCCTGTTATGAACGTAACCCTTCACAGTTCCATTCATACTTTCAAACGGGAACATGGTATGCAAGAATGTCGGTCCAAGGTCTTTAATCTCAGAAACAACATGAACTAGGAGATGCACCATCACATCAAAGAATGACGGGGGAAAATATATCTCAAGCTCACATAGTATTGTGATGATCTCCTCTTGTAGTCGAGTGAGATGTCGCACGCTGATCGACTTTCGAGAGAGAGCGTCGAAATGTTGCAGAAGTCAAGAAGTGTGTTGCAAACGTGATCATCCATGATCCCTCTGAGAGCTACCGGAAGTAATTGCGTCATCATCACATGAAAATCATGGGACTTCATGTTGCTAAACCTCTGCTTTTTTGTGTCAAGATATCTGTGTATGAGCCCCGAGTAACCAGAAGGAACTTTGATGTCGTCAAGGCAATTGAATAGTTGATGAAGCTCATCCTCGTCGAGCGCGAAGCAAGTTGGGGGCAATAATCTTCTTTATTTTTTGTCACGGTTTTTCCCTTCGTTGTCTCGTCATTTATGGCGATGTTTTTGCCCTTGGCCATCTCCTTGGTTCTTTTAAGGGATGCAGGTTGGAGCTCTTCCCTAATACCTATATTTTTCAAGTCTTGTCTTGCCCTCGTACCGTCTTTACTTTTTTCTGGCATGTCAAACAATGTGCCAAGCAAACTGTCACAGATATTTTTTGTGATATGCATCATATCAAGAGAATGCGGCGAACTGAGTAGTTCCCAATACTTCAAGCCCCAGAAAACAGACTTTCTTTTCCATACTTTTAGCCGCATTTTCTCAGCCTGGCTTCGGGCAATCTCTCTAATTCTTTAACATCTCATGGATTTCTTCTCCACTCCTCTTACGTGGTGGCCCTCGGGCCTCATCCGTGTTGTTGAACAGGTCGCCACGAATTCTCCACTCATCATCTTTGTCAAGCCACCTTCGATGGCCCATGAACATTATCTTGCAACTGCCATTTTTTGATAGCTGGAGAAAAGATGTGTCATCCATACATTTAACAAATCTGCAATGTCCATGACACGCTTGTCCAAAAATATATCTGTAACCTAGATAGTCATGAACGGTCGTGAGCAATGCTGCTCTCATTGGAAAATAGTTTCCAGTGCTGGCATCCCACGTCTTGATGCCTTCATCCTTCCATAATATGTCTAACTCCTCCTTCAATAGCTCAAGACATGTGTTGATATCGTTGCCTGGTTGGAGTGGTCCTTGAATGAGCATTACCATGTGTATGCACTTTTGTTTCATGCAGAGCCAAGGCGGGAGGTTGTACATCCAAACAAATACAGGCCAAGTACTATGTGTGCTACTCTGCTTGCCAAATGGATTTAGTCCATCGCTACTGACACCCAACCTGGGGTTTCTTGGTTCTGCTGCGAATTCTGGTTCAATGCAGTCGAGTGCTTTCCACTGACAACCATCCGCAATATATCTCAGAATGCCATCATTTTTGGATTTCCTGGTCTTGTGCCAAGTCATGTTCTTTGCTTCCTTCGCATCAGCGAAATAACGTTGCAGGCGTGGAATCAACGGAAGGTACCATACAACCTTTCGAGGTTCCTTCTTTACAGGCTTGTATCGGGGTTCCTTGCAAGTTGCACACTCTGTTTTGTGCTCATGCTCGTTATGATATAAGATGCACTCATTTTTTGCATGCATGATATCTTACATGCGGCAAATCATGAGGGCACACGACCTTTTTCGCCTCATCAACACTCTTAGGCAACAAATTCCCCTTGGGCAACACTGTATGCAAATATTCCAATGTAGCGTCCACACTTGCGTCTGTGCTCTTGAATCTTGCCTTGATGTCTAGAAGTTTGAGCATGACGTGCAAGCGGGTGTGCTCAGGATCACAACCTTCCTACAGTGGAGCACTCGCATCTAACTCCAATTGCGCCAACTTGAGAGCCTCCTTAATAGTAGTTCTCTCATTTGTCGTCTTCTTGTGAAGCAGTTCTTTAACATGGTGATCCTGCAGCATTTCAACCAACAACATATCCCGGGTGACATGGTCCTCTTCATGTTTGGGTGGCGTTTCATCATTTCCTCCTCCAGGCGCATGTTCATTATTGTTTCCTCCTTCTGGCGGCCCTGCTAAGTCATCATTGAAAGGGTTCTCCGCTTCCATATCCGCCGCTCCGTCATCGTCGTCATTCTCCTCACCATGCTTTGTCCATCGTGTATAACCTTCAACGAAACGACGAAGAAGCAAGTGCGCGAGGACACTACCATCGAACGGGTTATGGAAAATTCCATTTTTGCAGGCCTTACATGGACATAATATCTGCGTTTCACACTTTTGTATCATATTCGTCACCATGAAATTGAGAAAGGCCTTCACACTTTGATCCATATTAAATCTTTAGATAGATCAAAGTAGCCTGTAAAGGGAAATACAAAAAGAATTACATATATATCAAGCGGGGGCATACAAAATTTCGGCATGACCTTTGCTAAAAGTGGTACATATTGAGTACCAGAAATTTGAGGAAACGGAAATGAATCAATGTTTCGCCAAAACATTGGCAACTCTATCTACAAATTCGCCATCCATGCACGTTTCGCCATTTAGCAACCACACACGTACGTAACATGCATAATTAAATGACGAGGAAGTGTTTTTGTGTTAATTACCTCAAGCAGAAGAAACACGAGTCGAGCTAGTCCTCGATCGATCCCACGAGAAGCCGGTTGACCGTACGTAGGTTGGTGGGCGACATTAATGGAGGTTGCATGAAAATTTAATGCAAGTGGGTGGAGGAGAGAGCTAGATAGCTAGCTTAATTACAGAGTGGGTGGAGGAGGCTAGCAAACGTAACTACACATCACCTAGCTAGATCTAACTACCTAATTAAGAATCATGATAAAATAATTGAGTTTCTCAAGATGAGGAGAGGGAAGAGAGAGAACAGGAAGAGGAAGAGCAAGAGGAAGAAGAAAGGGGAATCTAGTGTATACACAAGGGGGTTAGCACGGGTAGTAGTGATGCGACTTTATTACTGGCGTTTAAAGAGAACGTAACGCCAGAACTAATATGTATATTCCTAGCGTACCACCGTATGCTACACCGGTGTTACGTGGGACCCAATGTTGACTAAAAAATGCACCCACAAAATAAACTACTGGCGTCCGTACTATGTCAACGCCATAGGTATATGAAATACTGTCGGCGTACTACCAACCTAGTACGTCAACAGTAAGTTATGCCTCCACACAACCTTGGAGGCCACATACAAGTGGCTTTCCGCGTACGTCTAGCGCCATCACTATGTAACTAGCGATGGCGTACCAAAATGGGCGACGCCAGAGATATTTGAAAAATGTAGTGCTAGCGTCAGCGGAAAACGCCGCGCCACCAACAAGAGTTGTGGCTAGCCATTTCTCTACTAGTGATATACATAAGATAAATATGTACTTTGACCAAAGGTTGTGGAAACTTAGCTTTATTGACTACGCAGAGGGTCTTTGCCTAGATTTGTACAAAGGACTACACGCCTTGTCGGGGAACTTGTACAAAAGGGGTTTTTGGGGGTCCTTGCAACTGCGCCTCATGGGTAGAACTTGCGAAGACGTTCAATATTCCATAAGTTTTGCACTGGCGTGCCATCTTCAGTTTCCAGGTGGACTGCGCCGGGCCTAGTGAGTCGTATCACCCGGTAAGGGCCTTCCCACTGCGGCGTGAACTTGTTTGATACCTTCGTGGACTGAATCCTACAAAGAACAAGGTCACCTTCCTCAACGCTCCCGGCGTGCACCCTGTGACTATGATAGCAGTGCAAGGCTTGCTGGTACCGGGCGGCACGCAGCGCAGCCTGGAGAAGATCTTCTTCGAGGAGCATGGCATTGTCTTGCCGCAATTGCACTTGCTGTTCTTTGTCGAAAGCATGTACTTGAGGTGACCCGTATGTGAGTTCCGTGGGGAGCACCGCCTCTGCACCATAGACTAGGGACAAGGGTGTCTTGCCGGTGGCTCGATTTGGTCTCGTCCTGATCGACCAAAGTACCGTCGGAAGTTCATCAATCTAGCGCATTCCGTGCTTGTGCAGCTTGTCAAAAGTTCTTGTTTTGAGGCCCCGCAATACTTCGGCATTCGCTCTCTCTACTTGGTCGTTGCCCCTTGGGTGGGAATCCGAGGGAAAGCAGATCTTGGCGCCGATATCTTGACAGTATTGCATGAAGGAGTTGCTGGTGAACTGTGTGACTTTGTCGGTCATGATCCTGTTGGGTACACCGAACATGCATACTAGTCCTTTGATAAACCCGACTGCTGCTTGCACTGTTACCTTTCTCACTGGTTCCACTTCAAGCCACTTCGTAAACTTGTCGATTGCAACGAATAGGAATTTGAAGCCCCCGGTAGCACGTGGGAAAGGGCCGACGATGTCGAACCCCCAGACTGCAAATGGCCAGGAAAGCAGTATGGTTTGAAGGGCTTGTGCTAGTTGGTGTATCTTCCTGGCGTGGAATTGGCATGCTTCACATGTTGTCACCACCGCCAAGACGTCTTGAAGGGCCATCGGCCAGTAGAAGGCTTGCCGGAATGCTTTCCCGACAAGGGCACATGATGAGATGTTGGAGCCGCATATCCCTTCATGTATTTCTACCAACTGTTGTTGTCCTTCTTCCCGTGGAATACACTTCAATTTCACTCCATTTGGTCTTCTCTTGTAAAGAGCGCCGTCCACAAATTGGTACGTGTTTGACTGACGGGCTACTTTCTCAGCTTCTTCTTGCTCTTTAGGAAGTTCACCTGTCTGGAGGTAATGGACAATTTCCTGCGCCCATGATGGAGCCTGGGGCTCGACGACAAGGATCAATGGTGCTTCTTCTGCAGTGGGAGCGCTAGCTTTGACAGCAAGGGCCATATGGCCTGCTGGAGCTTGCTGCTCTTCTACAAGCGTTTTGTTGATCCTGGCGGCCTTATTGGTGGCGGCTGGCAGCTCTGCTGGGAGATAGTCGCTAGAACTGACTTTTCTTTCTTTGCTTGCCGTGCTGATGGCGTGACAGATGGTTGAGTCAGTCGAAGTACAAAAGTACCTAGTTCCACAGGCAACTTTTGAGCAGCTCATTTTAACAAGTCATCAGCAATGCTGTTCTCTACATGCGGAATCTGGTATGTTTGCAAACCGTCAAAATGCTCTTCTAACTTCCTCACTTCATCCACATAAGCTTCCATTAGAGGGATTTGCAATCTTTGTTCACTTGACGCACAACAAGCTATGAATCTCCTCGGACTATCAACCTTCTGATGTAGAGGTCTACTACTATCCGCGGGCCAGCAAGTAGTCCATACTCAGTTGTGTTGTTCGTCGACACCTCCTAGGTGAAATGCATCTGGATCACATACTTGAGGTGGTTTCCGGTGGGCGCGACAAGCAGCACCCCGACACCAGTGCCTTGCAGCGAAAAAGGCCATGTCAAAGTACATCATCCATTCCTGTGGTGTTTCTTTGGAGTGGAGGGTCGTTTCCAGAATTTCTTTGGCTGGCATTGGCGTCCATTCTGCAATGAATTCCGCCAAGGCTCTGCTCTGAATAGTGGTTGTGCTCCCAAAACTCATATCAAAGTTGGCTAGCTCCAATGCCCACTCAACAATCATGTCGGTTGCCTCTGGATTCCTCAAGATGTGTTTCAACGGAAAGCGAGTGACGACGGTGATATGATGTGCTTGGAAGTAGTGGCGCAGCTTTCCGTAGGCCATTAGAAGGCCAAACAACAATTTCAGCATGCCAGAGTACCTTGATCTAGCCCCCCTGGAGGAGAGAGCTGACAAAGTGAATCGGGTGTTGCACCATCTTCTTCTTTAGCACGACCTGCTGCTATGTTTCTTGCGTTGTACTTGTGTGGGGACCTCGACTCATAAGTCGTGATCACCGAATGCACATGTACAGTGATCCCAGAGATCAATGCTCACTGAACACACAGAAGCTGAATAACAAGAGTCTTACATCCATTCTTAGTGTCTTACACAAATAGAGACCATGAAGGTCAAGTCTTACATAGATAGGTCCACGAGGGCCAAACAACAAACATAACTAGCAGCGGAAATATTGATCGAAAGCGTAGACCCATGCCATCTGACTTAACCTACATGCATTTTGACTGGGAAGCCTCCTAGTTCGCATGTTCGTCACCAACGAACTCTTCACCATATTCCTGCTCTTCCATGCCTGGCCAATTAAATAACCAGTGGCATGCCAATGAGTACTTTGAATGTACTCGCAACCAACCCATGTTTTGGAACAAGGTATAACAATGCATGATACAACACTAAGTAGGTAAGTTTTCCGGAAAGCTAATTTTGAGTTCAATGTCATGTTCAAAGTAATTTGTGATAGCATGCATCAACAAGTAACGGGTATCCGTATGAACAGGTTACGGATATCAATATGAATCAAGGTTTGAACATCTCATGTTCGATCATCATGTCGAGTCATCTGACTTAACGCATGTATCATCTCTGTGTCACTCACACACACGCACACACACCAAGTTTAGTGAACACTGGACGTAGCACAAGAGCGGTCATCCAACTGTCCTTGACCGTGGACATGGCTATTCGAATAGTTTTACACTCTGCAGAGGTTGCACACTTTACCCACAAGACTCGGGAAACTTCCGTGTCAAGTCACGACTTGCGATATTGTTCATACCCGAGGTAAGTACCTGAACATTGACTTTCCCCTAGCGATCCTAAACAAAGAGTCCACTCGTTGGTGCCATCCCTCATGATATACATCACACGTACCATCCATGAGGGCACACAACGGTTTTCCCGGTGCCTGTGAAGACAGCGCATGGTCGCCCTACCAGGCACGACCCCGTATCGAGAGTGACCACGTCACTCCCACCACTAGTAACGCGGGCTCTATGCTAGTACCCACCAAGGTAGTCAACAAAGCCCTGTCCCATAAGGGGTATCGTGGTTGTACATGTAAGGTTGGAATAACGGTCGCAACTTACACCAATCCGTTTTTTAAAACCACACACACTCACTTGCTCCGGTACACCACTTCTTTATCAAGTGGTTACCTATCTCAACATCATCTCCCTCGAGCATTAGTGGCACCCGACGGGATTTTCGAAAAGTCTTTGAAAACACTCTTGTTTCCAACACCATGCACATTCCCGTCCCACTTTTCGTAGCATCTACTAAGCATCCTATCTACTCCCACCCGCACAACCCTCATAAGGAGGTAGGGTCATGCACGATGCAAGTATCAACAGTAAAAGTATCGAAGGAATCCCACCGAAGTGGTCACCACATCACATGATCGACATCATGAAATAAAGTGCTATATGCCATGCAATAAAAGGGTTTCATAGTCATGGTCAAAGGGGTGCTTGTCTGGCTCAACAAAGTCTTCGGGATCTTCAAAGTCTTCGGGTCCAACTCCCTCTTCAATAGCGCAATCTATCATCACGATAATAACGGCAATAATAAGAATCATAACCAAAAACAGAGCACAAAATCCACTTCTAAAAAGTTACCCTACTCTGTAAAATAATACAATAGAAACTAAAAATATTTGCCTCTGGTTTTGTAGTGAAAAAGATTTCTAAAACTATTTTAACAGAGGCCAAAAATACTTAAAAACTAGGTTTTAAATAAAACTACTACATAAAATGTTTTCAAAAAATTTCGCAAGTGGCATCAATAAGTACTACACAATATTTTAAGATTTGTGGTGCAAGAATTATTGGAATTGGACAAATATTCAGTTCTGTGGAATTTTTGGAATGTCACTGAATAAAGAAAAACTAGAAAGGCCTTTGAGCAACTAGGCCTAGACAGACCCAGTTGGGCCGGCCTGAGGCCGAACCAGGCCTAGGCGAGCAGGGGCGCGTGCGCCGTGTGGGTTCAAACTCGATAGGCGGGCCCCAGGCGCCAGTCTCACAGAGGGGGAGGAGAGGGATGGGAGGGTGACAGGTGGGGGCCAACTGTCATCTCCTTCCTCTCAACAGGGAGGTGGCAGAGCTCACCGATGGCAAAGGAGGGCACGACGAGGGCAACCGAGCATGGGAACGGCTACAGGGCGTCGTCGCCTTCTCGGGGGAGGTGGAGCTGGTCGGAGAGGGGTAGCGACCCGCCGGCGACGAGGTGGCCGCGGCGGAGGGTCTCGGGAGGCGATCGCCGGGGCCATCCCGTGCTGCAAAAAGAACGGAGAGGAGGGGGAATCGCCTCAGTTGTATATTGTGCTTCCAGATCGAGAGAGAACGGAGGCTGTGGAGGTCCCTACCGTGCGAACGCCGGAGAGACGAGGCGGTGGTCTTCGAGCTCGATCTCGAGCTCGGGGCCTCCTGGAGATGCTCTAGTAGGGTAGGGGCTCAATTAGATGACGGAGAGGGTGGAAGGGATCGGGAGAGGGCGAGGGGGTTGCTTAAATAGGAGGGCCAAGGTGTGCTGTGGACCGAGCTCACTGGGTTCCGCTGGAGAGGCTCTAGTGACCACTGGAGGGGCTCAGGGCCTTTGTGCGGTGTTCGTGGGGGTGGACTAGGCTGCCGAGGAGAGAGAGGGAGAGCGAGGCAAGATTGAGGTGGCCCCCTGTCACGCCCAAGATGCGGTCCTATCCCTATTAAGGCTTGTGGCCTCGACGGGGATAGAAGCGCATCTCGTCGTTCGCAAGTACAGTAAAACATTGCAATACATGTAGGAAGAGATGAGTATATGAGTTGGCTTACACTCGCCACAAGCTATCTTACAAGTTCACACAAATTATTCATACATCAATCAGAAGACAGGGTCCGGCTACGGACGAAATCAAACGATAAAAGAAGCAATGTAAAATTGTCTCGCTATCCCAGTATCACCACCACGAAGCTCCCTACTCGTCTGGATAAGTAACATACATACGCCTACTCTCTTCGTCGTACTCCCACTGGAGCTGAGTCACATCTTCTGGCACGTTCTCATCAACACCTGCACCTGTATTGTTGTAATCTATGAGCCACAGGGACTCAGCAATCTCATAACCCGGGTACCGAAACTATGTAAGCCATTGGGTAAGGAATTGGTTAAGTGGTGAGGCTGCAGCAAGCACTAAGCATTTATTTGGTGGCTAACTTACGAGAGCATGAATGTAAACATGGTGGCATATGTAAGATGATCGCAGACTAGCATGATCACTAAGTGACCCTGAACACCTACTTACGTCAATCATAACCCCACCATGTTCTCTCTTGGTTCATGTTCACGAGCAGAGACGGTCACGGTTACGCACACAGTTGTTGTATTTTATTTGAGTTTACTTCATGTTAACTATAACCGGGTGTTAAACAAATTTCCAAGTTGCCACATAACCGTGGGCATGGCTTTTCGAAAAGATTAAACCCTGCAGGGGTGCTCCAACTCATCCATCACAAATTAACCACACGCCGCGAGAATAACCTCGACCACGAATCTCGTGATCTTCCTAGGCAATTCCACTGGAAAACCGCAACCTCGAGAAAGCCCGAAGAAAACCGGAATTCCTCGCGCAAGATATTCGAGAAAGGTAAAACAAGTCCAGCAAGACCGCCCGACGTGTCGACGAACCCGATAAGAGCTGCGTATCTCGTTCTCAGGACACGACGGATAGGTCACACTACGAGTCAAACCGAACCTCGAGTTTCCCCGTGGTGGCCCCGCAGTTTGCCCGTTTTGGACCAACACTCATGAGGAGCACTGGCCCGGGGGTTGATTAATTATCCACGGGGTAGCTATGCCCTATGCAATTTTATTAAGTTGTTTAGCAAATGTAGTACCAATGTTGGGTCTTGCCTGAAAAGTTTTAATCTAAAACGAATGGTCAAGGGGGTCCCCATAACAACCCCGAGCATGTTAGGAGCGCAAAATATGGAATATAACACCGGTACTCGGAACTAGTGCGGTAAAAGCGGAACAAAACACTGAGCAAAAGGCCAAGCCTTCCACCGTTGCCAGATATATATGTGCATTAAATTAAATAACAATAAATAGAGTGATATAAACAAAACCCATGTTGGCACATGGAAAGCTTGCACCTGCAACGAGCAACGCTATCAGATAAGGGCTGAGCAGCGGTAACATAGCCAATCAAGGTTTGCTAGGTAGTGGAGGGGGTTAGATGCTTTCATGGCAATTTGGGAGGCTGACAGTTTAAGTGGTAGGAAATGTAACATATCGGTAAAAACGAGACACCTAGCAAGGCAAAAATAGTGTCGGGATCCGGGTATGATCATCTTGCCTGTTGGTTCTTCAGAGGGACAAAGAGCTGGGTCCTCGTAGTTGTACTCTCCGGGATCCTGGTACTCAGGCTCAACACTCGCATATACCCAAAGAGAACAGCACCAAATAAACAAACAGCGAGGTGCAATGCACAAACAAGATGATGCATGGTCATATTAAGAAATACAGCATGGCAAGCCTATGCTAGTCATGTTTCACATGCATTTATTAAGTTGTTTAGTATTCTGGACAGAACCTCAATATTACTTATTTGGACATGCATGATCATGGCAAATATGGATGCTTCAGGCAAAATCGATGCAAATGCATATGTAGAACGTTGCAAACGGAGTAACGTAGCTCACGGTACGCTCACGGCAAGGTACGAACGTTAACGGAGACAAAACACAACATGAGGCAATCTCTGGGCTATACCTTGGTGTTCCAAGGATGCCGCTGGATAGGAAATGAAAATCTATCAAGAATAGAGCTAAAGATCAAACAAAACAATGGAGTATAGCTCTCACAAGTCACAAAACAATCAAACACACAATCTGTCCACTAACAGCAACATGGCATCTTGTCACACACATATCCAGAGCTACAACAGGTTTTAAATCAAAACCAAGGCATGTACAGAAACTATACAGCATGCTTATCAATTCATCCAACTGCACAAACTTGAAAGGAAGCATCGATCAATAGCAATGAAGCTCACAAGATGGCATGTTGAAACAGATTTCAGGGACTTTCATCCAACTGCACAAACTATTTATATATGCTAGAGGGCATTTCATGGCATGAAAATTAACAGGGTGATAGAGGGCAACATCCACAACAAAACACTAGCACTGAGCATGAGCTATAACACAACATATCACTTGGTAGCATCCTCTAAACATGGCATAAAAATAACAACAGGTTCTCAGACTTAGACAAATTTTGCAAGGGCAAAACTGGACACATGTTAACAGATTAGCAACTTGATAGCAGGTTTTATATATGATGCAAGGGCTTAATGCTTAAGTTCTTAGCACAATTCAATAGAGGATGATGAGCACAACAAAACATGTTAAGGGCCCAAACTCAAAGGAACAACACATTCATGGGAACCATCCTCACAACATGGTAAGAAAATAACAGCATTCAACACTTAGCAAAATTTGAGACATGAAATTAGTGTTATTATCTTAGCATGTTTACAGCAAGAAACCCACTTATCCACAAGCTTATCATGCCAAACAAAAATACCAGGGCCTAGTACCCACAAAACACTAGCAAAATCATGTTGACAAGATTCACATATGTTGCATAGATTAAATCATATGAAAAAGACAAAATGGTATGTTGGGTCAAAATGACATTTTGCAAACTTGCTCAAATGACAACAAATTGCACCACTGGATTCCTTGGGAAAAACTACCCCAAAATCATATATCATACTCATATTTTTAGTTTGATAAAATGCCCACAATGCAATTCGAAAACACACACATGCACTTATAAGTTACTTATTCCCTCATTTGGACATATGCAAAAATGGCAGTGACCTGTTATGGACTATTACCAGAATTGGAAAAAAGACAATCAGAGAAGACAAAATAAAACAAACACATAAAAGGGAGGGGTCCCACTGGCATAGACACCCACTGGTCCACCTGTCACACACACACACACAGAAGCACACACATGCACAGGAAAATAAAAAGGGGGGCGATGTGCCCACTGGGGATCGAATCCACGCCCTCCTGGTCGAGTTGGTTCGGTCGAACCACTCGGCCACCACACGGATCTGACCAGAGAAGGGCTCGACCACAGTTGACCCTTTCCTGGCGAGAGGCCTGGCCCCACCTGCCAGCGACACACACACAGACAAACACCGCATCTCGCCGGCGACGAACAGAGGCGCACGCTCGTGACGGAGGGGCCTCTGATGACCAAACCGAGCGGCGGATGGCACCACTACCCGCGCAACAGCATCCCGCACACGCACGCACTCGCACAGGGCCAGAGACACGCTAGAACGCTCCCGCCGTTGAGGAACTCTGGCGGTGACGGCGGAGTCGAACAGCGAGCTACGACGGCGAAAACAAACGCTTCGGAGCAAAAATGAAACCTACGCGTCGGAAGGAACTCGACCACCTACTCGCACATGCTTGGAACGGACGGAGGTCTCGCCGGCGACGAGGTCCGACGGCGGCGAGAGGCTGGCTACGTGGAGGTGATGCTACACTACGCGAACTGGAGCGGAACGGATGCGGGGACGGGGAGAAGCTCACAGAGAGGCGCTCGGCGATGATGGACAGGCTTGAGGAAGACGGACGGCGACGAATTTGAATGGCGATGACCGGCGGGAGCGGAGGAAGAAGGCAGCAATTCCGGCGATTCTTGGCGTCCCGCGACGGTGCAGAGGACGACGAGGAAGAAGAGGATGACGCGGAGCGATCCCGATGCTCGCCTGCTCGAGGGGCTCGCCGGAGATGCACCCGCGAAGATCGGCGCTCTCTGAACCCGCTCACTCACTGAATCTTGGAGGGAACTCACCTGGCGGCGGCGAGAAATGGGAGAGGGGAAACCCTAGGGAAGGCACGCACGCCGAGGGGATTTATAGGCCGGGAGGCACAACACTAGCCTCGCCACCCTGGCCATGGCGGGACCCCTGCTCGTGCTCTCTCTAAGAAGGAGGGAGGAAGAGAGAGGCTGACGAGCAGGCCCGTCGCGCGCCACGCTGGAGAGAGCCAGCGCGCGGGCTAGCTAGGCCGCGGGAGGAAGGAAGCCCAGATGGGCCGGCACTCTCTCTCTCTCTGCGAAAACAAAACACACAGGGCCTTTTCTATTTAAAATAAAACAGCACAAAAGAAAATAACCCAGTCAAGTTTTGAAAAGAATTTTGGAGGGAGAAAATATGTTTTGGAATCAGCAAAATGTAGCCTATTTAATAAAAATGGAGTTGTCATTTATAGAACAATTAAATCATTCACATATATTTAGAATTGGAATCTGTTTGCATTGTTAGAAATATTCAAAACCAGTAGAACATGCTTGAGGCTACACAACAATTCTCATCTGATTATTTAGAAAAGGAGCAACATTTTTAATATGTGAAAACAACAAGTAAAATGTTATCATGTGGAATATTTGAATGAGAGAGGAGAGGTGATGGTTTTTTTTGAAATGGGAGGGATTAGAGTAGCACTCCAAACAAGGTAACACATGCACTCACTCCACACCACATACACTCACAATGCAAACATGGCAAGAATTATTATGCATTTGATACGATGATCATGATGGCATGATGCATGAAATGACTAGAGGCAAGATGAAACTCAAATCATATGATGGCATTGCAAACATCCAATATAAGTCTCACATGACATATTAAAAACTCCAACTCAAGCACATGAGATGACACAAGGACAAGGTATTGCACTTGGGCTGTTACAACTCTCCCCCACTACATGAGGATCTCGACCCGAGATCTAGGAACGGAAGAATTCTGGAAATTCGGAACGGAGATGGTCCTCTCGTTCCCAAGTGGCTTCTTTGTCGGAGTGATGCGACCACTTCACCTTTAGAAACTTGATTGACTTGTTGCGAGTCTTACGCTCAGTTTCTTCAAGGATAGCAACTGGATGCTCATGATAGGATAGGTCTTCTTGGAGATCAACGGTGCGCTCGGGAGTCTTGAAACACTTTCGGAGCTGAGAGACGTGAAACACATCATGCACATTGGAGAAATTGGGAGGAAGCTCGAGTTGGTAGGCAAGGTCACCCCTCTTGTCCACAATCTTGAAAGGACCCACAAAGCGTGGAGCAAGCTTCCCTTTGATGCCAAAGCGTTGAGTGCCCTTCATGGGAGACACTCTGAGATAGACAAAATCATCGATCTGAAAGGTCATGTCACGATGCTTGCTATCATAATAACTCTTCTGGCGGGACTGAGCTGCTTTGAGATTTGCACGAATGACACGGCACATTTCTTCTGCTTCAGTGATCATGTCATTACCAAGGATTTTACGCTCACCGGTTTCATACCAATTGAGCGGGGTACGGCACTTCCTGCCATAGAGAATCTCGAAAGGAGCTTTGCCGGAACTTGCTTGGAAGCTATTGTTGTATGAGAACTCAGCAAACGGGAGGCAATCTTCCCACTTCATGCCAAAAGAAATCACACAAGCTCTGAGCATATCTTCGAGGATTTGATTGACTCTCTCAACTTGACCACTAGTCTGAGGATGGAAAGCTGTGCTGAAACGGAGATTGGTCCCCATTGCAGTCTGGAAGGAATCCCAAAACTTGGAAGTGAAGATGCTTCCACGATCTGAGGATATGAGCTTAGGAACACCGTGCAAAGAAACTATCCTTGACGTGTACAACTCTGCTAGCTGAGCTGCCGAGATAGATTCTTTGACCGGAAGGAAGTGGGCAACTTTGGTGAGCTTGTCGATGACCACAAAGATGGCATCATTCCCTCTCTTGGACTTAGGT